>JAPZDZ010000025.1:17537020-17549827 GCA_029783805.1 Acanthurus tennentii | reverse complement strand
TGAAAGAGCTCATGGTGTAATGAGAATCAAATTACAGCAAGAGCACAGCATTGTCTCATAAGCAGAGTGACAAACTGAGCAAAGAGATTATAAAACTGGAAAACAAGAAAAAAAGGTAGATTTAACTAGCTATTAATTTTACTGTTTAGATTAACATGTATTACACAATTTATTTTCTGTTGATGTTGATGACCTCTATGGTCTAAATTTTTCATCCGCCAAGCAGCAGTAACACTGGCAGATTATTCGTTCAGTGAGTAGTGTTAAATCCCTGAAGGTTATCTGCCATATTGGCAGGTTTGTACTAAAATAGGCATAGAATAACAAACAAAGCTGCAAATGTCTTCCTGGTTTTGTTGTCATTTATGGGAAAGCTGTGTCTGTCCTCTGCTGTGTGTCTGTGTCAGAGTTTGACACACAAAGGGGAAGCTTCATGGTTCACCTCCTAAACTCCACATTAAATCTGCATCACTTTGAATGGAAAAGCACATGGGCACCAACAGGGACACCGCATGCTGCATTCAAACTCATGTTGTAAAAGGAGGATATTGACAAGTGGAGAAGAATTTCTATTTTTCTGCTTTTTTTTCCTCTCTAACAACTGTCATTTTCTGTCTTGTTCTTCAACTACAGCATGTTAACAATTATATCCTTTAATCATAACAATATGCCAATAATTTTTTATGTAGGCAGATATTGAATATTTTATAAAAATTGTATATTTTTATAAATTTACATCAGCAAACTCTACTCTTCTGTTTTCCAATCTCAGTACCTCTGCGACAGCTTTCCACTTGTTTAACTGCAGCATTGTTTAATAAATAAACACATCTAGTCGATATTTTTTACTACAAGAGTCAAATAAATCATTTTAGACAACTAGTGAACCATCCAGTCAAGACAAAACCCTGTGCCCCTGTCAATAAAATTCGCCTGTGTGAGAAACTGATAATTCTCTTTCAATCCAGAAATGTTCAGCCATTACAAGCCAACACCATATCCTGGTTATTGAATTACTGAGATTGTGATCTCACTCTGCAATCTGGAAAGAGTTAAAATGATGCTACATCCAAATTCTCATCTCCTTCAGTATCCACCATTCACCCTTCGTATGCTTGAAAGACCTTTTTAAATGCTTTATTTGGCTTGGTGTTCTGCAGACAGTGGTGGCTGAAGTCAGCTTGGATTCACAGTGGTTAAAATGGATTCCAATGGTGACCCAATTTCATGGTGAAGGAAAAACAATCAAAACAGCCACAAAATCCCCTCAAACCATCAAGCAGTATAATCCACTTCTCTTCTGTCAGCCCATATACTTGTTATATACCAACCGTTTGCATGTTTGCCCAAAGAAGGCCAAAATTTAGTCTGAGCACTCACTCACTCCCCTCTCCACCAAAGTTCATGTGTATATGACCTTTTCTCTATTTAGAAACAAATTTGTAGTTCAATGCAGATTATAACAGTGTGACGAAGGCCTGCGGGTCAAGCTGTATCCTTGTAAAACACAACTACCAACAAGTCTTTGGTTTTCTTCCCACTAAATGCATCCAAATCACCTGACACCATGTAAAAAACTGCAGATCAGTGTACACACCAACAACTTACATCACCCATACATCACCCAAACACAATGTGTAAACATGGAAATAAGGGGGATGAGTCACTTCCCATTCAAGCCCTCACTGACAGGAGGGAGAGATCAACATCTGACAGTAAACGAGGTAGAAACTGATTGGTTTTATTGCTTCCGCTCTCAGTTCATGCACATTAACAAGAAAACAGCTGCAGGTAAGACATATAGTGTGGTACATATAATTACCCAGATGATTTTTGAGGGGGCGGACATAAAGGGGAGGGTTGTCAATGTTGAGACACAAATTGCTTGCTGAGAGCAGAGTGGTGCTCACTGTTAAGAGCCTCCCAGGGAGAGAGCACCCCACATACTGAAGATAATTATCTCACCACTTGAAAATAGATGTAATTATGATGATAAGAAGGTGAGGACTTTTCATTTACTCATGCATCACACTTGGCTAAGAATTTGTCTCTGGCATGTCTTGGTAACAGTGTCCAGGCCTTTGTTATTGCCAGCTAGAAGCAATATTTCGTAAACCTTTTATGGGTAGTGAGACCCACTGTATCAACAATCGCAGATGAGTAACAAACTTGCAGAGCACCCTCTGTGTTACTACAGACAACTGCTGTTAATGGAGCTGCTCCTTTGTAGAACTTAATTCTTTAAACCATTGGACAATTTGCTTTGTTAACAATACTTTTTCGTTCAAAGGCTGTTCTTTCACAGTAAGTTAGGTTACATACATGGAGCTACAGTCCCATAATACAATTTCTATATAATTTACATTTTATAAGTGTAGCAAATCCTATCGGGAAGCAAAGGGTTACTTGAGGAAAACTAGTCTAGATTTAGGTTGCAAGCTATATCAAAGTTTTTTTTTTAATACAGTGAGAGTGGCTTAAAAACATATATAGATTAATATAAATAACATTGGTCAGGGTAACAGGAAAATTGCTGACCTTTTCAGGAATGCAATATTAACTGTACCCTATTTTTTAAATTACAGATTATGAACATTTTAGCCTGTAACTTCTACTTAGCCATACTTAAACCTTTAACCTGCCATCAGCTGCCAATCTAACCAATGCTAACCATTGCTACAAAGCTAGTAGGGTTAGCATCCAGAGGCTATAACATTTTGAAGTAATTCATCTTTCTTGATGGATTTTCAGGTGCCTGATGATCCAGGATCCTTTCTGTTGAAACAGCTGATGTGTCTAACATTTTTTTTTTTTAAATCTTGTGTGAAGTTATTGTAGCCAAAGGATATGATAAATGGCACAGAAACTCCAGGTCTGCTTTACGGTTTATTGCATCTTACAACCATCTGTTACCAGAACAAGTGCATAATCTTAATGATCTGAAAAAAAAATATTGTTCATGATTTCTAAGTTTTAAGTCAAATCAAGTCTAAAGTCTCTTTAGCAAGGGTTTAAGGTTAGTTCCAAGTCAGGAAGTGTGTGACTTATGTGAGGCTTGAGTTTAAGACACAAAATCAAGTTAGATGTTTTAAGCTTTTTTCACCTACATTTGTTTTTTGGCCAAATAACACCAACAACAGTTATAAAATCTACTAAGTTACTTTTCATACCGATTTAAAGTTCCAAATGTACTGATAATAAGGCAAGATATAATATGATATGAAATACATTAACATAAATAAAAAGTAGTGAATGGTATTGAACTGTACCTTTTATGTAATCAGTGATTTCATGTTCCAATCTGTACCATCTGCCCCTCAGAAAAAATAAAAAACGCTGCTCTTGGCCATTCAGTGATAGGCTATGTAAGCTTTATTACCAACTGAGGCTTTTATTGACGAAACTATTACAACCTATAATGTGCAACACATTTGAAGACCACCTCCTGGGGGCTACAGATTTCAATAGAAGCTAATCAAATACAGTATGTCCTGACACAAAGAGAGCAAACACTCACCTGTACTGTAGAACTGATTTCAGCAGCAAAGCCTCCAGTTACTGGTGCCTCATGACTGATGAGCAGACGTCCTGTTTTCACCACTGACTGCAAAACAAAGACACATAGAAATGATTAAGGAAGGTTTAGTGTCCCCCTCTCTTATTGTCTCAGACCAGCAATGCTTCTAAACTCCCCAGCATTCTCTGTAAAAGCATAAATGTTAACAAAAACAGCTTGTGGCTGATGAATGATGTTTTGATTAGCAGGTATTTATAAAGAGGGGAATGACAGATTTTGAAGTTTTTGATATAATAACTGTCAACTATAATTATGAAGAAATTAAATAATAATAGCATTAATAATAATGATGCACTTGTAAAATCCTGATGGCCTGGGAAAAGGGTATTAAAGGTTATCAAAAAAAAGCCCAAAACAAAACAAAAACAAAATTAGAACTATTACTGGCAAATCAAATAGAAAACACAGCTAATATTATATTTTGGTAGAAGGAAACAGAGGGACTGTCCTTCCTTTTTTGTGTTCTCAATTTTGTAACACACAACAAAGAGTAGTCACGAACATCTAAAAAAATTTCAGACTGGTGCTGAACCAAACAATACAACAGAAAATCAAAAGGGAAGTCTGCACACAGCAGCTCCCTTAACATGCAATTATTTGACATATCCACCTTTGTGGATGTTAATTGTTCAACATTATTTAACAAATGTAGATGTGCCAAATAAATGCAGGTAATGGAAGCCACTGTGTGCAGACTTCCCTTTTGATTTTCAGTTTTGTAACACCTAATAACACACCCAAATTGTGACTGCTGGCACTGTTAAATCAAAACAACTCAACCTTATCATACACAGTCTCTGGCTAGAGATCCTGGCCTTAAGGCATGTTGGCAGCAAAATACTGACCCCCAGAAAAGACTCTCATCTCAGGTGCATTGCACGTGCAGGCAAAGAAGTCAGGATCTTTTTTCTGACAACTCACAAGGCATGGTTCTCATTTCATTCTCTTCCTCTGACTCTGTTTCCCCTATTTCAAAGTTTTATTCAAATCCTCAAAAAGAAGCTTCAAATGAAAAAAAAGAAAAAAAGTTCAGTACAGTCCTAGTATGAACATTTCAAAGAGGTTTGAAGCTCAACTCCTCCAGGCAGTGTCATAATTACAGGTTGACTAATGAGAAAGGGAAAAAAGATTTTAGCAGAATGCATAAAGCAATCACTGTGTGCTCCAAGATAGTTATCACTGCCTGCCGTTACATGTGTGCTTGGAGACAGAAGGAGTGTGTGAAGTTTTTGTGCATTTTGGATGCATTACATTGCCACTGTGTAAGATACATTTTGGAGATGAAAGCTTAACTACTGGTGGTGCCATGTTGAGGCTGTATGTGGGCCGAGAGACGGGTGTTACCAAGTAAAGAGTGGTTCACATACTGCCTGCTGTGGTATGCTATATCTGCTTACTACCCTCAAGCTGCGTGTGTGTGTGTGTATATGTGTGTGTGTGTGTGTGTGTGTATAAAATGGATATGACACAACAGTATGAGCTGGAGGGCTGATTTAGGCTGGTACACAGGGCCAACGGGACAATCATGGACATTAGAGGTCTCAGACTCCCAGGCATTTGCATTTGGGTTTTCTGTAACCTGACATTACTGCAGAAGGATGCCTCTGCTCCACCCGTTATCTACCACAGCATAAAACCAATACTATACTATAATCTCATCCACTTGCCACTGGTCCAGACCAAAGCTATGTCTGTTCTCTGCAACTTCAGCAAACCTTTCTGCTCCACTACCCAGTTATTGTGTTTTTTGTTTGTTTCCAGCAATAAATTGGACACACACTTCTGAAACTTAACTCAGAATCATTACCAAAAGTGCATGTTGTGTAATTTATTATCAAGAGAATTTTAAAATTTTACTAGGATTTACAATAGGATTTAAAAGCTAATATACGTGACTGGAAGGTGTACGTGTGCTGATTTTCCATTGAAATAATAGCACTACACTACACACTAACGGGTAACCATGATGGGGTAACCATCAGATACCTCTCCCTCAAAGCCACAAACCAAGCCACCAAGCAGCCACCGTGACTAAATAAGCCACTGAAAATAAGCATGAAATATCCATATGGTACTGTAAATTAGGCCTGACATTCTTTCCTGCCGACAGGACCACATGGTATCAAGCGCTGTGGAGTTCTGGGGCTTCTGCTGATGCTAAACAGGCAAGTGTTTACATAGCTGAAATTCTGGGTTTAGCTGTGGCAAGTGTACCACTATCACACACTACTATTGGGGTCTAAATCACTGTAGTGTCACTCCAGGACACCAATACTTGATGCAATGCCAATAATGCCTATTCCTGACAGTCAGAAAGAAGCAATCCCTGTGTGCTGAGCTATTTAGAAACTGGAATGCAAAGATTATTTTAAGTTTTAGTGTAGAAAAGCTAAACCAAATGCTCATGTCAGTTGACAGAGGCTACATATCAAGCTATCTTTAACCAGCTGGGATGAATGAGTTCAGTGTGCAAAAGTCACTGATTATATGACACCATCTTCAGGAATGTGGAAGTTAATAAAAACACTGGGAGACATAACGACCGCTGACAATCTGCACAGTGAGGAGGAATCAAGCGAGGGGTTGAGAGTAGGGTGATGTCTTGATATGACATGTTGCTGTGAGGTTCACCTTAGCGGAATGACTCATACAGACGCTGCGCTGCCCAATCTCCAGCCCTGCTCCAACGCTGAACCCATTCTTCATTTTACACACACACACACACGCAACACAACTTCTAATTTACACTGTGACAGCATCACTCTGACTGGTCATCTCTGGAAGGGGAGACCCAGCATAGTACTCATTAGGATCAGGAGAGCATTCTTGAGATGCTTTTGACAAGAAAAAGCCTGATGGTAGTTTTACGATATTGTGGGGCAGAATTTCAGATGCGGGCCTTTGGAAAAAAACTTGTGTCTAATTAATAGACTTGTGACTCAACACTGCTGGTAAACATAAGTGGCAGTCACTGGCAAAGAATTCACGAGCTTTAATAAAGTTCTATAAACTTTTCCAGAAGTAGTCCTGAATGACAGTGCATAATACAAAAAAATGCCCAAAAAATGGCAAAAAGGCAGTGATGCCTTGGACAGCAAAGCAACACCAGTTCTCCAAGTACAGCAGGTAAGGCAATTCATGTGATTAGTTGAAGTCACTGCATTTTAGTATAATACACTGAGTTACATCTATGATAATAATAATGATGATTTTTTTCTCATTTTATGACATATGAAAGACTTTTTATTTAAGACAAGAAACACATGCAGTTTTACATATATCTCTGTACAGACAATAAAGATTTTGGTGATAGACATTTCTCTGTCAGCTTCGATGAAGTCACAGTCTATGTAAAAGGGCAAATGTGATGGCTAATGTGGTCAAACTGCAACGTACTCGAAGCCGTCCTTTCACCTCGATTGTCCAACTCATTGGAATAATCTCACTGTCTGAGATTCAACTTCCCACAGTTTCAAGAGACAAAGAAAAACAGTTGCTCAGAGTCATTTTAACATCCCTGACAGAAGGCTGTGACAGCGCTCTAACGTCTACATAGTAATTGTGGCTTTAGCCTTTAACCCAGTTGCTTCCGGTTGCTGGAGAGTTTTCAGGAGACAGAACAATCCACTCGCATTGTGTGGTTTGAACCTTTTCACAAAAGTCACCCAGTTATCTTATTTGCTGGTGATAGTCATCTTGCTCGTGGCAGCCACCCACCAGCCATCATGCTGATAATCTGAGGGTTTAGAATGGGGGGCAAAGCATTTTTACGTCAGAGATGGAACCACAGGAAGTTCATAAGTAACTGCAAAATGATGATCAGTTAGATGAATCACAGGAGGGAAATTAAACAACGACAGAGGACATAACTGTTAACTCTGTCATGAATCTTTCAATACAACATCAAGACAGTGTGTAGGAAGGGGAGTCTCTCCATTATGGCTTTACAGTATGGACTCATATCTGATGAGTTTGTTACTGTGTGGCTTGTGTCTTGTAAATTGGTATGCTCTTAGCCAAATAAGAGCAGTGAGAGGAGATTGTTAACAGGAAATTGCAAACTATACATCAATATTAAGAAAAAGATGTTGACAGTGGAAAGGGTAGACAATCTAAAAAGAGAAGCCAGTGGGTGAGTTAAGGATAGATGCTGGAACTCAGTGTGAGGCTGAAAGGTCCTGAATGTGGGTTCAGCCTAAAATGGATCCTGTCCTGCTAGTGAGGCAGAGCTCTTTCAAACACCAAAGTCAAAGGGAGTTTTTACTGTAAAACAACAGCTGTGGGGTAATAAGTGATGACAAACTAATAAGCCTGGAAATACTGGAATTGGAAACTGATGAAAGGAACAACAAATGAGAAAGCAGTGGAGTTGCTGTATTGTGCAATTCCTGCAAATAGATAGCACATTTGTGTTGTTAGAGTGCATTAATTCTATGGGTTGTTTAATTCTATCTTAATTTCCTCAATGAATCTTCTGCTGGAGTGCAGAATATTCTTGGACTAAGTCAAGCATCAATTTTGAATGTTCCCCAACACTGTCTAGCTTCTGAGAAAAGCCGACAATCTCCGAGGAAGTCAAGCTATAAATTAGTCAACTTGTCATTTACTACTAACGTTTTCCCAGACAATAATTACACGACAATACAAGGATACACACCCAGAGCCGTGCTTGATTTAAGTGCCAGCTAGGACACTGGCATCACCTCAGTGACACCAGGTTATGTTTGCCAACATAAGTCTGAGTAGATAAACTTCCTGAATAAATAAACCTGAATGTGCCACTCAGGTTAGAGAGTCTGGAAAAAAGTATAGTTTTGGGGGCCACACTCACATTAGATTGTACCCTTTTCCCAGTTGGTGGAATATTTGAGGTCATTTACAGCTCTGTATTTATCAAGCCAGCACCTCACTTCTGTAAGTTACTGGCTTGATACATCCTCCTCCCTGCCCTGGCTCGGGCTCCCAGTCAAAACGTGGGCTCCTGGTTGGTGGCGGTTGGTGGTAGTTGGTCTGGGCGACAGCTCTGGTGGCTGCAGCTTTACTACTCATTGTGCTGCAGGGCTGTCATTAGATGCCTGAGTTGTTCCGCTGGCTGCAGGGGAAATGTCATGTTTATTGCCTTTCCCATACACACCCAAACCTAATGAGCAGCATGGAACTCATCCTCCTGTGCTATTCCGTCTTCACTGCAATCTGTCTCTTCCTCCATCATACTCTGTCCCTCATGACTCCATCATTCCTCTGCGCTGCGGCTCCTCTCATCCTGGTCAACCATTTTTCTCTTTGCTCCTCCCTCCCTTCCTTCATCCATCCATCCATCCCTCAAACCATCTATTTGCCCGACTCTGCTTTCATGAAGCCTGCACTCTCAGACCCAGCGCTGCCCACTATGTGGCCTCACCACTCGGAGGCTGGCAGCCAATGACCTGACATTACCTCAGAGGCTAAGGTCAAAGCTGTCACTCTCCCATGGTGTATATACTCACACACATGAGCGGATGGGGGCCCACGGCTTCCTATGTACGTTTATTTAGTGTGTGCAAGTACATCATCAACTTGTGTCATACGTTGCTTATGCAAGACTTATTGATTAACATTTTCTTTCACTGAAGGTGAGTTACTTTCACAGGTTGCCTGCGTCCCTAAAATGGCAAAAAATTTTCCTGAAGATTTATTGAAGGTTTTGTATAACTTCATCAAGAATGAGATGCTTGATTAATGCTAATTTGGCGTCCAAGTGTCATCTTAGTGAAAAGGAGATGTTCATATAGAGGTAAAAAGAGTTCTAGAAAAACAGTGGCATATTTGCGCAGTATATAATTATAGAGTATATATAGTTTTCACAGAACACTAACTCATTCTAAAAGGACAGTGTGCAGACTATGGGGATGAGAAGTGAATAAAAACAGTCCATACTTGGAGCTAAACTGGGCAGTGGTTTGACTGGTGAAGAATCACATAATGTGCTTTCAAAGTTTTCAAAACACATGCAAGTCTTTCCAGAAGAGGTTCCAGCACTTATTTGTTGGATCTGTATTTTTACATCATAATCTAAAAATAGGGACGATGACAAAAAAAATGTGCTGTGCTTGTATTGTATGCACACACACACACAAACACACACACACACATATACACGTGCTACACTGTAAGTGACTCCCCGCCTTCCTATATAGAGTTCTATCCTCTTTCTTCAGGCCGTCCATCAAAATGCAACAAGAAGAGAAAGTTCAGTTCTGTGCCACCGCCGTGGAGTCGTCCTTGCTGTTGAATCAGCTGGCATCGCTCCCTTCCGCCGACCCTGTAATTGTGCAGCCACCACAGGGTCCTCACTCATGCGCAATCATGTGATCTCCGTGACAAATGAGAGTCGGAACGAGGCCTGACTACTTACTGGGGCCTTTAAAGTGGAACTCTGCGATTAGCGGAGAGGGGTGAGCGCTCGGCAAACCAGAGGCCCTGTTAAATCACAGCGCTAAGAGGGAAGCAGGGCGGGAGGAAACACAAACACTCACTCACTCTTCTCGGTGCCGTACACTTACTTGCTCTCTCTCACGACAGAGAGGGAGGAAAGTGAGAACCAGCAAGAGAGAGGGAGGGTGAGAGAGCACAAAATTGAAAGAGAAAAGGAGAAAGTGTAGAGCAGCCACTGTGCTGGGCGGAGGGCCAAGCCATCCTCCAGAGAAGCCAGGACGCCAGAGGAGACCTCAGACAAAAATAACTCCAAACATCTCATAAAGAGCCATTAAAACCAATTCATCTCAATTACTCCCTGACACACGCACACACACTTTACCTTTCTGCCCTGCAACCGCACTGTGCCACCGACAGTGTGTACAAACAGGCACACTACTACCACTGTACACACTCCAACTTGATGACAGCTGTTCATGAGCATCTCACAGACAGCTGCATGTATGAGCAGATAGAGGGAGGAAAAAAAAAATCAATCACTGACTTTTAACAGGTCTTAAAAAATGATGTGTAACTTAAAGATGAGATTTCAGTGGATGTAACAACCCATTTATTTATTCTAAATAGGATTCTTAGAAGAACTTTTCCCCAGAAGAATAGTTATATTTCAAGTAAATTAACTTTTACGTCATGTAATGTGTAGTTTCGTATCACATATCAGAGTGAGGAAACAAGTTTGTATTTAAATCAGCAATTGCAGCAGAGAAGAATCTGCTGATGTGTCTGTGGCTGCAGAAGGATGGAGGTCAATGTCAAGAGAACTGCCATTCTGGAAAATATTTAAAATCTTCAATGAGCCTGAACATCAAAAAAATTTGGATGTAATGCAAATCATGTTTAAAAATCAATGCAATAATTTGATATGTATTTTTGTGCTCTACATTTACTTGGGAGTTTATACTGTTAATACATATGTGCTGTGAGCTGCCTCACTAACTATATTTCTAATGTTAATTCCATTAGTAGTGTCTGACTATATAATGGTTGTGTCCTAATATGCTTAAAGCACCTGCCACCATGTTATTTTGTTTTACTTTTAAATGAATTTTCAGTCTTTTTTTTCAATTCCTTGAGTTTTCTCCTCTTTTCTTGTCAGTACTTCTGAGCTACACCAGGGAGCAGTTGATAATTAATGATGACTGGTTGTGTGTACAGACTGCAAGTGCCATCCATAGAAAAAGAATTTATTGTTGGTTCTGCAGGGCTTTTTTTGCACTAGTCTATACAATAACATTTATCCATGTTTTGTAGCCTGAAGGTTTCCTTTAATTTAATCATTCTGTTGGTCTGTTTACCCTTTTGTGTTTTGAGCTGTATGTAAGTGACCTTTCCGTCCGTCACAAATGTTCCTCTGTAAATCACTATGTCATAATCAACATCATATAACATTTTTCTTGTTCTCTCCCAAACCACTTTAAACAGGAATGGGCCAAAACCTAGAACAAAGCTGGCCGGAGTATGGCCATTGTGAGTAAAATGTGGACATTTTTCTACAGTTGCACTTTCATCTGTTTATGTTTGTGAATGTCTTTTGTTTTATAAAAGGAAATCTGTATTAAGAGTTTTGTCAGAGTGACTATAATTTAGGATGATTTAACTGTGAAGTATTCCTAGTTCCTCTTAAACACTAAAACTGTTTTCTTTCCTTCTCTGCTCTGTATTAAGCTAATACAGTGAGAAACCAGATGACTGATTTGAAAAATTACTTAGAGTTGACTTGGATGCTTTAAAACTTCTACTGCAGCCATGGTAATTGCTGTTGAAATAAGCAAGAAGGAAGACATTGCGTCAGCTGCAACAAAAAGTGGAAAAAGACTCATAAATAGTGATCAATGTTAAAAACCAGCATTTTTGCTCTGCGTACACAAACTCAGATGCGCCCAAGCTCGACCCTTTCCATTTGCCAGGTTAACTTTTGAGACTTTGGAGTTGAGGGCAGTGGTTGATGTCTTCCCTGCAGTCCTCCTCTCTTAGACCCATAATTGCAATAACAGCAAAGTATATCGGTTAATGTCTGCAACACTCATAGCTTGTGTTGCCCCTTGAATGATGTTACAGAAAACAGCTGATGCCAATGCATTTTGAAAATGCAATTTCCAATGAGGAAATGCCAGCACCTGCCTGTCAGACCAATGCTATAACAGGCATTTATGTTTGTAGCTTAAAACAAAATGCAATCAATGGTGCTGAGTTTTGTCAAAGTCATGAGACAATGCTGATATGTATCGACTACAGATGACGTGAGGAGTCAATTTAGTTACTGATCAATTAAAATAATTAAAATAAAATCATTGGCAAATATTCTGATTATCAATCAACAGTCGTCTTTCAAAATAGTGACGACATGCTGCTTTTCTTATCATGATTAGTCTCCTACATGTCAACCTACTTTAATGTTGTTGCTTATGCATTTAGGGAACTCCTGAATAAATACAATTCCGACAAAATATTGTGCCTCGTTATCACAACAAAGGAGCAAATATCTTCTTCCCACATACAGTATTATAATTGTGAGGGAAAAGAGGTCTTCATTCCATTGTCATGCTGTTTAAGTTAAGACACTGATCAAAGCAAGTACTGAACAAATAGTGGAACTTTAAGGCAGCATTGCAAGACAACACCACAAATTCATTAAATAAAGTTGAAGGTTCCTGCTGCAGCACCTCAAAACTTCACAACAGGAGATTTGTTATGCAGTCACAGAACCTGTGACTTTCCAACAGGAGCATGAATATGACTGCGTCTGGCTCCTAGCA
>JAPZDZ010000025.1:17508462-17536920 GCA_029783805.1 Acanthurus tennentii | reverse complement strand
AGACTTAATAATTTCCCAGTACAATACACAGGGCCTGGTGCTCCCTAAAGAAAACAACTTAAAAGCATCAGCCGCAAATTTAAGAGCAAAACTTAGATTGATTGTCCTTTACTGGATTCTTTGTGATGCTTAATTTTATGAACCAAAACCACTGATGTGTTTTAGGGCAAGTTTTTGAAGTGTCCCACTGAATCCAGGTAACACATCAGGGTCAGACAGACCCCTGGACAGAGTTCATTAGGTAGCACTATTAGTGCTGCTGTGCAGTGACATTTTAGGGCAGCTGTTTATTGTTAAATAGATTTGGTAACTACAGCTTGCTGTTGAAGGTTTGGCAGAGTATCAATTTAATTATGATGAAATGTACTGTACTGTTTCTTGACGGACCTTTTCCTCTCTGCCTTCGTTTGGCTTACCCTGACATTCCCATGCTTTCAGAGTTCAAATGAAACCACAATATGTTTTATATTATTGTTAAAAATATGAATTCTCAGTGATTGTGAGTTAACACTCTAAGTCAAGCATAGAGGCTGTATCTTTGGTTGTGTCTGTATTGTTCCCGTAGCGTTCTTTTGGCTGGTTTGTAAAAGAAACAGCCAGCAGCATTACTGATACTGCCCACCCTGGGGACACCTGGTCAGTCTGTTCTTCTTAACCCAGCAGCACTACGACAAAAAAGAACGATTTTAAGAGACCCAGAGGGAAGCAGCAGCAGCCTGCAAGAGGAATGAAGAGAGCTGAAGAGGTTATTGTGTTTACTGAGGAGTCTAGAGCTCACAATCGACTCCATCAGCACATCTCTGGCTGTTTGTGTTAACAAACCAAGGGCAAAAAAAACAACACAAAAACAAAACAAAAAACAAAGTCATGAAATAGTCACACCAGACAAATACAGTTTCAGTTGTTGTTATTTTGTAGTGACAGCATTCCCTACCCTGATGTTGTTTGTTACCATCCGAAGATGTTAGTCCTGTAATTTGATTAGTGCATATCTGTGTGGGAAAACACAGGCTGTTAACCAGCTGTGGAAGCCCACATTGTTAGTCCAACTGCATACTCCTATCTGTGACTTGAGGTCTGACCACATTATTCTCTGACAGATTTTTTTTGACTTAGTGTCGAGATTTACATCACAGTGTGAATTACATAAAACTAAGGTTACTGGACTACACGTGGCTGAGTTTGAAAGTCTTGTTACTTGCAGGCCAAACAGCTGGAACAAGGAAAGATTACAGCAAATGCTTATGAGACTCCCCTTTTTTGTGAAAAATGTCTGATGAAGACACCACTAAATGTGGAGGAGCTGCCGATTAAATAGCAGGAAATGAAATTACATAAACAAAAAGCAACATCTAGTGGAAATCAATGCTAATTTTAACAACATTGACTAATGAACCTCAACTGTCTGAGTGGGAGTGAGTTAGCCTAACTGATTAGCTTCCACCACCACGGGTTGACATTGCATATCCTTACCATGCCAGGTCTATGATTTGTCACCAGATGTCTGAGAAGAAACACACGCCCAGATAAACGAAAAAGTCCAAAAACAATCTTTCTTTTTTAAAAACACTGAAACTTCAGCATAAAAGACAAAGTTTTAGCCAAACTGTGAACTGTGAAGTGCGGTCAAAAAGTTGTCAAAACGTTAAAAATGAGCATGAAAGTTCAGAAACAATACATGGAAAATCCAAGAAATTCATGAAAACCACTGAGGGTTTACGTAATTGTTAACAAATGCAATTCATGCTCGAAAGGCTATTTGAAAAAAAATTAAAATTTTATACTTTATTAAGTTTTTTTTTTTTTAATTTTACCATAAGAGCTGTTTTGAAAAGAAAAAAAACATTAAAACCTGCCTTTAAGACTGCTGAAAACCTTTTGTTAGTTTTTGGGGAATATTCAGTTTATGTCATTGACTTGCTGATTTATAACTGACTTTTAAAGGGTCTGGAGAGTCCCTGGGCAACAGACTATCTGGTAGTGTGTGTTGCATCTGAGCGGACCTCTTGGATGTCTCTGTGCCCTTGTGACTTCAGACACTCTGCCTTTTCCACTCTGTCCTGCTATCGGCCTGCAGGCTGACCTCGATGATCTCAATCTGCCCACATCTCTGGCCAAGGCTCCTTAACTTAACTGTCCCCTCTAGTGGAAAATTGACGACCTGGTCTTACAAAAACAACCAGCGGTCCAATCGAAAGTGCCTTTTGCTTTCAGAGGACCGGCATCATTAGAAAAATTGCCATCACCATCACTATTATTATCATATTTTACTTAAAAAGGCATTCAGCCATCTTTCCCAGTATGGGAGAGATTCAACAGATAAGTGGAATTTCCTGCCACACTTTGTATTTTTACAATCTGTAGTAAATAACTTCATCTATGAAATTTGCATGAGAGACATGGTATGCTGATATTTACTAATCATTGGCTAACTGGTCTCTTTCAAAAACTACAGAGCAATCATTGCTGTTGCTTAAAATGTGTCTTTTTTTCTCAAATTCTATCAGAAATACCAGTCTGTATGATTTTTTGATGCTTCTTAATGTGGTTTTGGACACATTTCTCCAGTGAGTGACATGGGGAAGAATTTGAGAAATCTCCAGTGCCTAACTGTGGAATGTGAGCACTCGCTACTGCCAGGAGGAAGAATGGAAAAGAAGTCAGTAGCAGACAGTCAAGTGGGGGGTTGGAGGGATTGGAGTAGACAGAGAGCGGCGATTACTATACCTTAAACATTTTCGGTAAACCACAAATGGCCAACATCAATTCACACATCTAATCCAGATAAATATTCCAAATGCTGTAAACTGCAGTTCTGGTCAAGGATTTATTCTTTCACAGTGTTGCAATCCGCAATACTTTTTTTTTTTTTTTTTTTTTTTTTTTAACCAGCGACACCAGAAAAGAGAAGAGAAGCTGGATCCATCAACCAAAAACAACCATGAGTAATTTTCCACTGATATAACCATCGAAACACTGCTGCAGCACCACACAACAAAGTTATGACACATACATATAAGCCAAAAGGCATGTATGATCCCCCTCCTCTCCTGAATCTTTATCCGGATCTCTCTCACCCCACATGTTTTCTTTCTCTCCACAAAGTCTCGCTGGTTAAGTCCAGATATTGCAGTGTTAACACTGTAATTACAGACATGGGCTTCGGTAATAAGAATGTGAGGAGTGGGGCCCAAACCTCTGGCCACTTTCTTCCTGTGTCATTTATTTCTATTTTGATTGTTTCCAGTGTGTGTGACAGTGGGCCAAAGATATTAGGAGTGTTGTGGACGGCCAGTGAGCAGATACTGGCTGAGACCCCTCGACTAAAGGAAAAACACAAGCGTGAGCCCGACCCGTCTGGGTGCTAATCGTAAGCAGGCATCTGCACCATCCCCCTGGCCTGGCCCCAGACCGCAGATTCAGATAAAGGCAGTGTGTGCTCACCAGCACACTGGGTGTCAGATCTGACCTCATGTCACCAATACGGAGGCAAAATCCACAACTTAAATCAAAATATTCAGTAAGCTCACAATACTATTTAATGATTTTTTTTTAAAATCTCAAACTGATTGACTGACTAAATGTATAGCAAGTTCATCAAGTGTTTTTAGCTGCTGTTCTAAACACTGTGTCTGGTATGTTTTCCTAGGAATAATCCTCTGGCACAGAGGTAGAAATGATCAGGACCAGAACTGGATAAACATGACAGCAGCTAGGTATTTGATGGTATGTCTCGGTGTTGTTAGAGTCACTTTCCTTATTACTTTAATGAGACAAAGCGATGAGGAATTTCAGAGTAATTTTAACTGCCATCATCACATAGCTGGAGGAGAAAAACCACTGATGCACTAAGAAAAAGAGACAGTGATTAGATGTTTCCAAAGACTGTTTACTGACATAGTTATGCTGGGAGAGCAATAAAGATAACATTTTTATCTTTGAGAGACAGATGTATTTGCACCTTACCGACAACTCACTGGAATGCGTCTAACACCACCTTCAATTTTAATTTAAATGCTTCTTGGATATTTTAATTTGTGAAAAGACATCGCAATTTTAAAAAAAATATATACACCCTGTGGTACCAAGAATACCCTGGTATTAAATTGCTGTTTTAAAAATCTCAATACTATGACTAATTTTTGTGATTTCAGAACAACTGTTCCAGAAGCCGGGAATGGGACTAGAGATCTTGTCGATAAATTAATAGCCATAACAGGAAATTCACATTTTGGAGCTGATAGTAGAAAACTACATTGCTTTCATTTACAAAGGCTCTGTCAACACATCTACACATTCTGATGCAGCAGGTGACAGTATGCACCTTTAAAGTTGTCTTATGATCTACCATTTAACACGGAACTAGACAGCAGTCTTATGTTGACATCAAACTGCTGCACCTGAGTGTTTCCATGCAGCATAGTCTACAGTTTTAAATATGTAGTCATGGACAGCAGAAAAACAACACCACTGCAATTTGTCTCCAAGGGCTCCAAGAGGAGGGAAAATGATGATTGATGATGGCTAGAATTGGTTAAGTCAGAGCTTTGGTATATGAAACCATCCATCTTTGCTCACTGCATCTTAGACTCTTACCCTGGTGTGCATAACAGCAGGTTACACACTTCTTTGGAAAATTAAAATTATTGGTTGTCCTACTTGTATCAGTCATGAGAACGTGTAGTTATCAGATATTGGCTTACTGGTTATGTCTGGAAAAAAGAATTTCTTTTTCTGCATCATTTACATATAGTTGGGTTTTGTTGGACCATTTCTTTCTGCAATAACTACATTTACAAAGGAACTTCAATTATAAACGTTTTCATCTAGTTAATGTTAAGAGTAGAAAAAGGACAAAATTATTAACTACGCATTTGGCATTATTCAACATTATTTATTCAGATGAAGCATGAAAAAAACTAAGAAAGTGGGTTAAGCATTTACCTTTAATGTTATCTCACATGGTTATCAAACAATGAAAAGGTTTATAGTTCTTCATAATTTTTTTTTTAATAAGTTCACATAAAAGCAATGATTTCTTCTGTTATTTGTATTATGCTGTTGCTTTTACACTGATGGTTATCCATTATAATTTCATAACTCATTTATTTTTGTACAGAAAACTACCCAGAAAATGAAAATGTAATTTAAAGACGCATCAGAAACTCATATGCTTATAATTGTGGCTCATTCACCCATCCTGCTTACAGTATGTGTCATTACTACACACCAGATGTTTTACAGCAAAGTTTTTCCTGTGGCTTTGCTCTTTTTTGAATAACACTATTATAAAAAAACCTGTATTAATAAACCTTTCTTGATAATATCAGTGGTCCTGAAAACAGCAGAAACTGACAGGTCTTAGGTCATCATCTGGAGGCCACCTGTTGGTAGCTGTGATTTGCCACTATACATTATCATCAATATTAAAAGCTTGAAGCTCATCTATTGTTTTTGGAAATGATGCAAAAGGAACAGGCCATCATTTTTACTGTACTGTCTCTAGCTGGCTTTCAGTGAAATGTAGAAGCCATAGGAAGCTGCAGAGCTACAAAGAGGTGAGGTGATGTCAGGGTTCAGGCGCTGCCACATCAGTAAACAGGCCTCCAGGTTGGGCTTGAGCATCATCAGTGTGGTGACAGCTTAAATGAATCCTGCTGTGCCGTGTTCATATGCAACAGGCGAACCTGGATCAAGTTTACATCTGCTGTTCTAACCAGCGTTGGCTAGTGGTATTGTTTCAACAAATTTCCATGTGGCCGTTCGGAAACCCGGCTTCTCTGGGCAGGCTCCATACATTTTCATGATTCAACACGAATGTAGCTGAAGCACAAAGATAATGAGGCAGCTATGAGTGGTAGATGTCAAAGCAGACTCCTTAAGTGGCGGGATTGGGCAAAAATCGAGTCGCTCTAAAACATAAATTTGTCACTTTTATCTGGCTTCTGCACAATCAAAATGCTAAAAAAAGAAAAAAAGTCTAGTATTTTCCACCGAGCACCTGACAAAAAATAAATGTTCCAAGTTGTGGAATCATTATTAAGCTGACATCATCATCATTTACTCTGTAACTGAGCGCCGAGTAAACGGAACAAAACTCTTGATTTTTATTATGGAGTTATTAAAAAACCGCTACTGCCAGATGAGGCAGAACAATCCTGTGTCAATACTGGGGTAACGTAAAAACCGCTGGCATATTCTTGCAATAAGGAAAACTGATCAAACTGAAAAACTCACTTAACCACAATAAGTCTCGAACATTGTATTATTAGATCAAATTTTCCAAAACATATTCAGAGAAGTTTGAGCAGAGTGGAGCTGAGGTAAAACTTGGTACATTGATTTTGCTTGTTTGAATTTCCTCACTGAAAGCAACAGCCTGACTACTTTTAAATATTGAAATTATGGTCTCGTTGCTTTAAGCAGGAAAAAAAAACCCTGCTTCAGAGACAGTTTTTATTCATTATGAAAACATTGTTTCCATCAGAGGAAGCCAGGATCAGTTTTGCATAAATACAGACAAATGGTATCTTTTTAATGATTATGTTCCATATTATCGTGTGGTTACAATTTTGGAATATTTTCCATCAGCCTGTGGAGGACTTCTCTGCTAAATTCTCTTCATGGCAGCTCCAATGACAGATCATTCACTCCACACAACATGGAAGGTGTTATTAAAACCAAAAAACCACAGCCGTCAAGACTAAAACAACATGTTGAACTTGACATTAAGCAGAAAACTTTAGTGACTCCTTGAGTCAATTTGCTTTCATGTCTTTTTCCACTTCAGCGCAGGACAAACAAACATATCTGAGGATACCGTGTCCTTAGTTCTGCCTGCTTCCATACACTGTATTTACCTGCTGTCTTTGGATTGGGACACACATTACAGCTTGAAACCATTAGGCATGAGTGAGGGAGTAAGCAAGGCCGTGATAAGGTGGTCTTATCTGGACAGTGAGTCAACAGACGCCAGAGCGCTCACACTACGCTGTCAGTGCAACCCGCATGGCTTCCAAGAATCAGAACAGATGCTGCAGCACAGTCTGCCTAAGCTCCCCCTTCCCCACAACACATGTACAAACACACACACATGCACCTCTACTGTGTCCATCAACTGTCCATATATGACAGATATGTATTTATATGCTGTAAGACCCGACACATTGGTGCACTTGTGCACTGAAAGTCATTAAGATACTCCTCCTGCATGTGTTTTTTAGGGTTGAACAGGTTCAGCCAAATAGGTTGCATCACTACGAGGGCTGAGATCCAGGCAGCGCTGCAGTCACAGAGACTTCAGCTGCAGCTCAGGCCAAAAGACACATCTTTTGGGGGAGAAAGATTGCACACATTTTAGAGAAGACAATAAGCTGGAGAAAACAATTACCAGGGACACCAAGGGACCTCCAGGCTATCCCAAGTACTAAGAGCAAAGCACCGGAATAAGCACTGCTCCCAAATATTCATAAATGGTAATATCGAAATTGCAATGACAAGCACTTTGGCATGATTTTATACAACTTGTCTGATGAGATTAGAAAACTGCTGTGACATGTTCGTGTTCCCAACATTGAGGCAGTCTGTGTTTTTACACAGTTTACTGCTAAGGGAACATTTGGCGTTGTCTACCAATAGCATGTAATTGAAAACAGCTTAAAATTATATAGCCATTTTAACAATAGAATTGACAATTATGACCCATTTTGCATTAGAAGTCTCCATGAAAGGTCTTGATACTGGACAAAAATTTGCACAGTGGGTCAGACAGGTGTATTCTTGGGCAAACAAAGCCATACACTAAGCACAGAGGTGAACAGTTATGGTGTGAATTGTGCTTGAAATGACAAACATTAAGTTTACCACACCCTGCATTCATGAAAGAGTAAAACTGCGGTGTTTTTACAACCACTTTAAGGTGAGTGTTTGATACTCAAAATACTTATTGCGGATGGATGCATGACTTTTTACAGGAACAGATGGAGGCTTGCTAACTCACAGGCTAGCACCAACTTGTTAAGAGGACATGTCCTGACTAACTTACTGAGGTTGAAATGAAGAGTGGAGTGCAATTATATTGAAGAGAGTGAGGCAGGCAGAGATAACAGGGAGACAAGCAGAAAAATGGCAGAACAAGTTATGTGCTCAGTGAGTAACTAAGAGATATCAACAAAACAAAAGCTATAAAAACAGAAGACATTTCCCTGCCAAGTGACGCCCTCTTGGCACACCACATCTCATGCAGTTACCTTGTAAAGGGCTTTATACTGCAAACATTTAGTCACATTTTGTGACAATTTTTAGAGACAGCACGACTAAATTTTATATCTAGGAGCAACATCCCACCCTCCCCCTTTTTTATTATCATCGTTTATCTTGTGAAACAGCGGGAGCTGTAGCTCCGCAGGTACCGTTTTGCCGTGGCGAGCCGCCACAGCAATAAAACAATAACACAAAATTTTCCTTCAGTACACACAGTTGTTGCTGTGCAGCATGTTTGTTACTGTACCCATGAGACTCAATCCGCCTCCCTCGCCTTTAAGGAGAGGGGGAGGGAGGGAGACAGCGTCTGGACGTGGGCGGGTTAGGTGACCCATGAGCAGATTATTATACTTAAAAAATGCAACCTTGTGACAATTCAGCCATTTCACATGGGAGCGATAGTGCAGACCTACCACTGTGCATCAAACCTGTGTTGGACTCGTTCACATCAGTCACTGTGGTTATCTGTCAGTGGAGAATTCAGACCGAGTAGTTCAGACACTTAACTGACAAACCAGAGAGTTGAAGAGAGAAAACTGGGCTTAGAACGTTTTTGTATTACATCTTTACTAAAATAAAATGAAACAAAATGTTTGAAGTGGTTAGCTTCGTGGTCCATTACAGGCTCTTAAAAGTCAGCTTTACCTACTGCCTGCCCTTCTGACCTGGAAAACTAAGCTCAAGATTAAAAATAGAGGAGGTCACCAGTGAACAAAGTCTTCTTGACTTGTCATCTTGATAATCCCGATAAAGGCATCTTGATAATCATGACACCAAAAATATTAGAGATGCAGTATATAGAAGCTAGCTGCCACCAAAGTGATGCAGTGGAGGCATCAGAAATAAGCAGAGTTACATCAACTATACAACCTAGTTACAACCCAGTTTAACTGCTTCTTTTCACAGCGCTGATCCTCAGGACCCATGCTAGAAGCTGCTGAAAGCATAATGCTGTATGCGCATTTGACCTCAAGTTAAGTTCTACAGATTTAAACCTTTTCATACCTGCTGATGGATGCCAGCACCTGAGTCTCGCAAAAGCATGTTTAATTCAGACATGTTTAGGGGTGAACAGGGCAGGCACAAAGCTGAGAAGCTGCAGTAAGTTGAGAACCATTAAGTGGAAAAAAGAGGCCCTCTGTTGAGGTAAGCTAGGTATCCTGAGCCCAAGAGTGGCTGCCCAAAAGGGAACAGTGTGGTGCCATCTCCAATCATACTTAAAGACGCAATGACTGCACTAAGGACCGACCATGGTGAGTCACTCTGTTTCTTCACTGACCAGATCTGGAATCTGGAAAACCTGAGAAAGAGGCTGAATCAGCAACGATGGAGTAATACAATAATAAGAGCTGAGATGTTTTTTATACTGCTGACTGGCCAAGTCAAACCTAAGTCAAACAAATGTGGATCAATGTTAGAACAGACAGAAATGTTTGCTAACTAGCCACCTGAAAAACAATAAAAACCATTAAACAATAGGGGGCTAAGTTGACAACCCAGTGAGGAATCAAAAAGCTCTTATGCAGTCTGTGCTCCTAACATGAGCGTCTTCACGCAAGTACATCTCCACACATACTCAGACCAAGCACAACAGGGAGACTTTCCACAGCATATCATCTGAGCCATTGGTCTGGCAGAGGTAAACCAGCCATTTTGTTTATCCCTTAAAGAACAACTATTAAATTTGCTGGACCGCTCCAGACAGCGGGGCGAAATACACTCACTTTTTCTCTACGTTTAGAGCACTTTCTGCCCATGAGTCCCTTTGTCAACCAGAGGGTTGAATATATTTAGATCCAAGTATAGCTGGTGGCTGCCAGAACGGATCCCTCAGGAAACAGAAAGATGGCATGTTCCTCCAGAGCGCTGCCTTAATGATCTCTCATATTGAAAGACACATCATTTTTCATTTATTTTATACATCCGCCCACAAAAACAACACTCGGGCTACATACAAATTAGCGAGCCATGCAAAACACACACGCGTGCACACATTTTGACTGAATGATATGAGAGGTAAATGTGAATCACAGGAGATTTTAATTGGCTGCCAGCAGCTGGATGTGTGTCTGTGGCCTATCTGACTGTCTGCACACTCACCGCATCAGACGGCCAGTTAATAAGCAGTACAAAAGGCCAGCTTTACAGAGATGTGTGCATGCTGGAAAAGCTGGACAGCAGGTGTACAATCTTTTGAATTAAGAAGTTGACACAATGTCTTAGTTTCTCAAAGTCCAGAGCTAAGAATAGCACCGGTCTCAAAAGTCTATCCATCGGAGGATCAAAACCTTTACAAAAGGCTTCACAAGCTCTTGACCATTTACTTACTAGGCCAGAAAAGATGTCAGCTAATGAGGTTTTACTCGTGAGGTTTTGCACGACACCATGACTCTGGACTGCACAGAGATACCATCAAATGCAATAATGAAAATATAATCAAGGCTCCTGTTGATACTTGGTTATGATGGACTGATAGGATCACTTCTGAGAAAAAGCAAGTTGAGCTACCAAAGGTCCAAAAACATTAAACCAGACAGGGATAATAAGTAGTTTCTATCGTGTAAATTTCTAGGTAAAAAACACTCATTTGCAATTTTTTCTTGAGTGTTCTTAGTAATACTTGTTGGGATACAGAGGTAACATATAACATTATGTGGTTAACCTATGTTTAAGTAGAAGAAAATGATTGCAGTTTCATGAGCCAGAATTTCCCCTCATGCTGTTTGACTTTAAAGAAAACGTGTTTCTTTATAATTAGAACTGTTCTTACCATCTGCTGCCCCCTCTGCTCCTCTTCTGTCTCTATCTGTGGATGTCTCTCAAAAGACTAACTCTGCACTGAATATTTTCTCATAGTGATAGTTATTAGGGTTGACCCCACTGCTTCAAAGCTTCGGTCATTGCCATGGTAGGCAGTGTTAACATCTGGAAGAAAGGAGACCTTGTGTTTGTTGCAAATTAAAAAAAAAAAAGGAAAAAGGTAATGAAAAAGATAAAAGGCGTGATTAATGAAGCTCATCTGCTGTGTTAAATACGTCGAAAACACTCTGCACATAAAACCACAAATGTGGTCCTGAGCATAAGGCTGTGACTAGTGAAAGCTCAACCCTCTGCACTAACAACAACTGCTCCACTCTCACTCGCCTAGTTGACTTTTGAGACTTTGGAAGAGGGAACAGTTGCTAACATCTCCCCTCCTGTCCTGAAACTCAAATACAAATACAGTAAAGTATTAAGATGATACTTTATATAATAATAACTGCTTGTGTTGTCTGCCTTGGTGATGAAACAGACAACAGCTGCTGCTTATTAAATTGAAAGGGCAATGGCCAATGAGAACCTGCCAACAGCTGGCATTCCAATCAGTGGCTCGACTTTGGATTGATTGGAATATATAACTCAAGGCCCTGATGTGCATTCGTTTACGAAAGTTCGAGAGAGAAGATCATCATCGCTATTTCGGTTTTCTGATGTATGTATCATAAGCATCTTTGTTGCATGTTCAGTGTCTTGTTGTGTAGATGAGCTGTGCTGTTTCGGAATTTCTGTCATTGTTACTCTTAATCTGCTGCTAATTATGAAACCACGAAGGAAATTACTATGTTATGTTATGTTATACATCCCGATTTGAGCTGGAATTAATTGTGGGTGTTCACTGAGTATTGATTACAGCATGATTAAAAGGCTCTTCCTGTTTACAGCCTGAAGAACACATACATACATACACATACACACACACACACACACACACACACACACAAAAACCTATCAAAGTGGAAGAAAAAAAGGCACTCTACAGATACCAGCATATCAGTGTAATGCAACAGTGACTTAACTGCCGGATTGAATGAGTGAACAGGATCTGTGTATGTGTGTGTATGTGTGTGTAATATGGAAATTGGTTCAGGGGTTTGGTAACCGACAGCCATTGTAGAGTGCATTTGGATGGAGGAAATGACAGGAGGAGATGTTGTGGACAAGCTCAGGGTGGCAAGTCTGGCATCAGGCCCACCAAGCAGCACATAAACACTATTGAATTTCATGGCAGTTGTTCTAATGTGGCACTACTTAAAAAAAAAACAAACAAAAAAAAACTATATCACATTTACTTGAGAAGTCCCCTTTCAAAAAAAAAAAAAAGGGAAGAAAAAAATCTGTAATTGACTACTGCTCACATCGAGCAGCAGGTCTTTCAGTGCCAGCACATTACTAGACTTTCTGCCATCAGCTCCAACTGACTCCCTATTAAATTACTTCCCTCCTACCGCAATTTCATCCTGTGCCTTAACTGTTGGTTATTAGATTTGTTTGGCAGCAAGAACAGAGTGTTGCTCACTGAAAAAGTTGTAAGTTTCACCAGAGGAGCATTAAATACTGAATGATTAATATGCAAAATTCAAATGTATCTGTTGGTTTAGCTGCAAAAACCAGCCACTTTCAAACCAGAACGCAGCCTGTGATATATCTAAGGGCCACTTAAGAAAATAACATCACGAGAGTGAAGGGAATTAATGTACACTGTGAATCTGCTTGAGGTCCACCGTGGTTTTCGTTTCAAAAGAGCTTTTAAATTATCAGACTCTCTTTTGCTGGTCTCCTGATGGTTTAGTCTGCTAACACTCAACCAAAAGATACCAGGAAAGAATCTTTCTAGGCCACTATTCCCCAAACTGCCTCTGCCTCTGATTCTTTCCCCCCTTTGAAAATAAATAAAGATGAAAGAAACTCTTTTTTCAAAGCTCTTCAGAATAAAACATTTGGTTGTGGTGAGTGCCATAGCTTGTGCAAGACTGAGGTAACATACATTAGTAGTCAAGTTTTACCAGCTGTGGAAAGAATTCTGTTGATCAAGCACCAAAGACAAGCACAAAGTCCTGAGGAACATTTCCTCTGCACCAAAACAAACAGATTTGCAGAGGGAGAACGATTCCAAAGAACAGAACAGATCTTCAATGGCAACAGTACGTATGCCAAATTTTGATCTGAATGATCAACGGGAGTATAATCAGTAATGATAGACCGATAAATTGGTCAAACATGTAATTAGATCATTTTATGTGACATTTTGAGGTGACTGCAATGGCTGATTCCAGCGCTCTCAAGGTTGATAAACAATGTCAGCAGAAACATCTGTAGGCAGCCTGGGCAGAGAGGCTGCTGTGAAAGATGTTAGTGCTCCTCCTTGTGAGGTTCAGGAAGGTGAAAAAGATTCATTTTTTAAGCCCTTTACTGTAACTGTACTGCAACTTTTTGTAAACGTTGGCCTAAATTTCATGTCACTATCATCTTTTTTAAAATGTTCAAACATTTTTTTCCCTCTGAAATGATGACAAATCTGAGACCAACAGGTGTTGTTATTATACGCGAATTAAACAATGAGAATATTTTAGACATACTGTACTATTCTCTCCCATACATGTCAGTAACATTCTGATATCTACAGAAAACAAAATGTATTTTTTAATTTCACTAATTTTGTAATTGAAAACCCATATTGATTGGTAATGACTTGGAAATGCAGAACATGATTGCAGTAGACTGTAAGACTGGTGCAAGACTGGTTGAAAGGTACAAAAAGAAATGTTACCAAAATAAATTGGTAAATGATAAATTGGTAAATAAATAATTTGGTAATGAATGTGGGTTTTTCTTTACTCGATGCTGTTCACAGTTTTGAGTGTGTTTGTGGTTGTGAGTGTGAATCTGTTACCTTACAAACTGTGTCAGTATCCCAGGGCAGGATGGTCTGTAAGTCGATGAGCTCACAGGACACTCCCAGTTTCTCTTGAGCCATGTTGGCCACTTCTCTCATCACATGGACCTAAAAGGAATGAAGAAAGGAAGAGGCCTTTTAAAATCTAATTAGCTAATGCAGTTTACAGTCAACTTATGATTTCATACCTGTTCAGACTTACACTCCTGTACTTTATTCTTTATGCATGGTATGTCTTTCTGTTCTAACAGGTTAACATGAAAAAATAATGTGAGTTAACTGACAACAAACAGTTTAGTGCCAATCTAAATCTTAGTTAAATAAATACAAGGTGTTGAAAAATGTCCAACTTTGCAGAAATTTTGCAGATTTGTTCTAAATATCCACAGCACAGTATTGGTACCAAATTACACTTAAACGTACAGAGTACATTGCAGCTGCAACACAAACTAGATTTCAACTAACAAAAGGTTAATAATCACCTTATGGCTCCCTTATGCGTTCACACATTGCCTTAAATAAAATAAATAAACAATTAAATAAATCAAAACTCACTGCTGAAAATGATATTTTACAATTTAAAATTTATAGTCAAACCTTGTGAAGCATTTGTTGTTATTAGACCTCCTAAGAGACACTCACAGATCAGTGACTAATAAACACGGAGTTGAAAACAGTTATTGAAACCTCAAAAAAGGCGAGCAGTTATTCCCATTAATTCATCAATTATGTAAGAAGGTACTTAAGTTCACTGAGTCCATGTTTACTGGCAGCAATTTGTTGGCTGCTCCTGAGAAGAATTGCTGTGATAAATCTAAATCATCTGAACTAGAAGAGTTGTCACCAGTCGAGCCAGATTGAAAGATACTGGCTTTGGCCTTAAGATAACAAAAACTTTATTTATTATGGAAAGATGCTGCCATTACATTAGTTTCAGCAGATAAAGTTAATAGAGGGATGTTAAGAATAGGGGAAAACCTTCCTCTGCTTGGTGAACTCTGTGCTGGTTGTTTTCTTTGCTCTTATCTGTCCAGGCCTCCCAGACAAGGAGAGCGCTGAGGACGGAAAGAGAAGAAAAAGGAGAGCCATGCTTTCCACTACTTTACTGGATCCTCGTTCTTCTCTGTCCACCCTTCAATAATAATAATACTGGCTTTGATGGAGATGTTTTTCTTTGATGCCCTCAGACCCCCCTCTCATGCTCCAGGTACATTTTGGCCTGGATAAGCCTGTTAAAGTGGCTGAGTACAATCAGAGTCGGGGATGACTCCCGGTGAGTTACAGCCACCTTGATACAGAGCTGCAGAAAATAAAATCTCTTGGATGAAAAGACAGGCAACAATGGAAAGTGTGCAGCAACCATGTAGTGCTAACACATTGAGACCCTTGATGTTGTGGAGATGTCTGGTTAGATTCAGCCACACACTGAGAGATCCTGCTGGGATGGGGGGGGGGGGCTTGTGTGAGACTTTAAGTTAATCCACTGCCTTCGTCTGTGACTTTAAACGTCATTTATTGGAGATGACATGGGGCTCCTTTTTTTCCTGTGTCCATGGAAAATGATCCAAAGATAGACAGCTACTGCTCAGGTCGCCCACTGAGAGTCTGTGAATGATGCACTGGAACGCCTACCTGTGTCCCCCAGGCAACCAGAGTGACATCACTTCCTTCTTGTAGGATCTCGGCCTGCGAGAGTGGGATGGTGTAGGACTCCACGGGAACCTGCTCCACTGAGGAAACAAAGAACAGCACATTAATATTCATTCGGTACTTACATGCAAACACATAACATGCAAGCTCACACACAAAATAAACAGGGGTCGATTTTGAACACATTCATTAATCATTTCACTGAGTGCCCTGTGGTTTTTGTGTGAAATAACCAGAGACCAAACTGAGCGGCGCACTAAATGACAGACTAGATGACAAGGCCATCAAAGAACACAAATTCCAACTCTAGAACATTGTATCTGGCCCATATGAAATGCGTCTTCGTGCTTTTTCCAGAACCTCATCTCTCACCAGAGACAGAGTTTGCTTTTATCAGCACAATCTGATGCATGACCTAATGATATTGTTTGCCAGCTAAAAGGCCATAACACTGATTGATCTTGACAACAAAACATTGGTGGGATGGGATATCGATCAGAAAAAGGGGCCACATAAACGGGACAAATGGTCCAAAAGCGGGGAGGGGGCCGTTCGAAGCCAGCCTCTCTTTGAACTATTGTCCAAGACAAAGTGCTTGTAAGTATATGGTTTGAATAATAGTTAATAATGTCTTGGAAAACTGAACATGGCTATGGAAATCATTACAATGCAAAAACTTATCATAAACTCAAACTGCCATCACTTTTGAACACACTGCTTATTAGTAATATTTATACTGTCCAGACACAACATCACTGATCACTAAAGGTTGTATTTTAACTACATTTGAATCTCATTCGCCATTACGGCTTTGGCTGCAACTCATGCTGAGCACAAAGTGTCAGCGGATTCTTGGGGAGCGAAACTGCTGAAAGTATTCCTACATGGCAGCACATGAAGTTGAAATTACAATTAGGCAGAGTAATTATCCTCTGGGGAGACGCTGGGATTGAGACCTTTCTGGAAACCTTGAATGACTTCCATGGACTTCACAAACTGTAAAGGAAAGAAAAAACTGCCCATCCTGACAACTCACTATGTTAAACCAGCATGAAGGGCTTGCGTGAATCATTTGCGACTCCTGGTTTCGGCTTCCAGACTAGACAGAAAATAGGCAGTTTGTGTGGAATAATAGCATTTTGCAGAAAGTTAAAATTGAATTAAGAAAACTAGGTTATGGTTTAATAAGTGGAATCTCAGGCCTCACAGAACAGTATGGCCTCGATGAGACAAATGTTTGGCTTTCATCCTAAGAGGTTCTGCTGCAATTAAAGACATGACTTCATAATCCAGGCAGGGATCATTAGAGGCCTGTAGACCCGCAAGAGAGCTCTGCCCCTTTAAGCTATCAAATAACACCTGAAACGCTACCAGCACCAAAACCCTGAGTGTGTGATGAATGGATGATTTACCAAACTGCCTAAAAAAACAAAAAATTAAAAACAGTAACCAGAAGAAAGGGATCATAATTTAATGTGGGTGAAACCATGAAAGAGCTTGACAAAACTATCTGCAATAGTGCAAGAAAACAGTGCAACTAAAAACATGGAAACTCTTACATACAGCATATCACTGATGTTAGAGGGCTGCTGCAAAGTGACAAAAATCCTAATTATGATCATTTTGGTCAATAATAAATCATGAGAATTTAAAACATATTTTTACTGACTTCTTAAATTTACTGAACTGCCTTTTGACAGTGGATTTCCATGAACTTAAATATAATTCAACTGGAAAAAAACCCTAAAATAATTGTCCTAAAACAATGTAATATCTAATACAATAAATAAAAAGACTTATTTAATATATTATGTTTATTTTAATGCTGTTTTATTCAGTATACAGACTATGAGCAATGTCAGATTTGCTATGGGGAAAAAAAAAAAAATCAAATTAACCGCCCGCATCTCTGTACCATCTCACTCCTCCCTGAGGGGACAATAAACAAAGATTCATATAAGCTGAGCAGCAATGCAAAGAAAAACTCTGCTCTTGGCTATCTTCAATGAACTACATCAATCAAATACTTCATTCTTGTATTATTATTAATACTCACATTTTCAAAACCCACAGACTTGCTCTGACACATTTTCCTATACACACACGATCATGACTGAACCAATGAAATGTCAGTAAATTCTTTTACAGCCACTAAATCCTCCATAGCTTTGAACGTATACCAGGCCATCACAGCTGTGAGGTAATAAAAAAATTAATATTAATGAAAATAAGCTATTCACTACCACATTTATCACCATTAGCAGTTATGGGTTCAAAAACTTGGCCACACCGGCATTCAAGCACTGGAATTTTTTGCTAAAAAAAAAAAATCAGTTCATTTCAGTGGACTCCATGCAGCCAGTTAATTTGAACCCAAGCCCCTCTTTAATAAAACTTTTCACCGAATGATGTATAATCCTGACAACACATTGCCAGAGGGGAGTAAACAGCACAGTATAGAAACAATAGAAAGAAGCTTGGCACACTGTAAAAAAAAAAAAAAAAAACACTTGCATGTCCTGGCTCGCTAGTGTGTTAGCAGTCAGCTTAGCGGCCACAATAATTTATGTTTTTCTTACTAGTTTTTTCTTTGCAGGCAGTCACTAAGTAATTCCCTTAGAGTTTAGGAGTGGTTTTAATATCAGACTGCACTCTAACCTCAAAAATGTTTGTTTATACATATAAAGTGAGACAAACAAACATAACCTGTGACATTCTGTGGCTGGTGGTACCAGTCACTTTCAGATCTGTCTTTCATTACTATAATAAGCTCCAACATCATCTTCAAGCCTCTGGTGCTGTTTTAATCAAGCATATCACATTATCTTCATTCAGCCAAGGCAGCACTGTTTTGCAACAGCTGCTAACGACTGTTAAGAGTTTATTACGACTTTTCTGGACACCTCTTTGCACGGCGGCCAAAAGCCATGCTGGCCTAGAGTTTAACCATGCTTCCCCGAACACTGATGGCCTCTGCACAAAGGAGGGGGAGGTAGAGCGCGTTCAGCTTGGCACTGTCAACACTTCACAGCCCATTTAGACGGTCTGCTTCACACTTGCAGTCCTTCTGTTCTCACATTGTTTGCAGTCAGGCATATTGTTTGTTAGTCTTGCCTCACACCTCTACAAGGAAAAACATTTGATTTCAATAAAGAAACCAGTGACAAGCGCCAGCGAGGCATGATGCTGGAGGAAGCTAAACATCACGAGGGACAAATAAGGAAGCCCATAACATGCCTTACATGTCAACTTTACATTTAGATTTACATATATTCCAGCTTACCTGCTGCTCTGTAGAGGATCTTGGGCTCAAAGAATATGCAAGGGTTTTTGTCAGCGATGCACGAGAGGAGCAGCCCCTTGGCTTGCACTGGACTACGAGGTATAACAACCTGACAACACATGACACACTTTATTAGACCTGGTGATGATGTTAAGACAACTGAACTTTCACTTCACTTTTACTGTTTCATAATATTTCATATTTCACTGCTGGCCATATCTAACATTAATGTATGTGATGAAAAATTACTTTAGAGGACGACAATAACAGAATCAAACAGGTCAGCATGTCATTAGGCAGATCAAGTCCCCCTTAACTGCTTGTTAAGTTAAAAACTTCGTGATCCAGACGAAGATCCATAAAGTGATTTTCAACTCTTTATATCCACTGCTTAACTTTACAGCTGTGATAATTCTCATCTCTTCTTCTCTGTGGCATTTTAATTTTGCCAGATATTATATCTCTTAATGGTATTTGAGTCAGAATTGGGGTATCATGACAACAGGGCCAGAGCTGAATCAGGCCTGTCAGACTGTGTGTTGGGACTGACTCGCAGATCTATGGAGCTAACAGTGCTGATAGTTTAAACAAAGATTAACATTCATCAGCCTGACCTTTGCAGGGAGACAACATGTTTATTGTTCTCTGCGTTGGGTTACTCTCAGTGGATGAACTGTAGCTGTAAAACCATGCAGTCATTCACAGTCTGTGGCATATGAGAAGCTTTAATAATGATGATTTTATGAATACTCAGTAGAAACAAAAGGCAGGAAAGGATGTTATATCTTGACATTTATCAGAAATTTGTTAATCATTGACTATCAATGACTGAGAGAAACATTTCCCACCGTAGTTCCTTTTCAAATGTACAGAGGTAAAGTCACAGTCTCTCTCTTGCCTTTTTACAAGCCTGAAGCTTGCAGGTGTGTTTAGTGTTGAGTGTGAAGTTTATAAGCAACAAAATGTATATGACTAAATAGTTTTTTTCTCCACTTACTTCAATGCACTGATGCACAACATTAATTTCCCTGAGTGATCAGTTTCTGTCTTTTTTATTCAAGTGCCCCCTAACTTGTTATGGTTATATCAAACTGAATGGGAACACTGTTAAACACTACAATCAGGGACTCCTCCAGTTTATTTCTAGGACTTTCTAGTACTCAGAAAATATTTTCATCGGGTTGAGACTACCACTGCTGGGTGACTTTTAACACTTAAATTGAGGTGTTGGTGTGGGAAATGTTGGTTTAATCAATCGCAATCAAAAACACACTATCGCACCTCCAGTATTTAAAGCATCTTCGCAAAAGCCATTTGCTCTTTTTGAAATTAGTATATACACCATAAAGACACCAGGAAGTTGTCTTAGGTAGATGTAAAAGTGTTTGTTCTGCTCAAATAGACCAAAAGCACTATTTACTGGAAGTAACTTTCGCCTTGAGTGAGGAAAGGTTAGATTGTAGTTTAATACTTGAGTAATGGCTGTCATCTCCTCCACTATTTCATTGCCTCTAGTAGCTCTCCAGTCCTAAGTGACTAAAATTTATATTTTACCAAACTGTGAGGTCCTTCTAGATCATTCTTGGAGCAGCTTTTATTTATGATGCTTGAAGTGGTCCTGGTTTTATTGTTATTGGGCCCATTCCTTAAACATGTAAAGCTTTTTTATCAGCACTGTTTTGCTGAAAATGTTGCAGAGAAATAAACAAAAACATTTAATATCACATCTGGGCCTTGTAAAAATACAATTAATAAAATTTAAAAGAGGGCAGCCCTAGTTGTGATTTGTCTGATCGTAACTACTGAAGCGGTGCAGTTGAGAAAAAAAGGTTTCAAGTTTTCAGACTGGATGACAAACTGGAAAACAGATGGAAAGATTGTATTTCATTTTTTTATGTCTTTTCAGGCTGATTATTTTATCCAAAGAAAAAAAAATCTCTGCTGTAGAACCCAAACAATGCCTAAAAAAGCAAGCACTGCCTTTGGATGATCCTCACACAATCCTCAGAGAAACTGGGGTGTCTAGCAAACAACATGTGTTCTCACATCTGTCTTACCAATTCAATTTTTTTTTATTTTGCACTAATATTAAGTACTATTAATATTTATACCAAAATCTGTATAGTTCATTCAATTATGCTTTAACACATTTAAATTTATGATTTCAAGATTATTTGAACTCACACAATAACAGGAAATTTACTCGAGTCAAAACATAAGCCACTGAGGTATGTCATGCTAGCTACTATGAGCAGGAGTTAGCTGTGTTTTTCTACTCCGTCATAATTTCATTTAGCTGCGACCTCATTTTATTATATAGAATAAGGAACTGAATATTCAAAATGTCTGTCCATCAAAATAAACATTTTCATTTTATCTTTTAACAACTCTTAACAATTAAAGGAAAATAAATAACTAACTGGCTCACGTTTTAGCTAGTGCTAGCCATTGCTGTCTCCCATGCTAGCTTCCTGCTAATATGGCCCTCTTACTTTAGCTGTGTAGTTTAATACTGATACTGCATTTTGACTTGTATTTGAGGTTTTCTGGTAACTATTGTAAACTTGAAAAGCTTTTTGAGGGGTCTAACATAACTCTGTGCCATTATATTATTTTTTATAGGTTAGAACTCAATTTTGACCAAATGTGTAGTTGCTGTATTATAGCTTTGTGGGGCAGAACTGATGACTGTGCTTAACCAATGTAATCAGATCCCTCCATACTTTTAAGTGTTCTGCCAGAGTGCTTTTGAATATATCTGAGGGCAAGACATGACATTTCAAACTGCACAAAAAAAAAAGAAAAGAAACACAAACAGAAATACAGTTATGCATCTGTAATAAACTACATGGCTGACCTTGATGCCAGGACAGTGGGCAAAGAAGGCCTCAGGGCTTTGAGAGTGGTAGAGTGATCCGTGGCCGACACACCCCCACGGAGCCCGAATAGTTAGGTTGCCACAGTCATACAAGTTGCCAGAACGGTAGCGGTACTTAGCTGCTTCATTGACTATCTGGAAAGAGATCAACATGATTCAGGTTAACACGAGCACATATTTTAATTTGAAACTATCCTTGTGGGACTCCTGGGTGGTTAGAACAGCAAAAGCAGGTTCTTTGAGTGTATGCCAGTTTAATCAACAGTTTATTAAGTGAAATGCCCTCCCAGAAAATAGGGCAATTGTATTTGTTTTTCTGAATCTGGACCACACCAGTGGACACTGAATCTACGTTTCATGTGCTGATCCATTCTCTTTGCTATTCCCATTTAAGTTTTTTAAAACTCTATTTTATTTTTTAACGAGACAAATCATCTCAGGTGTCTGGTTTCTTTTACCTTCTTTTTACCTTCTTCTACAGTTCTTGACACTGGGCTTCCTCCAAAAAGGTGTCCAAAGTTTTTTCTCTCTGAAACTCAGGTGGGCTGTTAATTCAGCTTTTATGTCTCTCTCAGGTCAGTTTGGACCGCATAATTTTAAGTGAGAGCACAGAAGGAGAGAGATGAAGCCCACTAAAGGCCTGACACCGGATTATTTACTGTTTCTCTGCACCGCAGCAGGAGCCTCTTCGAAACTGGCTCCATAATTACATATTCAATTTTATGTTGTCTTGACATCGCAGGGACTCACATTCATCTTGTGGAGGGCAAGAATACACAGAATGACACTTGTGTCAACATGAACGCAGCACCGTCCACTTTCCTGCTAGGCCTGTTAATGCCACATTAATCTCTAAAAGGAAAGACTCACAGGAGGAAGACAAGGAGAGGGGCTGCTTTTGATTAACAGATTTTTCCGAGCTAGGATATGAAACAATAGCAAAATGAGGTCTGTTTATCAAACACCTTCATGCAACAATGAATGTGCTATACAAACAAGACAGAGGACAAGTCAGAAAAATAAATAACACTACTAACATCAGTGGCTGCCAGGAAGAGGGGAATTATTTACCTTGTTTCTTTCTTTGCCAAGTTTGTTCTATCTTATACAAGGAGGCATTATCACTTCTACACATATAAACCTGCTTATGCATTTTTGAGAACGACCATTATTTGCAGCCCTATTTGCAGCCCTATTTACCTGGTCAAAAGCAGGGAAGATGTAGTCGGCAAACTGGATCTCAGCAATGGCAGTAGCACCAGCCACAGCTACACCAATACCGAATCCCACAATTCCCTGCTCACAAAGGGGAGTGTTGAAGACTCTGTCCTTACCTGAGAAGACAGAAAAGGAGAAGAGAGGAGGGAAAAATATTTAGAAGCTGATGTATTTGTCGATGAAGATGACTAGAGCCTACTGGGCGAGGGAGCTAACATATCAGTTTAGTTTTCAAATAAAGAAAAGTGCACACAGAGGCAGCCACCATGCCAGCAGGGATCACAGCACAGCCCATCGTCTTTAATCACTTATTTGGGACAACTGATCACAATTGTAGAGGGTGTCTGAGGATAGCAGGGTTGTACTGATAACAGAGCGAGGCCCATGCTGCACACTTGAGTGATGAGATAGCATAGAATACTCTCTCTTAAAATGCCATGCGATCCTAAAATAAATGAAGTGACAAGCTGATGACTCCTCAGCTGTAGTTAACCAAGCCTGGGATGCACACACATCCCCCCTGGAGTAAAAACAGACGGGGGAGGAAAAAAAAAAAAACAACAACTATTTTCCACTCTCCACCCTATAATCTGAAAAAAGAGCTGCCAGAGCGGGGCTCTAATTTTGGATTGAGAATGTTATTTTTACCGTCATCTTTGTGTATTTGCCAATTAAGTCTTTTCTTGTTTTGCTGGGAATTGTACTCCAAAACAGTAAATGTCTTATGCCCTCATGTTCCCTGCTCTGTATTCACACGGTTCAATTAGGAAACACAGCACTATAAATCTTTAGAAGAATGGGCAGTAAGGTGATCAAAATTTAGTGCCTTGCCACTCAAACACAAGTCAACCTCAAATATGCTGCTTTATAGAACAGTGACGTATGTGACAAATGACATGTGCATATATGTGCGTAACAGCACTAAGTAGTAAGTCAACTGAGGACAGGAAAAATTCAACTAAGTGATGTAGGGATGGCGCAGTGTGTGACTGTTAAATGTATCATTGTGTTGACATTTGTGTCTCAGTTGTTAGTCTAGATTACATATTTTACAGACATCTTTTATAGTGAGTGCTCTCTGACACCAACAGTAAAAAGGCTAACAGTCTACACACACACACACACACACACACACACACACACACACACACACACACACATTCACATCAGAGAGAGGAAGAGCTGGTCAGAGCAAACGGTCAGAGATTGCTGTTGTTCTCAGAGAAACAGACCAGAAGTAGCCAGTAACCAGTGGCGGGAGAGCTGAATCACCAAGGTGAACGCATCTGCCTCATAAAAAGCCATTCATATAGTGTCGGCACTGCATTAACCTCTGTTCTGTATAATGGCTGTGGGTGGCAGAGGTGTGCACCATCCCTTTCAGCAGTGAGAGGGATAAAAACAGCTTTGCGCTCGCCATCATACACAAGGAAGAGATGGAAAATAATGATCCCTCGCCAAAGGTCAACGCTTCTGACGTCAATGAAAACAAAAGGCAAAGCCAGATACTGTAGGGTGAATTTGAGATTCCTCACCAGAGAAATATAAAAATATTTACACAACATAAACTGAAAATTAATTCATTACAACAGAAGCAGCATACTGACATCTCGTTATTTTTACTCCTTTACACCCTGATGACCAAGAAAAATATGTGCTGTCATTGCAGTTTCTACACGTGTTTAGTCAACTTGTGTAATTGAGCTAAGGAGACAATGAGCTACTTAATGCTGTTTGGAGGAACAAATTTGCTCTTTGCAGATATAATAAAAATAGACATAATCTTTTATATTTTTCAATAAATCTCAAGGAAATTGGTTACAACCACCAATTTTCTTCTACTCAGCATCAGTCTTTGGCATGCCTGCAGCCTCTTTTATACAGAAAACAGCTTTTTGCCCCCATAGAGATTTATGGTCATTGTCTGACTGTCAACTACAGAATCAAATTGGAGCTGCCAGCTTCATTTGAAGGGAAAATCATCACTGACTAATACCAGGGAGAAACATAAATTACTGATATAATGAACTGCAGATACAGAGCTCTCCATGGGCTCTGGGTTCAAACTTTTTAAAGGCCAGTTGCAGGGCAAAATACATCACATTCAGTCTTTTCAATGGAAGGCACAGGTGTAAACAATCAAATAAATGATGACGGAATTTCATTTAGTGGAGTTAATTTAAAGCTATTGTGCGTGCTGGCTCACTATCATACTGCCATGGCTTACTGAGACACTTGAAAAGAACAGAGTAGGAATGGGATTCAGTCTAACTCAATACTAATACGATGACCACAACAAAGATGCTTTCAAGATTAAATGATTCTCTGATTTGTTTACAATACATCACAGCCTGTGTAACTGAAGAGGAAAAAAAATAAAAGGCATAAATCAGGAATTATGTTTTATTCACTCTATTGTGGTGTCACTTCATAGAATTTGCCTTTACAGACACACACTCACACACAGTGACTGCAACTTGTACATATCCATGTGCGCCATCATTTCCATGTAAAAGGACCATAAATAAGCAAAGGTCGAACTGCCAGAAAGCATAAAAATGAAGAGATATGTCTTGAAGAGGTGACTGTGGTCGGGCAAACAGGCAGGGGAATCCCTTTAGAGCGGCTGCATGTTTTGATGAAAACATCAATATCTGGTGACAGAATATTGATGATGAATCACAATAGACGAGTCAAAAATGTTTGCTGATTCTTACCAATGCGGAGGTTTATATTAACTGTTTTGAAATAAGACAAACTAAAACTAGTTTAATGAGGATTTCTGACGTTTGTAATGAAATATTTGTGAGCATGAGTTGGACATTGTAGCTGGATTGTCAATTCTCATATATCTGTGATAAGCTGTTAACAGCCATGCCTGCTTCCTGCTGACCAGGAGGACTCCATAGAAAACAGAGCTGCCTAAGTTTCTACCATAACCAATTTATGGCTTATTTACTCCTTAAATTCACCAATCATACATACATTTTAAGGCATATTTATGAGTTACTTACAAGATATGTACACTAGTTAAATTACACACTATTTTAACAACATCGCCCTGACAAACTCTCAAAAGAAAAAAAGCAAACACTGACAAATGAAAGAGAGGGCTAAGTGCCTTTATCACAGCAGGCATTTCTACCTGTGATTGCAGGAAAAGCACAGGTGTTACTAATGACATTATTAATAGCTCAGCAAGCACAGTACCAGGACCAGCCTCATGCAGCCTCAAATCATGTTATATATGACACGTGTGCTTTTCCTGCTATGACATGTCACTGCCTGCTGTTGCTACACTATAAACCTGAGGAGGTTCAAATTTATCATTTTAAATTTAAGCTTAATTTGAGCAGAAGAATTTAAAAAAAAAAAAAAAAAAAAGTATTCTCAAAAGCAAACTGACAGCAGTGAGTATCGACATGTTGATCAGCTTCCTGTATGAGGTCTGTAAGACTACCCTGCTACAGTGGACACATGAGTGCAAACAGATCCTTCTGGTCCTCTTGGTGAACAGTGAACAGAAAGTGACCTTGCACTAAAGGAGGTGGAAAGATGAGTCAAAGTCCTCTGCTGCCATCTAGTGGCAATATCAAGTAAATCATACAGAACAACAGGTTATCTTTGGTGGAGGCTTTTGAAATGAAGGGTAAATGAAGGGCCTTACCATATTTGTCTCTCAGACCAACTGTGCATCGAAATACTCCACCGAAGGCTACATCTTCCCCGAAGATGACTGCAGGTAAACATAAAACGCAGTCAGTGAAAAAAGGCATATTTTAAGATCTTTGGATGCTACATTCTTTGGACGTAATTTTATGTAATAACATGGACTTGTTCCGCAAATAAGACCGTAAACCTTTTCAAAGTACATAACACCATCACTGGTTATGTCCACCTTGATGTGTGAGTCTCAGAAATCTGATGAATTACAGTAACACACCAACAGGAAACAGTTTGTGTAACTAACACGAGATTTCCAACTCCATTATGATGTAGCTGGACATAAATTCAACTAATTGTGACACAGACTAGCATCATTTTAGCAGAGCAGTCAAATATTTCAAAGAGGAAGTGTTTTTTTTCAACAATACTAATTTGTAAATACTTTGTGTGTGAAATGATCTATTATTTAGTCAACCATCTGGCATAGCAAGTCTTACACAACTATCAAAACGATTAAAAGCCTGGGTGGTCTTTCAAAAACTGCATCAATATACATAGACAATGTAAAATGTAATAAAAGGTAACAGGATAGAACTTTAAAAGGCTTTCAGTTATAAAATTTCACTTCCTGCAGTACCGTCCTACCTGCTGTGGGGTCACTGGCGAGAGTGTTGTCCAAGGCACTTGTAATCGACTGGAACAAGTTCATCTTCTGGGTGGGACCTATAAGGTTTTAGATTAAAAAAAAAAAACTTAAGCTAAGCAACAATTCATGGAAACATGTAAATACTAATCAATGCAGGGAAGAGATCACATTAAGGGAACTTGGCAGTGACTCGCTGCATTAAATCAATGAGACTCTCCTGTGTCACAGGAAAAACCAAATGATACAAGTAGATTCTCACTACTGGGTTTTCTTTCCGAATCCAGAAAGTGTTACTTAAGAATCAACTTGCTGGTCAAATGAAGTGTGGGACAATAATGAGCTCTTTCCTCATCTGGGTCCGTCTCACAACGTGGGACATCACATACAGTGGGTACTCTTCTTGTATGTTAAAGGTCACAACAGAAGTCCTGTCATGCTTTACAAACCAGATACACCAGGGTATGTTTTCCTTTCAACAAAATGTTAACAACATTTACAAAATTTCCCCTATAATCTTTAAATCTCTAATCAGTTATGTGTAATAAAATGAACATTGTTCAGTAGTGTTTTTAAATGAGCCATTTATAGTCCAAGACTTTACCATCAGCAAGACAGGCTTAAAAAAATTGAGTTAATTGAAACTGAAAATACAAAGAATTGAATTGCAGAAGGATAAGTCTCCTTAGTTTGTGTCTAACTCTAACTCTTATCTCATATATTTAATGAGTGATTGTAGAGGTTTTTGGAAACATTTGGCAGATGAGATTAGAATGAAAGGAGCGTGTATTGATCACCTAATTATTTATGGACAATCATTATTGCTAGACTACTTCAAAGGAGACTTACTTTTTGTTGCTATATAGACCTCTAAAAAGCCTTCGATAGTGTTCCCAGCGTGGTGTTACTCATAAATATGCCTTCCCAGCTTTAAATGACTAATGACAGTGCTTTTGAATTTCTTATCAAACCCAGTTGTTTCTGTGCAGGTAAATGAACATAAAACAGTTTTTTCTTGCCAATTTTGGTGTAAACAGGAGGACGTGCTCTCTCCTACATAGTTTGCTATCTGTACTAATGACCAAGTACTAGAAATGAGGTGAGCAGCTATTGTTGTTAGACTGAAAGAGTTCACAGCAGGCACA
>JAPZDZ010000025.1:17458735-17471413 GCA_029783805.1 Acanthurus tennentii | reverse complement strand
AAATAAATAAATAAATAAATAAAATTTCTTAAGAAGACTTATGAAGAGCTGCTGATGACATCAAAAAGGATAAAGCTGTTTCTTCCATGTTTGAAGTTCAAAAATTATGGCGGAAGCGTCACTTCTCCTCCTTAGTTACTGTTGCTATGGATACCAAACGCTGCATTCCAGCACGTGCAGGCGTTAAAAATGGCGCCGGCTGTCGGGAGCTTTGATAATTTAATCTGAGATTTTCCAACAAATCAAGTTGCACGAGGGCGGTCCAGTTCAATTAACGAGCGAAACCAATACGTTTTCTCTGTTCTTGGATTAGATGGTATTTCATCAGTTTGTCTCACTAAACAACCGATTTGAAAGAGCAGAGGTTCTGTTGTTGTTCTTGCTAACGTTTTTCTTTAGGTCGTCCACACCAGGAACGATGGCTATAAAGAAAACTATAACGGCATGATCTTAGAAATCGTTCTAACTCGATTGGATGGCGGAGCCCACGCCACAACTATAACGATAATGACACTGGCACAGGATATCGTAGGGATCACTTTTAGAGCGATTTCATGAACAAAAGTAACAGACTGCCCATCAGTCTGTCTCATTTAGACGTCACATTAACATGATAACTGGTGTGCTTTCGATGAACTCAGAATGTCTACAAACTAATGCTGATTCATACGAAAATACAAATTAAACTTGTCTTAATTCTTGTCTGGTTTGATGACAAGCCCTGAACTTACTGACAGATTATGTTTTTGTTTTGACTGACAAGTTAAAATATTGCAAAACAAAAGCTGTTAAGTTCAGGTGTTCAGGTTGGACAACTGATCAGGACTAATGGGAGACTTTGAGATCGGATCAAAGCCATATGAACGACAGTACACCTAGGCCTATACTGTGCACTGAAAAGTCTAAATATAGTTCAAGGCGAATTTTCCAACACGACACGAATGCAGCATTTGTCCTCGTTTCTGTCTACCTGGGAGACATTGGGTTGCGATAAGTGGTAAAGTCCACTAGAGGTCACTAGTGTTATTTAAATCGTGTTTAATACAAATGAATGCCTCCGTATCGAGGCAGAGTGTTTTGGGTTTGCTGTGATCAAACACGAGGTAACAAATGCCTCTGCCTCTAGCATATCTAACCATATTCATTGTGTCTGAGGAGTGATTTCCCCTTCCTTATATATACAACGGGAAAATTCTCTGCTTTGCTCTACTATACATCTCATGCTATTTCAGTTGCTGTATACATGATAATTTTATAACTACCTTTGCTTTATGATCAGTTTGAACGTAGAGATTCTTGTGTCTATCTTTTTGTAAAATCTGATCTAATCTGATCTGATCTGGCTTTGCCTTGGAAACTTCCGGGGTCTCAATAACTTTGTGATAAGGAGTACTGTAACTAGACCAACATGCACTTTGTCAGCTTTGTAAACCGGACAGTAAACAGAAAGTAACGGAAGTAGCTCAGTGCTGCTTGGACATATGTGTTTGTCGTCTAAACCTGTGTATAAAATAACTAATTAGGATAGCGCAAATAACCCATAAGAATGTCTTAATATCACTGTAATTTAATTCACAAGTTAGTATGACTGCCATTCAAAATAAACTATATTATTCTTCTCTTTATGAGCACTTAAGACTGTGCGGCAACTGACTGCGAAACCAGCACCAACAAAAACTTTCCCGCATGGACTCAAGTGTCAGTAGCCTATCTTGTGGCGGTCCGTGGGCTCTATAGGCTAGTGCGCGTCTGTTTGGAGGTCTGTGACATGAAATTGTTTGGGAAGCCCTACACTGAGCGACCATGTGGGCGTGTTTCTTTCGGCCCAACAGTCTCCGCTCTTGTGTGGAGTCCAGAGCGCAAAACGCACTTCTTCTGGTGCGACCGGAGAGCGCAAAAGTAGCAACTCTCCGACCCTGACGCGCACACCATCTCCGACTCCAGCGGCGCCCCGAACCCAACTTCACTGAGCGGGAAAAAGAGTTTCTCAATATCTCCCGGTGACTCTTCCAACCATGGACGCATCTCGACTCGTAACGCTATATCTGGGCCTGCTCCTTGTTTTTCTTGGGAATATACCGTGTTTCCAGTCTGCTGCTATCATCTCTCCCTCTGCGCCGAGGAGAAACAAGGGAGCCAGAATCTCTCATCAGGACGGACAAAGGTCATCCAAATTCCTAAAAGATATTTTCGCGTCTGCACATCCTCCCGTGGGCCATCACAAAGAAGACCTAAAGGACGCTATTGTGCCGCATGATTACATGCTCTCTATATACAGGACATACTCGGCTGCGGAGAAGCTCGGACTAAACGCCAGCTTTTTCCGCTCCTCTAAATCTGCCAACACCATAACAAGTTTTGTGGACAGAGGAACAGGTTGGTTTCATTCCGCTGCCAGCTCCATCAGTCTTGCATAATTCTGTGGCACAGTTTCTCGTCAACTGTCTGGTCTAACACTCTCCTCTAGAATAGATTTTAATAAAACATGGCCAAAAACTACAGCAATGCAGAAAGCCAACAACAGAGCAGGCTCGTAGCGGCAACTTTTACGCACGGTTTAGATTAGGCAAAATAATGTGTAGGAGCATTTTTACGCACACAGAATATCAGTACCAATATCATAAAATAAGAGCTGACGAAAAAAATCCTAAAAGCTGCCTGATTGTATTTTGTTCGCGAGCAGCTGCGTGGTTGTATTCTGATCTGCCTGCCACACAGCCGCCGAAACATGTAACTTTTCCCGAGTATTAAGTTATATTACACCTAAATTAACCTCTGGGTTACACGACAGTAAAACACTAATTAAGGCGCTCTCTAAATGAAGGCTGTAAATCACTGTCAGTGTAGGCTGAAACCTATTCAGATCCTAACCTCCGCGCAGGCTACAGAGGAAACTTTTTCAGTTATGCGAAAGCATTCGATATTCAATTAATTTACGATATTTTTCTACACCCTTCTAATGAAAATAGTACGAAAAAATCTCAAACATTTTAAATGAAAACTGGTTTTAATATTTAAAAATTCGGCATAAGCTAGTTAAAATTTTTAATTTGTTGCCCTTATGGTGCCCAGTTTGGCCCTGTTGTGCTGACAAAGAGAGCTGGGGGCCACGGCAGAGCGGGTCGGTGTGAGAAGCAGGTGTTTGGGTCAGTTAGCATGTGTAACCAAGTGATTTGACCAGCCTGCGAGGACTAACACAATCTGATAAACACAAACACATCCAAAACACACAAGGGGACATAACCCGAGTTAATCTTTGCAGGAGAAATAAAAGCTATCTTTGTTTGCGCTCCCTCCTGTCTGAAACACTCCAAGCCCCAGCTCTCGGATGCGGGCTGCGCGCTGCAAAAAATATCCAGCGTTTCGCGTATTTCAGCCCAGAGCCAGCCACTTGAATCATAGTCTTATCTAACGATATGTTGAAGTGCATGCAACTTTTTCCAAATTCAGCTTTATTGTAGGGTAAGCGTGGATGAAAGGGAATTTCCAAACAAGTTATTTTAGTATTGATGCATTTTGCTTGAATTTAATTCAACTTTATTGAAAACAAATGAAACTCCTCCACACGTTTTCTCGTTTTCAGACAAAAGAAAACTTTTTAAGAGTGAACACAAAGCTTTAAGACTCGTCCTTGCCGCCATTTCTTGCAGTGTGAGCTGATTTGATAGGAAAAACGCCTCACTTTCTCCTGTGATTTTGATGTGATGTGTCACTGGCTCTGACCCCGAGTTGGACCCTCTGAGAGCTGCTTGGCATCGAACGGCTGATTGGAGTATTTGAACTCGGTGATCTAATTGAGTGTTCATGTCATAACATATCAAACACTGTCTATTCTCCCATAATGACCCAACTCGGCCACGATGGGCACATCACCAAAAAACGACGAGGGGGAAAAAAATGAAAGAGCACTTCCTCCGCTATGAAGTGGCTCGTATTTTTACTGCGGAACCTCCCTTTGCGACCGCCACTTTAATTACGGAAAATTATTTTTCTTCCCGTTCTTTCAGCTCAAGCGCCTTTGGTTTCTTTTGGGATTCGTTCCAGCGTCCCCAAAGTGTTGCATTGCATTAACCTGCAGAATGAACCTCAGCCGGGAGTTTTTCGTTATTCAAATGTCCTTCATCAGAGAAATACACACAGAGGCAGCTTTTAACGCAACAGGTTTTGCGTTTTTACGCATTCTCCATCCATACAGAGACAGGTTTTTCTGAATACATGATCTACGGCTTCTTTGGCTTTTGCACTTCTGTAGGTAAATAAAATTCACTTATAAAACCAGGCAGAGTGTTTCCTGGAGGTCAGAAAAGGCAAGATCAGAAAAGAATAACCCGAATTTGAAAATTACTTTTGGCACTTGGGGTATCTCATTAAAGCGCAGATGGTGCGGCTCTCTCGCTCTCTCTCTCTTTCTCTCTCTCTCTCTCTCTTTCTCTCTGCACAGAGACATGGATGACAAAAACATGTTTTGCATTTGTTCAAATACAAGCAACAAGGTCAAACCAGAGTGCACAGGATGCCGCTACAACTGTAGAGTAAAATCCACCGCATCCCCCCCAATTATACACCGTCAAGCATCTTACGCGTAATGGAAAAATAATGGCTTTTTAGGTAATAATGACATTAAGAAAACTTAGTGCATTTTTAACTGTCAACACAAATATCTCTCAATAATGGCAAGAGTCTTTTCAGTCAGTCGGTCAGTAAGTCCAGGCGCATTTTACGGGGAATGTTGTCTTTGGCAGAATGACATGAAATATAAGAGGGGAAGTGTTTTAATGAGGAAGCTGGGAATTCAGAACTGTTAATTATTTGGTGAAGTTGTATTCGATTTGTTTGAGGTCTTATTAAAAAAAAAAAAAAAAAAAAAAAAAAAGATCTTAATGCAGACCATACGCGCAAAGTCACTGAAAAGAGCACAAGGTTTCAATCTGCTTTTACTGTTGGACACGGCAGGGTTCACGGAGGGAAACTGACAACTATATTCAAACATCTCTTTGAAACAACTTTTACAAACGATATCGCAGGAGTGTTTAGATGTAGGCCTGTCACTTTTATTTTTTAAAACACGTGCAGATATTAACGGACTCAATTAACTGAGGATAACCTATGTGCTTTGTTTTTACCCCATTTATCCCAACAGGCAATACAATTCGCATTTAGGAGTAAAACCTTCTGTTTTCAAATAGATGGGGAACATTTTGACATCTGAATGAAAGTTATTGCTCACTTACACAAGCGTTTTTAGGGTTTTTTTACAGTCTGTTATTTTCTTAATAAATCGTTCCTCGGATTCTGCATTTACTCATACCATTGACAGTCGCTGCAGGAAAGGAGACTATAAAAACGCAGGACATAACGCCATTTTCCCCACCACTATTTGCAGTATTCGTACCGTTTTTCGTAAAAAAAAAAAAAAACATATAAAAGAAAAGTGGTACGAAAGAGCGTGTTGAAGTGTTTTTAGTAGAGTTAAAACAAAAAATATCTTAATATTTGTATAAAATTGCAGCTTTATGTAAATGTTAAACATGCTGAACATCGATAATTCTTGTCCAAAATGTATTCAAAAACACGCGCAAACTTTAAATTCCGTTTGTCAGATGCAGACATTTTTTGTGTTTGTTATGACGCCTTTTCATGCATTGTTATTCCAGCCTCATTTGTTCTCCTTGATGGAATATTTGCAGGCCTCCTCGATCTCCAGCAGGGAATAATGCATTAATTGTGTATTGTTCAGTTGAGTGTACAGTATGTCGCCTTTGGTCCGTTGTGTCTGGCAGCACCCAGGGGCCTTCACATCACTAGGCCCCTCGTTCTTTTTTTTCTTTCTTTGCCTTACAACTCTGCGAGCAAAAAACAGCAAACTAACCACATTTCTGCTGTTCTGACTGCTGCTTAGATTTAAGACCTTTAGGGACCCTAAAGAAGGAAAATGTATTTCCTCTCTGTCAGGGAGCTGGAAATGAAAAATTACTCTGTCATCAAGTGAAATGAAAGCAGAACTATTTTCATTAAAACACACGGGCTTTGATTAAATCTGGCAGTATATTTTCGCCAAGTTTGATAGGATTATTGTCATTGCAGTATCAACAACGAATTTTATCCTTTTTGTGACAGGTGTAGTACATAAATAAATTATAGCTATAAACATTTTTTTAAACAAGATTTTATTCTGCCCTGCCTTGTCATAAACACGGTTTACTTCGCTTTACAATATCACTTTAATATGTTCATGTGCAATAAATGTGCATGAAATGAAATGAAGAAACTTGAGCAACCACATTTTTTTTAGAGGAGGAAGCCTCAAAGCAGCCTTTGTAAACTTACTCACATTTAGCCCTTAGCATTACAGGATACACGAGATTTTATAAGCAAGAAAAACACGTAGAATCTAATCAAATCAAAACAAATTTGAGGAAATAGTGGTTAAATAGCTTTTATAAGTATAATATACCGGCGCTGGATAACCGGTAATTTTTTGTAACCAATAATAGAAGTGGGGTTAACTGTGGGTTCTTTCCGAACTGAGAACTTGTCAGCTGCGGTTTGTTTCAGGCAGGTTCAGGGTGGACATTTGAAAAACAAGAAAGAGAGGGAGAGAGAAGGCCTCTGTGGGAGAATGTGAGCCCCCCTCCCTCCCTCCATCCCTCTGAACACTGTACACCCTAAGTGAATCTGACTGCAATTATTTTCTTCTTTTATCCTTGCAGACGATCTTTTGCACTCTCCTCTGCGAAGACAAAAGTATCTGTTTGATGTCTCAACCCTTTCAGACAAAGAGGAGCTGGTCGGGGCGGAATTAAGGATATTTAGAAGAGCGCCCGGGGATTTGCAGACTTCCTTGCAGACGGCGGGTCTGTATGACATCCAGGTCTACCCCTGCCGCTCGGACAGACTACTGGACTCCAGGTCTCTGGATCCGCTGGACTCCACCAAGGCCGGATGGGAGGTTTTGGACGTGTGGGAAATGTTTAAAGCACACCAGCACCATTATCACCACCCCCATCATCATCATCACCATCAGCAGGGGAGCCAGCATCTCTGCTTCCAGCTCCGAGTCACCATCAGCAAATCTGACACCGAGGTGGACCTGAGGCAGCTAGGGCTGGACAGGAGCGGCCGGCCCCAGCGGGAAAAAGCCATCCTGGTGGCCTACACCCGCTCCAAGAAGAGGGAGAACTTGTTCAACGAGATGAAGGAGAAGATCAAGTCGCGGAGGTCGGTCAGTGAGAGGGAGGAGGCGGCGGCGGTGAAGGCTGCGGCGGAGGAAGGGGTGTCACTAAAGGGGGTTAAAGGAGAAGGGCCCCGACGGCGGCGGAGGACTGCGCTGAGCAACCGGCACGGGAAGAGGCATGGAAAGAAATCCAAATCCCGGTGCAGCAAAAAGGCGCTTCATGTGAATTTCAAAGAGTTGGGCTGGGACGATTGGATCATCGCGCCCCTGGATTATGAGGCATACCACTGTGAGGGGGTGTGTGACTTCCCGTTGAGGTCGCACCTTGAGCCGACCAACCACGCCATCATACAAACGCTCATGAACTCCATGGACCCAAACAGCACACCGCCCAGCTGCTGCGTCCCCACCAAACTCAGTCCCATCAGCATCCTGTACATAGACTCAGGCAACAACGTGGTGTACAAACAGTACGAGGACATGGTGGTGGAGCAGTGTGGGTGCAGGTAGCGGCCCTTGATCAATCATAAAAAACTTTAAAAGACATAAAAAACAAAGCTAAGTCTTGATGGGTCCCACGCAGGTTGGAGATGTAAAGTTCTCACAGGTCTGGAAAGCTTTGACGCATGACGCGCCTTGTCTTTATTCAAAAGGGATGCACACAAAGGTGATATCTATTTATTTAGACTCAGTACAATATCAATATTCACACTCTCTGCCTTAAAGTGTTACGCCTTCGTTCCCATCTCTGCAACAAGTCATTGCTCATCAAATAGGCTTCTGTTTCCCTGAGAGTGAGACGTGTCCACATGGCACAAGGATCGGGTACAAGGCTTGATGGGAGCCTATTGAGTCCGACTGTGCACCTGTTCGTGCCGAGGCCAGAGGACAGTGGGCTTTGCCTGTCAGCGCTTTGTTGCAGCTCTGCCGTGCGACCCTGCCAGCCAGGCCGGACTCTTTTGGGTATGTGCATCCAGGCCGTAATTGCCACTGTCCAGCTGGAGTCATTACAGGCCCGAGCAAGCGCCTGTTTTTCAAAAAAGGAGGCGAATGTCTAATGTACCAAACATTCACAGACAGACACACACACACACACACAGACAGAGACAGACACACACACGCATGCACACGGCCACACAAAATGATCTGAGGAGAGGAGATATGACGGTGGTGGTAATGCCTTCAAGAGATTTTTGCCTTACTGGAGACCAGTTGAGAGGCGCTGGGAAGAGCGTCGTGCGCCTTTGTGGACAGAAAGGACACAAAACCAGACTTGTGCCTGACTGGGACCCTGTTGTAAGAAAAAAAAAGAAAAAGAAAAAAAAAGCACACATAACTGAGGCGAACTTTTTGCTCAAAAGTCTGCATCTTTACGAAATGCACTTCCACAACTGACTGCGCCAAGGACATGCGGTCAGCCAGAGAGTTTGTCCTCTCTGATAACGAAAATATAGGACTAAAAAGACTCGCACACGAGACGATATTTAAATGCACATTAGCTTTGAATGCACTGCTGTTCATTTTTTTTTGAGCTGTAAATATTTGTACAGTTGAAAAACTTTACAAAGTGCAACGAATGAAGAAATGAGAAAACGGCATTTCTTTGTAAATATACAAAATGCACTCAAATCGCTATAATTTCTATTCTATAATTATTTTATTATTTGTGATGTACAGAGTTTCATGATAATCATATATTTCTTACATTGATAAGAGTAATTTAAGGTGTATTCGATATTTTTTTGCAGAGGGTGGAAAATACCATTATTAATGTCTACCTCATAATTGCATATAGGATCTGAGTTTTGAGGTGCATTCAGTTAGAGTGTAAAGAGCTTTTACAATGATATATAAGATCATTTATATACATATATTACTGGATAATATTCCACACCATTACTGTACAAATAAAATTCAAAACAAAGTCTGCTACTTTGGATGATTAATGCAACCATTTTTGCAGTTATTTTATTCATTTGTAGTGTTTTGAGCCTGATTTTCCTAACAAACACAAAACTTCCAATAAAAAACACTGCAGGGCATTTCTATATGAGGAAGTTAGAGGTCAGTTATAATTGTTTTTAACCAATGGGTTGATTAAATGAAAAATGTAATCACATTACTAGTATTTTTGAATTATGCAGACCTGAATAACTTCTTTGGTCTGATTCTGGAGCCTACAACCATGCATGGTAAGAAATATTATACTTTTCTCCTGAATGATTAACTTTGCTGAATTTAAACAAACAGTAAGAACATAAGGGTAAAGATCATACTAAATGGAAAAAAGGAGAAAATGTTACATTGTGGAAATGTTAGACTGTTCCTTGTAGTTACAAAGACTTTCTGAGCTAGAGTTTCTTTTTTCCATCAAAATCAACACTAGAAGCCCACAATGAGATGTGTACAGTGCATATGGAGCTCATTTACCTTTGCCTTCAGGTATGCTAGCTAATCTATTCTTCCCCTTTGTAAACAGTGTCTCATCATAGACAACAAATGTCATTATTCAGTAACTGGTTGGCTCAGGATTGTACCACAAAACCATATAAACATATGGTGACCATCCAAGTAGAAGGAAATCCACTGCCTGACTGTCACTGATATGGCACTGAATGTATGAACCCCTGTTATTTCCCAATGAATTAGCCTGCCTGGGTCAAGTTTACTTAACACTTTAATGTTTCCCAATCTGTGGATGAAAAAGTTTGAAAGAAGGGATTGCTTCCATATAGGCTATCGACCTTGGCCTGGAAACAATTAGGAAATTGCTTTGAAATGTTATATGTTGTCGAGGCTCTTGTACAGTATCATGTCACACCCCACATGTTTGCTAGGGGGGAACAGAGGATGCTAAGTGCACTCTTTAGCGGTCGTCGCAAATGACTGACACAACAACCATTCCCCTGAGTAAACCAAATGGCCCTCCAGGCTATAAGTCTGGATCACCATCGCTAGGGTTCTACTATGAGCCATGCTATCCCTGCTGCTCACAAGTGCACCATGGGAGATACAATGCACCGGCATTAGTCATAGCAGCTGATTCTGCACAATCAAGTCTAAATTTCTAAGTAACCTCATGGCAACTTGTGCGATAAACCTTTACTTTTTGATTTATATTTATTTGACAAGTTCCCCGGTCTGGTGGGCACTGGCCTGGAGGTGAGACTGAATGTTAAGGGAACAGTTAAATGGTGATGAAAGGGAAAGGAATGCTTTGTTTACCCGCTTCAATCCCTCACTCTCAAGTTAAACGTTCCTATAAAGTTCTTCATCACAACTGCCTTATTGTCCCTGTGCTCCGCATCGGGGCAGAGAGAGAAAAAAAAGAAAAAGAAAGTTGTGTTTATTTGAAACTCGGTCCTAATATATTAGTCTAAGCAAACCAAAATTGGCAAAGAGACGGGTCCTTTTCATCAGAAAACACAAATAGTCTTGACACCCCACATCTGTGCGTGCATGGAGGCTCCTCTTTAGAGATCTGTAAGGCTGCATAACTGAAGATCTACTAGGTGTTACTCTGAGTGGAAAGCCCGGGAGCCTCTCCAAGATTACAAAAAAAAAAAGAAAAAGATCTTGGCTCATATGGAGACATAAATGCTCCTCATACTTAACCTCTCTGTTATCAGTGATGTCCTCATCAGCGACAGGAAAGGCATAAATCAAGCTGATCTTTCAGACAGCGAGGACCTTTAAGCAGGCAGAAATTTGTTTAACTGGCATTAAGGAGCATTAGAAAATGTATAGTGAGGACTTAGATTTTGTGCTTTGATTTGTTGAGCGGATACAATTTAAATGTAGAAAAAGGGGGGAAGAAGAAAAGAGGAGCTTGGACGCTGCCAAGGCCTGACTTTTAAACTGCTACTGATAAAATCCAGCAAGAACTTGTGTATTTTTCATTGACTGTTTCTCTCCTCACAGTGTTTTTTTCCTTGCCTCTAGAGGGGTCCCTCCTTCTCTGGTTTCTTCTAGTTCTCACCATTATGGTTTGCAGATACTGTAGTTCCCTCTATAATAAAGCTTGACGCCTTTCTGCAGCCAAGGACACAGGCCAGTGCAAGGTGGTGCTCCTCTGCACTAAACAGATGCAGAATAAAAACACTCTTGACAACCTTATATGTCTACAGTACGTGTTCCTTAACACGCAACATTAAGGTGTGTCTTTCTGTGGACAGAAGGGCAGCAGCGCACACAGATGGACAGATGAGTGGCTCAGGAGAGCAGCAGATGCCTGAAGTGACCCCTGCTGCCGCCTTCATTGAACCACTGGCTCCAATACAAAGGCAGGGGCGGCCCCAAACATTAAATACATTCACTTTTGCCTTAATGCTAAAGGCCACTATTTTTTTTAACTCCTGCAATCCATTTTAATAATTTTTTTTTATGAATCCTGTTTTGTAGATTTTTTTTTAAAATCACAAATGAGAACCAAAACTGTAAAAACATGATGTTTGAGAGAAGGCTGAGTGGTTGTACTTGACAGCTGCTGTTTAAGCAGAGGCAGATAATAAACCCTGGACAGAGCAGCCATAGTGTAACAAAAGACCAGGATGTTTCTTCTGACGGGGCATCTGCCCATCTCCTCCTCTGCCTCTTCCTCTGTGGTCCTGTAGAAGGCCATCCCTCCCTCCTGTCAGACCATACGGCAACAGGAAGCGAGCACACCTCCAGTTCACCACAGATAACCTGTTAATTACATTAAAAGTCACTCCCAACTGGGCTTTTGAAATGTGAGGATGAAGCCATTGTTAATGTACCTGATTTGATCTGTTTAGAAACTTTGTTTTCATGTGCTGTAATGGTTTTTTGTTTCTGGGAAAAATCATTAAATGCATTCACAAACTCAAAAAACAGCAAAAAATGAAGTCAGCTTGATAGATCTGCTTAAAATACCTGTCCAGAAAAGCCAGCTTTTGTTCTGTTTATTTTCTAAAGGAATGTCTGAGGGTGCCCTTTCACCCCTTCTCATCCATTTACTGCCCCTGGTCTATGTCACAGATGGTGACCTGGGTCCTTGCCATCCCTGATTAACAAGCACACCTTCTGATTCTCCTGCAAATCTCTGCAGAAAAGGAAGACTGTCTTTTTGTATGCTGGCAGTTCATCTTTTTTTTTTTGTTGAGCGTCTCTGTGTGTTTGTGTGAGGGTTTGAATGAGCTCAAGTCAAAAGTAAATTTACTCAGTTAACTCTGACAATGCTTATGTTTGGGAGCAAGGCAAGGACATGACCTCGCTGCCAATTCACATCCGTGGAGGCTTGTGGAGAGGGGAGGGAGGGTCGTTGACCAACTGGGGCCGGACAATGGCATTCACTGGTCCCAGCACTCAGCCCAAGGAAGGACAAATTAGATCTAAATGAATTCTTTGACAAGATCATAATTAAATAGCAAAACAGCTCCAGGAGTAGCAGAGAATGGCCTTTATGGCTCAAAAGTAAGGAAAAGCCCAGAATCTGGGAATGTCTCTCCTGATCCGTGTTTCAATCAATGCCCATCAACTTTTTT
>JAPZDZ010000025.1:17416648-17430404 GCA_029783805.1 Acanthurus tennentii | reverse complement strand
CATTGGACAATGAAAGTTTTAATTTATTAAGGGGATTTATTTAAAACAGAGGAATCCTGCTCTGCCCCGCCCAATGCGCCACTGGCGTAATCCAATCAGCTGTGTAGAATCATCTCATCAATTCATAGGTGTTTCATGGGTGTTTCTCTGGCCAAAAGTGCATGAACTTATTTAAGAATCCGCTCTCATTCCCTTTAAAGACTGATTACGCCGTGCGCCAGTGGTGCAGGCGTATTGGTATTGTACACCTAGCGCAAATGTAAAGGGCTGAACTACAAGGATTTATTTATTTATTTATTTATTCATTCATTCATTCATTCATTCATTCATTCATTCCTTTATTCGGCTGTACAGGGACAGTTCAATGAATATATTGTGTCAGACAGCTCTCAGATGATTCCCCCTTAAGTCAAATGGTTTAGAAAGAAAACATTTACATATTTTGTCACAACTATTTCTACAATATATTGTTTGCAGGCAAACGTGCACATATGCAGGCACGCACACACACACCTAAAAATTAAATTCATTCTGTAAATAGAATACATGTGGTATTTAATGGTTGAGGGACTGTTTTTCTTTCAGCCGCTTGTTGATATTGAATAAATGAAAGGGGTGTGTGCGTCTTAGCCAAACGCGAGTTACACACACTCCCATACACACGCCATTTACTTCAGATTTCATATGATCAAAAATATTTTCAAAGGACACTTTACTAACTTCACTAAATATTTTCAAAGCACACTTAAATATTTTACACTGCTGAGAGGCAAAAACAGAAAAGTAAGGTGTGTGTGATTGTGGAGAAGTGTTTGAGCACGTTGGCCAATTGCGCCCTATCTTTCTGTCCAGGCTGTTTTACATCTGCACCTCGTTTCGTTTTGGCTGGTCTAAACTCCTGGCGCATTTGGCCTCAATGCGCTGGGTATACATTAGCAAACGCACCAGGACACGCCTCCATTCCGCCTTCATTCACAGACCTCCCACTCCTTGGCACACAGACCCGGCGCAAGTGGATTTGCTATCATACACTTCTGGCAAAAATGACACCTGCGCCACTGGCACACCGTGTTTGCGCCAGGTGTACAAGAGGGCCCTTAGTGTTGACTTTCCACCCGAATTCAAGATAGGTGTTGACTGGCCTTCCAGATGTTCAGGAATAATTTTGATTAGTCTGTTTATGAGGGCAACTCTTTTTCCCCAATACCAGTTTTATCTGTACACAGATATTCACTGGGATATTTTATCTGCAGTAACACAGCTGATGAAGGTTGTAACAGCAGTTGCAATCACAAATGAAACTGAAAGTATCTGGCTCTGCCTGAAACATGGATAGAAAGATGCATTCACTGCAAGAACGACCAAAATCGCTCAAGGATGACTTATAGTAATTGCATTGTTTTGTATGTTTGGTTTTTCCTAAATATTTAAACACCCATGTTGTGAAGGGTGGCATGAAAAAGTATCTGGGTGTTATGGAACATGAACCACATTCAGTGTCACACACCAAGAAATTGCTTATGCATGTTTCTGAGAAGCCAGTAAAGCAGATATTGAAAGTTTACTGAGCTCTAAGAAAAATGTCAGCGTGTGATTATCTTATGAGTTGGATAATGAGACCATCGATCTCATTATCCAACGACCCTTTTAGAACTTGCATTACTTTTTACCAAGTATGCTGTGCAGCAAGAACATATAAGTGTGACTGCATTTAAAATATGCCAAAAGCTACATGACCGTGAATGTAGAGGAGGAACAGGGGCCATTGTTTCTCCGTTTGTCAAAGACTTCAGTCCATGCTGCTACTGAAGCCATCAGTCTAATAGTTAAAGGGAGTATAGCAAAGGCAGGGAAGCTCGGATGTTTTCTTTACAGCTTACACAACACAAAGCCTTACTTCCAGGGAGCAGTGCTCAGTAATCCTCAGGTATTACACTGATGTCATTTGTGAATTACTAGCACAAGCTCTGGAAGATGTTAGAAAACAGTCTTGAACGTTGCCAATGCCACTGATAAAGCCACAAACATGCAGGGAAAAATACCATGGCTTCTCCTGATTGTTACCACAGAATTCAAATGAACTGCACATCTGGTGTTTTGCTCACAATCTTCTGTTCACAATAGTGTACGCCGAATAAAGTGTTCATGCAGGAATCATGCAAACAGATGAGCACCTGGGAGAGATTCAGAATAATGATGGTGTGCCAAAGATGTTTTCCTCAGAAAGGGGCTGGAAGACAATCCACAGAGTGCTATTTGTTGTCCTGATTGTCACATTATCATGGGAGACTATGTCAAGCACACTGCCTGCCGCAGTCAAAACTGAAGGTCTTTGAGATTCTCTCCTCAAATATGAGACCATCCTTACTGCCCAAGTGTTTCTTGGGATATTGGAGGTAACTTCACCCTTTTTTAATTGCAATTAAATAGCAGTAAAATTTCTCTTAGTGTGATTGCTGCTCAAAGGGATTAAAAAAAACCAAGGTAGTGTGCTAGGCACATTGAATGCTGCCTAAATGTAAGAAAATACTGTCTAAAGGAATGAAAAGACAGAAAAATTCTGCCCTGAATCATTTATGTAACATTATGAGTCTCTGGCTTGTGATGAACACTGTAGTTTTTCCTTTCTTTAAGAAGAAGAAGAAACCAAAGAAACAAAACTCTAGAGTTACAAAAAAGTTACGAGCTATAAGGGTTTAACCTTTTGCATTGTCTTATTACTGGCAAGCCCCAAAACTTGAACAGCATTTGATTAATTCACAGTTATTTTATTTTTTCAACCCTCTATTTTCAGCTCTTTTGCAGACATTAATTAGTGCTCCTGCCAAAAATGTAAAACAACATCTTTCAATATTTGTACAAAATGGTAGCAATAATTCACAATTACTCTCAGAGGCCTTCAAAACCGAACAGTCAAATGATAAGTGCACTTGTTATGAACCTGTTATGGATTATGGCAGGTAGGGAGCGTAGAGAAGTTGGCCGGGCAGGCAGGCAGGGAGGGAAGTAGGGAGGGAGGGCGGGTTTTAGTGATGGAGACTGTTGTAAATGTGGGATAGTTGACGTATGGTTAGCCTACTTTTCATTATTATTACTCAGAGGGATGGTTCCCTTCCCACTGTGGTGATCCAGCCTCCTCTCTGTTTGCTTAGCCGAGTGGTTCCATATGGAAGAACACATCAGTGCAGCATCTGGCACCGCAGAGAGAGGAGACAAACAGGTCTGAGGCAGGACACGTGCTTTCACAGCAACTAGCCACTACTGTATACAAGTCCTCATGTCAACTGTGAGCCCTACGTCCGTTCTGTGTCTGTTTCATCATTCAGACACATAATGAACGTCAGGAGATTTAGATGCATCTTCTAAAAATCACTTGGGACACATTTGTAGTGTGTTAAACATTCTTGGCATCAAACAAACAAAGGGCTATATTGTTGTGCAAGGTCTGCTGAATGCTGAACGATTGCCTGGTATTGCTCTACAGGTTTTAAGTGCACTTATTAACACTTCCTTCAACAGGGAATATTCCCCGAAGTAAGGAAATGTTACTTTATTAACCTCTTTTAGTACAAGGAAACACACACACACAAACACACACATACACAGCAGAAGGCAGAAAGCTCTCTGGAGGAGAAACACATTAAAACAATTATCAGGCTGCCGTAAGTCCGTGGTGCATAAAGATGCATCCTAAATTGCAGCGTTTAAACAGTCCAAGACAATGTGTCAATTCCTGTGGAAAGGAACATGTTAAGCTTGACATAAACAACCGCCCCAGGCTTCACTTTGACTTGTCTCATGGTGGAGTGTGAATAGACAGCAGTTACTCATTGAAGGGGATGTTTGCTGTTGGTGGGAACTGTCTCTCCTGGTTAGTTTGTTCGTTTGTCTGTCACGTGATCTCTCACATGCTGCTGATCACATTTTAACAAAACTTGGATCTCGATTCATGTATCGTTGTGTTCTGGGGTTTTAAAAATGACAGTGGTAAACCCAGTGGAGGTGCTCCATCGGTGTACATGTGTTGTTAGTTTAACATGCATGGAATCACTGAGCAGAGGGATTTTAAGATACAGCAGTGTGAAAAGTGTAGCTATTACATTTCACCATTTGAAAAAATGTGCATTCATGGGATAAAGGTTGTATCACCAAGTTGTAGATATATTTTTATTTTGCAAAGATTATAAGGAAAAAAGTTATAATTAAGATGTGTTTAAACTTTTGGAAAATTTTCAAAAGCATCTCAATCACAAAAGTTAAGACATATGCGAAGCTGTTATTGATTGGCTCCAGGGGAAAATATTGTTATGCTAACCATTGTCTTGTTATTGCTAACACATCTGTTTATATGAGAGATCAGATGCGTCTGGCTTTGCTCGGCACATAAACTCAATGTTATTATGAGGACACTGGAGTTTATGACAACTTTACAGCCAAAATACTGTCCGTCAGCGGAGGAGGAAGTATTCCCATCCTTAACACAAGTAAACATTACTGCAGTGTGGTTAATTATAGGTAAGGTACCTTCCTGTATAACAGCACAAGTACCCTTGTATTACCAGTGTACTTAAAGTATCAAAAATAAAAGAACTTATTATGTATAAAATGTTCCCAATGTGTGTTTAATAATTATTCCGTATTATTAGATCATCAGTACATATGTATGAATTTGTTATATATAATTTTTGGGTTTTGTAGTTGGTCAGAGTGGAACTAAAATTAACTATCAATCATTAATCATCACTCTAAACTAAAGCTGTTCATTTCAATGTTTATATAGTTCAATACAGAGTAAATACCCTCTTTTGAAATGTAGGAAAGGGTTAAGCAACATATAACAGTGAGAACCCATTACATTTAACAACTACTTCAGCTTAGAATGTGAGTTATGTACTAAAGTATATTTCATCACTGCTGCAAGTGCTCCAGATATTTAAAAATATACTTATGAATAGTTAAAATTTTTTGGCTTAAGTAGTACCATCATGTTTACTCTCAGTGTGGCCTTAAGCTGTCAGCGGTGTGATACATGTATAAATCCAATGTGTTTGCGCAGCTCAACACGGCGAGGAGGATTATTACCAACAGTAGAACTCTCATCCTTCAACATGCAAACATTCCTCATCCCACGGAGAGATGGCTTTGGGTGTTGGAGAGGAAGTTAAACAATGACTCACTTTACTGACAGACAAGAGCAAATCGATATCACATGTCAGAGAAAGTCTTCCTGGGAGCATTCACCTGGATGGTTTCTCCCCCTGAGTTAAAATCGTTTATTGTGAGAAAAGATTTGCCTCTAATTACATTTGCGCTGATTACATTGTAACACCGAACATGCAGCTATTGTGTGCTTTTAAGCAGGGACCTCCTCTGGTCCTCTTGGCCCCCCCTCTTAGCTCCCCTTTCCTCGCCTCATGTGGGCCACAGCGCCTCACCACCTCTGCGGCCTATTTTTGAGGAGGGGGGGTTGAAGATGGGGCTCTTTCTTTTTTTTTCTCCAGAAGGTGGGTTGATGTTGTTAACCCTTGTTTCACACCAGCTGCTCAATACGGGAGGGTCACAGTTCAGCCTGTTGCAAACTTAATATACCTCAGGTGTTCTTCATTTTTACACCACTCGCCTCCTTTAACTTGGACATACACTGGCTGCACTGTGACCATGTTTCTGTAACGGCATTTTGTTACAGCGGGGAGGCAGAACATAGACGGGGTCATTTAAAACAGAGAATTATTGTTGGAACAAATTCTGCGCAGTTTGTCAAACCCCACATCATGCATTTTATTTCCTCTTACAAAATACCACAAGTTGCAAAATCTCAAATCCATCTTTTTTGAAATAAAACTCAGACTGTGTGGCACAGTAAATCTGTCACAGACTTTGCAGTATCCTTCATTACACGGTCGTATCACTACCTTACTGTAACTTCTTTTATGGAGCATAAATGTCTCAGCACCGCCACAGGCTGTGCACAGTGGATGATAAACAAGCTTTCAGCTCCAGGATCAAATTGTCAATCAAAATGTTCCTGTGTAAAGCTCATGTTTTAAGCCCGCTCAGCCTCACCTCTGTGTTGCGTTGCTTAATTCACACTTACGTCAGTGTGATGAGGCAAAGACAGGAACCTTTTTGGCTGAATCGTCCGTCTGTCGCTCAGAGGAAAAGAGAGCGTTTCTGCTTTTCTTAACGTCAAACCGCTGTGGTTAGAGAAACACACAGCTCACTACGTCTACATCCACAGCCTTCGCGGTGGTTATTATGGCTGTGGTGACAGAGCGGGGCTCAGCCAAGCCAGGCAGGGTTGGGAGGAGAGTCTACGATCATTGACCCCAGAGATATGGCCACCATTATCTCACCTCTAATTGTTGATTGATCTGAGAGGCCCTGGACAGGCGGGTTCCACAAGCTGTTTTTCCCATGCAGATTAAACCGTACTGCTTAAAGTTGTTTTAAACAACATGGTTGCTGGAGGGTCAGAGGGCAACCCCATACTAGTGGCTAATGGTAGCAAATAATGTCAATCATACCAAATGAGCCACTGGTGAGACTCGCTCCTGCTTCTCATTGGAATTTGAGGAATGATCTCACTGGGCGAAGGCTGGGACGAAAGCGAAACCACTTTGTCTGTAAGCACTGATATCTCTCTTTATTTGTTTTTGTAAAAAATAAATTTTCCACATATGATCTCCATTTTCGACTCCCTTTGCCTATCTATCACTTTGTCCCTGCTCCCCCTATATAAAAAAGACAAAGATGGAGTGAGTCATGGTGTCGGACTGTCTTTTATTAATGGCTTGTGGAGTGGTGTTAGTGGATGATGAATTGTACGTCATATAATGGCTGTGCTTCAAACACACGAGAGCTTTTCTCAGCTGTGATGTCCTGTTTGTCCTCTCAGAGAATGAACATGTGTAATAAAGAGTCTGGTACAGCTCATCCAAACATTTTTGCTGTGGGAATAATCAGCGGCAGAGTAGCTCGACCTTTTACCTGCAGGTTGTTTTTTAGCCAAGCTAGCATTATGGATCCATGCCATAAACTTTGGTACTGATATTCATATTCCCAGTTCAGTTCAGAACAACAAGAATTTCATTAAATTTTTCATCATCTGGTCAAACTTTTGTATGTACTTTAATTTGTTAACATGGTTAATATAAGAATGTTAGCATGCTGGGCTAAAAAAAGGTTGTGCCTAGCCTCACAGGGCTGCTAGCGTGGCTTTTAATTCTTGAAGATATCTAGCTCAGTTGTTGCCACTAAACAGTTAAAATTGCTTGTGTCATTTACTGACAGACAGCATTAATGCTTTTAACTTGAAATGGAAGAATGCAGAAAGCACAGCTGAACATGTTTGCTAATTTTAAGGTTCTTGTACAGATGCAAACACAATATGACGAAGGAGTGGAAATTCACTCAGGTTTCCATATAAATTATGCACAAATATTAATGTGCAAAGGTTACATAAGAAAAGGCCACTTATTGCATGTTTCCATCCATTAACCAAATAAATCCATCTAGCCATTCATTTTTGCATAAAACAAGTTTATGGACACACAATTAAACGCAGTGCATATGAGTATTTACCAGACTGACCACTTCTGTGAAAAAAATTGCTTTTAAAATCAAATAATACGAGTACCAGGGCACAGCAACCGTTGATCCTTCCATTGAGCTCACAACTTCAAGCGGATATTTCCTAACATTTAGCTTTATTCCAGGTGGGACAAATACCAAATGTAGTTCCAAATGTGTTTCCTCTGCAAACAGTTGTTAAAGTTTAGCTGCAGGAAACACTTTCTTTCCAGATGTGCAACAAATCGGATCTTATTTAGCTTCACAATATCCAGATCAGACAGATTGTTGCTGGGCTCATTTACAGTCTTGAGTAAAGACTCAGCTAAATTAAAGTTTGCAGTGAAGCAAATTTTAGTTTGCATAGTAAATTCCTCCCTGTAGCCTTGTTTCTATTTTAACACATGTGAGCACTAAGTGATCACAGAATCAAAAACACAACTTTAAGAGGTTTAAATAACAGAAAAGGAATTTCCATATTTATGATTTCTGTTGTGACCCACTGGGCTTCAGCGAGAAGTTCATAAATCTACAAGAGATCATCTTGTTTTCCTTTAGACCCTCTCCCCGACCTTTTGCTCACTGCTCCTGTAGCTTCTCTATCACCTCATCTTTCTGGCTGCGTTTAGACATGGAGTCCCATGCTCTCTCTTTCCAGGAGCTTCCTTCTTACACCCTTCACCCCCTCCTCTCCTCTCCCTGCTCCAGTGCTGCTAAAAGCCAAGACTGGACCAGGCCGGGCCAAACCAGACCTGCTGCCTGATAGGTCCGGATGGATGATGATGTAGAGTAGGGCCAACTGAGAGTGATGGCTCATGAGCTGTAATCCACACAGAGATGTCAGAGAGCATATCCCACATTTCCACATTTCAGCAGTACGCAACCCAGGCCACTGCTGCAACACCCCTCACCTCACCTCTCACCCTCCCAACATCCTCTGTGATCTCTCCTCTTGACTCCCTGAGGCAGCAGTACTGCAGGGGGGGGAGAGGCACTGAAGTCTTGGTGCAGGGGGCTGCATAAGGTTTTGCCAAATTCAGACTTCCATCTGTCCCTCAAGAGAGATCAATAACCTTTTATGTGGAAACTGTCAGAGCTCCCTGACCTCATATTTCAACCTCAATATTGTCTGGAGCCATTTTGTCACATTGCAAAAAAGACTTGATAGAACGTCCAGTGGAAGTCAGCTCATTACCTTCTGACAGGTGACGTGTGTCTGTACATGTGTGTGTTGGAGCCGGGGGAGTGTGTGTTAAGGAGGTGGCAAGTAAAAGAGGCTGAAAGCAGGGATGCAGCCTTTCAGGAGGAAAGCTCAGTAAAAATTCCTCAGGGGAAAACACACACATGCCACTCTGTGTTTTAGCAGTTTTATGGCCCGACTTTAGCACCGTGCTGCATGAGAGAGATTGATGTACCTCTCAGCGAGGACAATGTGCCGTATGACTGTCTGTGTCAGAGAGGCTGGCTTGTGCACAGCAGCTGCCCCAGTGTGTACGTGCATATGTCTAACACACAATACAGTAGGTCTGCTAGACAGCCAACTAATCATATGCATCTTCCAAATGCTGACTATCTTAAATATCAAAGCTAAAGCTACACCGATTTATTTTATTACCAACTTAAAAGCAGCTAAAAAAGCTATAAACATAACACTGAAATATTAACACTTCTAAGAGATTTTGGGCTAAAAGAATTTAGCACCAGAGAGATGAGATTGGTGGGCAGTGAAACCAAATCCACTGCTCTCAAAGATGCCTAAATACTCTGTATTTAATACTTGATGAGAAATTAAAAACTTGGAGTTAATAATGAACTCCACTCATGTGCAACAGAACAAAGTATGTTTTGATCACACCTCGTACATCCAAAACAGATGAACTCTTCTCAGGAAATAAAAGAGCTGAAAGTGTTTAAAGTATTGGTTCACGCAAACAAGTAACCACAGCAGTAGTTAGAGTCAGAGTGGAGGAAAAGGAGAAGGAAAAATGAGGAGAAAAAGTAAGTTTAAGTTAATTCATTCATTCATTCATTCATTCATTCATTCTTTCTTTCTTTCTTTCATTCGTTTAATCTTCAATGGAGACATGAAAACAGATAGGAGCTGATCTAGGGTTTATTTCCACAAGAGTTTGACCAGGTGGCAGACAGGGCTGCATTGTGAAAATGAGGCTTAAGGAAAACTGATGTAAACATTAATGTTGTCATTATTCTTTTTTTTTCTTCTTTTTTCATTATCTTTTTTAGGAAACTTTTTCTTCAAAATTATATTTTAAAGCAAAAACCTTGTCTGTTCCCAGTTTAAGTGAAAGATCAAATAATTTCTTCCATCTCTGCAAGAGACACATTTCAGATTACATGAACATTAGAGCAGCTTTAGATACTGGCATCAAAACCAACATTTTACAGTCATTTCTTATGACGAATGGCTCCTTCCACAGTGTTACATCATGGTGTATTTTATTTTAAGATTATTACTGATACATTGAAATGTAAGAAGCATCTTAATGTTGCTGCCGGTTGACATTGAGCTTATGTTTTAATAGAGTCATCAATAAGCTGTATCTTATGTGTATACTGTATGCATATGTGTACATTTTTGATGAAAATTAGAGCTTACAAAGTGCTTAAAGTTGCCAAATAAAAGTAGTGGATATAAAGCACATTACTTGGCTCTGAAATAAAGTGAAATTAAAGCATGTTTTGGCCTTGAACACTTAAGTAAAATTGCAGTTTTTTCAAATTGTGCTCATGTACAGTTCTTGTGTAAATGTATTTAGTTGCATTAATGTACTTTCCAGCACTGATGAGATTCTTAATTTGAGCTTCCATGTGCTCTCTCCTCTCTGAAGTTCACCCCTGTCTTTTAACTCTTTCAAAGTATCCCTCTTTGTTCTAAATGACAGACAAGAACTATATCACAGTAAACCGCAATGACACTCAAAAGCAAGTATTTTTACAACCTGCAAGCATCAGTGACCAAATCTAAAAGATTGCTTAATTCCGCTGTTGACCTGATTAGGAGCCGGTGGATGTGTCTACGAGAGGCAGCCAAGCCTTTTCAACTCAGCAAGGTGCCGGGGAGAGAGAGTAATGAGCTTTAAGCTGCACTGCTATGCCTCTGCCTGCCTTCGCTTCGCCACCGTTCAAGTCCAAGCTTATTTTGAAGAGGAGCCTCAAAGCTATAAACCCTCCTAGTAAGTTTTGGGTTCACATTGCCAAGTGACTCTGAGAGAACTCGTGGATGTGAAGTGCTTCATGTGATTTTTTTCCCCCCTCTTGTTCTGTTTTAAAAAGGAAATCTTTAGTTGTTTTTTCTGTATCCAGTCAGCGCTGAAGGAGCCAACATTAGAAACAGAGGGATAAAACTCAGATTGAAAGCGACCACAGGGCTTTTATTTAACACTGACTTCTTAACCATCCCTCATTCTGTCCACATGGGTGTCATAAGTACAAATATGTGTGGCAGTATGTTTATCCATGTGTTTTATGCATATTTGGAGTTTTCCCCATGTTTTCGTATGTGTGTGATGGCGTGTGTGACAGGACTCGCTAAAATCACAAACAGAACCTGCTGCCGCCTCGCTCGCCAAAACGCGGTCCAAGGAGCCAGCAAAACAATTGGGTTCAGTTGAATTTGTCACTCCAAATTGACCCTAAAAACAATTAAGTCATAGGGACCATTAACTATGTATTACCATCATAAAACATGTTCCTGCGCTAGAAAAAGAAAAGGGGGTAAAACTGTGGTCACAGGAAATGAGGTAATAAGGACTGCACAGCTAGTCAACCTGTCTTGCCGCTGCACCGCCTCACTGACCTGAGGGGAGCCAGATGAATGCTTTTTTCTTTTTTTTTTTTTCAAGGTGGGGAAAGGAAAGGGAAGGGTGGCTTGGAGGGGTGAAGGGGTGGCAGGTCAGTGGGTGGGGGTGAGCAGGGGGATTTGAGCAAAGCACGCTCTCTAATCTTGCACTCAGCCAAGCGATCTCATGATGCAGGAGGCTTAGCCACTGCAGTGAAAGCAATCTAATGGCCAATGAGTAATCAACACTATTGCCTGTCTCGACTAATATCCCTACGGCCTAGTCCGCTGAAGCAGGGAAAGTTCTCCATGTAGGCCCTGCTTCACAGGAGGACGGGGAGGGGAGAGAGGAAAAAGAGTGTGAGACGCACAAAATAGAGACATAAATATGCATTTGATTTACTTTTGGATGCGGCAAAGACTTCCTCTCCGACCATCAGGAGTAACATTTGTTTGGGAGACTCTGAGGAATTTAAAAGCTGTCACATGGTTGATTCATTCCCATAAAGCAGTATGTTTTGCATGCTCAAAGCCCCTTTCCCAGCTTGCTTAAGAATTTCAGCATAACCTGTATGACTATAATCAAGGGATCAACTGAAGGATAACAGAGAACATAATTCTTCAAGTCTCCTCTGAGTAAAAAAAGCAAAACATGCACTTTGTCCACGTCTGGTTTTTTTAAAAAAAGTCCTTTTCATTGTTTTTGGATTTCAGGTCCTGATTTTTCAGCTTTCCTGGCATGGTGCACTGTGCGTGGCATGAAGGGAGCACCACTGATTCAGAGGGAGTAATGAGAGGGAGAAGGGGCTTGTTTGATTAGATTTATGAAATGCATTAAACAGCTTTTATTTAGCTGGAAGGGATAGCTGGTCCTGGCAGCTGTGAGAGAACTCATCACCTCGGTTGTAATTTAACGTACCAGGTCTTCCACCTGCCGACCTGCCAGGTTGGTCGCTACGCCAAGACCTAAGAATAGCAGGGGTGGGGGATGGGGAGGAGACCTGCTCTTCTCTCTTTCTATTTTTTTTGGTATTACATGTTCCTTGCTTCTTTTTTGGGAACCTCATGAATGTGTTTTTTATGGCTCTCAAAATCACATGTACAGTTTTTGACGCCAAGCCAAAGGAAACTTGCTTCAAACTCAAATGTTACTCTTTTCAGTCCAGTTTTTAGAATTAAATCCACACATTTAGCTCTTCAGGGGTTTGGCAAAGCTTCGAACAGATGAAATGTTCAGTCGTCAGAAGGTATCTCGACCAAATCCAGAATTATTCCATTCTGTAGTCAACACTAGTCTACTTTTAACTTAAATGAACAGATGAGGTCTTAACGGTGATGGCTATAAACAACTGAAACTTGAGCAAAACCCTCTGCAGAGACCCTGATTTTTTCCCTCAGATCCATTGACTGGGGAATTCATTGAGTTTATTGTACAATACATTTATACTAATAGACAGGAAAATGTTCTCATGCCAGCATAGCAGTGGCTTTCATAATTGGTTCAGTTTGTGCTTTCCCCTCTAAATTCATCTCTCATCGTTACATTCATTAAGATTAGTTGCTAAAAGGTTTGACATGCCCATTTATCCCATACTCCCATAGTGACTTTGGTACCGCATGAAGGAATTTCAGTGTGACATTATAACCCAAACTGGGAGAGTTATGTTCCAGTCCAGGGTAAATATGTGGTTCTACTCCTTGCTAATAGCTCTATTGTTTTTCTTAATTCATGTTTTATTTAATTTTCAGTTAGTAATTTTGCTAAAAATCGGTCTTGAGGTTTTGGTTCAGGATGAAGGAGTTCAAAGTGGCTCACTCCACCAAAGCCAGTGACAGCATCCATCTCTCAGAGAGAAGAATAGCAGTGAAAGCGGAAGCCAGCTAACCTCTGTCAAAACTGCCATCCATCACTCAGCGTTTTAACCCAGGCCACACTGAAAGACAGCCAATTACTTGGGCCAGTGGATGAAATAAATACGTCCTCACATTAGGGCCCATTACCAGGCCTCTCTCTCTCCCATTTCTCCCCCTGGTCTGCAGAGGGGCCGAGTGGTGGATCGGCCCCAGACCATTATGTCTGTCTGAGATCTACCAAACTATAGCCCTCTGTTGAGAGGTCTCCATCCACACGGCCGCTTTAGAGCACTCTAACTGCTGGGCAAATGGCCGAAACTACTCACTCTGACACTGACAGAGATATATCCCCGCAGCAATCCCAGTAATTAGTGTGTTTTTAAAAAAATCTTTTTATATACTTGTCTCTTTTTGGCTTTGCCATTCTGTATCAAATGTCTCAATTCAAATCAGACAAATTTCTTCATTCATTCTGCAGCACCATCACATTGAGCAAACTTGCAAATATTTTTGTAGGTTAAATGGGATATAAAC
>JAPZDZ010000025.1:17395460-17407611 GCA_029783805.1 Acanthurus tennentii | reverse complement strand
TATAATATAATATAATAAAATAATAATATAATATAATATAATATAATATAATATAATATAATATAATATGATATGATATGATATGATATAATATAATATAATATAATATAATATAACAATCAAGTTGTGGACTGGTGGACTGGTGTATTGACTGCTTACCTGGTCACTGTTTTGCTTTGTACCTGTGTTTTTATACAGAAGTGTGGGTTCGTGTTTTACAATGAGACAAGTACATGTAAGAATTTCGAATGAGATACATTCCCCTTTTGCAACTATTTTGCCTGTTGACATCACTGGCCCTGATTCATGTGTATGAGATGGTCATAAATAGATGGTCAATACAGGTTCTGATTAGGATGATCAGATAACATAACATATTCACTAATTACAGTTCTGGCTTGCACGTGCTGCATTCACATTGCTGTGTAGCACTGTTATTGCTTTTTATTCTGGTATCTCCTATTTTATTTTGGCAGGTTTTCTCATTAAGGTTCTATTGTTCCCTCTGTCTTTGTTTTATGTCTTGCCTCTTTCGCTTTGTCACCTGTTGCTTATCAGTCCATCAGTACCCAGTGTATTTCAGGTGTTTTCAACCTGTTATTTGTCAGTTCTTCCAGTTTTTGGTGCCTCCATCTTCCTGGTTCCTGGTCCAATCACTGTTCATCAGTCCTCCAGTTCTGCCTGTGCACCTCTTGTCATCCCTGTTTGTGGTTTATTACAGTTTTGTATTCTTTCATTAGTTTCTGGGTCACCATTGTAGCTTCATGAGTTTATACTGCTAATAACTGCATTTTTTATACCTTTATCTGCTGAGTTTGTGTTTACTTTTGCATTCTGTTTTGAAAATCGAAGCAACACTCTCAGTGTTTTTATCATACCTTATACTTTTCCTTTCTTTATTATTCTTTTTTGACTTTACTTTGTCCAGCCCTGTCTAATTTTTTTTTGGCATCTCATGCGTTTCTTGTCAGTGTAAAAAACACTTCACAATGCTGCTTGTATCATAATTTGAAAGCAAGAAACACTTTGAGGAGAATGAAACTTTAAGTCTGAAAACGTATTTTTTCCTGTCCAGCCTTGAATATACGCAACATAATCAATGTACTTTTTTCCTCAAACATCACGCAAAAAGTGGATCTGGAAACAGCAGCTGTAGTTTGTCAGACCTTTTTTCTCTATTAACAAGTTAAACCTTGTACCTGCTTCATGACCCCTCCCTTTAAAAAAATCACAGTGCAGAGTTTCTGTGCATATTAATCTGTCAGATGTCAAATCTGAAAAATGCATAAATATACAGAAAAAAAAAAAACTGGACTTGGCTCACTAATCCTTCTCTATTAACAAATGTTCTATCATTAGGATGATGGGATGATGGATGTACTTTCCATTTACTTTCCACAATCCATTTTTACCTATAGCTTGTCCTTATTATTATTTACCTTAAGCTTTGGATATCTATGATGTACATTGCTCATTTTTTGTGCACAGACAGGAAACAAAAAGGAACCCGGGCACATGTCTAACATTAACTTTAACAGCCAGAATCAGAAAAGTATTGTTCTATTTGATTCACATCTGGTCTGTACAATATTTTTCCTCTTACATGATCTGACCATATGGTATGTAACTACATGAATTTTAATGTGAACAAACATCATACTTGGGATGTATGTGCAAACACACGTGGCAGATGTATGAAGCTGAAAACTCTTGTGTGGGCGGTTCGGTGTGTGTATGTGTCTGTGTGCACACGCATGGAGAGAATTAGGGGGTAACCTTAGCAGTTTTATGAAACATGTACAATAAGAAACACATAATGTTGTTTTCATGGTTCTTAAATGAACCATCTGGGTACTTGCTGGCACAGACCCCAGTTTTTATGAGGTTTATTTTCTTTGCTGAAATAGTGTACATTGCACACTGGGGCAAAAACCTTTGACACGGGGGACCCAGACAAGCATCTGAGCAATCAAATTATCCCAGAAAATGGTTATATATGAAGTGCTTGGGGTATTGTTTGCAAATTAGTGCAATAACAAATGTATCAGTGTGACAGGCGAACGTTCTCGGACTCAACTCCCAATAAAACACTGCTGCTGCGGAGTAAAGACTTCCAGGCCTGTTAGTGTTGGGTAAGCCAATCACAAATCGGCTTTTTGGCTCTAAAGTAATTATGAAGTCTCTCATTTATAATTCTACAATATCAGGCATAACTCTGTGGTCAGTGATACTGGTTGCATAACTCTTTCTTCAGCCATCTTGATTTTAAAAAATAACATTTCACAATTGTTTTGATGTAAACAAGGAAAAGACAGTTCACAGCGGGTGTGCAAACTTGCACATCACATAAAAAAAAATCACATAAATGTTACAGCTTTATTCTTACAGTGTGATATCACATGAAGCCACAAGTGAAAGTCATATATTCCAACAATACCAGTTCCAAAACTAAAAAATAGAATCAAAGAAGACAACTCAGCTTAATATAGGAGTCACAATTTTGTCCATTAAAATGTTTTCCACAATTAAAAGAACAATGACACTGACACATGCTTTTAAGTCACACACACACACACACACGCTCCCCCTCTCTGAATACCTGAGCTGAACCTCCATCCCTGACATGCCGTGCGTACGAGAGCATTCATCATGACACAACAGTCTGACTTCCTGTCTCTGTGCTGACGGCAAGCTGTTAACTTAATGAGATGCCAACTAGCACTGGAGGCTTTCAGGAGACAGATTGGGCCTCCTGCTAACCTGGTCCAGCATGGTTGGACCTCACCCTGGCAGCCCTGCAGGCGAACTGTTTGAGCAACCTGACCCTCTTTGCATAATTTAACTCTCTCAGTGAGCAGCCAGAGCCTTCACAGGGCAAAACACAGGCTTATCACACATGGCTGATCAAGGCTGATCAGAATATTAATAAATATTGCATATCTGAGAAGTCTTGATGTGGCTCCAAGGGCCCTAAGGAATAATATAGATATTTTCACTGTGCTAACTAAGCTTCACTTCCCTATATTTCAGTTTCCATCTAAACTTTTCTGTTCCTGCACATTCAGGTAAAAGATGCTGCATGGATGATGTATTTCTGTAGGCAAACCTACCGTGTCTCCCTGCACAAGAAGCCACTGGCCTTTGGGTTCTTGCAAAACACAAACTTTATGGCAAACAAAAGTTTAGGCAAGTTAAAGCTTACAAAATCACAAGAGGGATATTCATTGACATATGTCATAAAACAAAACATGAAAATCTTGCAAGCCTTTGCCAACCACAAACCTTATGTCAGGAGTTTAACTACATCCCTTTGACTGGCTAGTGTCTGTTGCTTTGTTAACTGATGACGGTCTAGTTACAGATATTTTGTTAAGGTTAGAGGCAGTGTTAGACAGAGTAGGACAGGTTCTTTGTTGCTGCAGGGAATCTGAACAAATGGCTCCATTAATGATAAAAGTGATTGTTGTTAGTTTGTCTCCTGTTGAATTTTGACCAGTATTCTCCTGTCCACTGGACAAAGAAAATACTGGTTAAGATGTCTTACACAGACACATGCTATTATTGTTCTGAAAGACTGAGGCTAAAGCCATATGTTACAGACTAAAATTACAGCATCATCATCAGCTGATGATCGATGTAGGTGAAATGAAAATAAAGGAGCAATATTCTGAAAAGACACAAACCTTGAAACTCTATAAACTGGCCTAAAATTAGCCTTAATAAACTGTTTTGGCATGTGGAGCCTGCTGTACTCACAGTTTAAATTCTCCTAAACCATCAAACAATATAAAATACCCTACTGTTACTAAACTATATCAATCAGCCTCTGGGGCCCTAAAGCTGGCCTATAGTGGAAGTCGGAGATGGAAAAGTTTGAAATGATTTATTTTTAATCATAACCTCATGCACAAGCTACTTCAGTGCAGTTATATCAGTGATATTTGGGAATGTTAGCTACCATGCCATCATTGAAGACTAAGAGCTAAAAAGCATAGCTTCACATTTCCAAGGTAAATGTTTGGACTTTTATGAGCCCACACAGGTGTTTTCATAGAGTCAAGCAATACTGAATGTCAAATTTCAGCATTAAAGTATGATTTATTTTAGCATATGAGGGAGACAACTGCAGATCCATGCAGCTGAGAAAATAGCTGAATAGAAATAAATGAGAATCTTGCTTCTGTTTCCCAGAAGCTCGACGTGGGCTGTTTTATTACTTTGTTCCCAATTTCTAGGCTGGAATTTTTGACTTTACATCATGTAATGCAACACAGCCAGCTATAGGGATCTCAGACATGACTCCCTCATCATGATCGAGCTGATAAGAAATCACGTGTAAACAGTGATCCTTTGTTAAATTCAGGAGACTTTATTTTACAATAGTGCTGTGAACCAGCAGCTTAAAGTGAACAGTAATTATCCTTGTCCATTTTGGCTCACATTTCACATTTTTCCTCCAATTAACTCCGGTGCTAACGCCATGCATATTGAGCAGTTTCGGCAAATTGTCTTTATTTTTTCTCAGCGATCTAACCCAAACAGGAGATTCCGTTTATTTTCTTTCAGGGAGAGTGTATTCTCTGGGATATTCTCTGGCACAGGGATTGTTTGGAAAGGAGTTTCACTTTGCACCCCCACCTCCTCCTCCTCCAAGTATGAGAAGTGTCCACCGGTGTGAGACCATGTCTGGTTATTACTGCTGCCATTCTCAAACAGGTTTAGCAGCAGCGGCGGCGGTGATAAGCAGAGATAGTTTTATCATTAGAACGATGCAGTTCACACTGATAGCATCTCTAGCTGCATGGCTGCTCATACAGTATCTAACTAACACTTAAATTTTTAGATTTTGCAACATTTTTGTCTTTATGATTGTGCTAAAAACAGCGAGGATGAACATCGGAGGGTTCTGAACATTTATCGCTCTTAAACCCTCGTTAAGATAAGAGCTGTTTCTACAACCATAAAGGTTGGTGATAAAGATAAAAGATCACATTTTACTGTGATTTCATCCTCATTGGTGTGTCCTTTGTGGCCTTGCAAAAAAAAAAAAAGAAAAAAAAAAGTTTTTCATCTTGTGTTTGCTTTGAGTTCTCCATCTAACAAAAAAAGAAAACCAGCTTGGACAAAAATACACTGCGTTCATTTGTTTTAGATCAATGGTTAATGGATGTCATTAACCCACAAATGTGTTATATCACAGAGCAATCGCTTGCAGCTACAAAAACAAATGGGAAAACAATGGTGGAGTAGGTGTTTATTGGTTCGCTATTTATTTTACAATGCAGTTTTGTTTTGGAAGTTGGAAGCCTGAGAGAGTTTGTGAAGGAGGAGGCGATTAACGTCCATGTTCTCTAATAACACAGCTCTCATCACAAGGAAAATATTTTTTGCTGAAAAAACAATCTGTGATTAAACCACGATTAGATTCATTTGACCTTCTGGTAAATGGAGGCCTCAGCCGAAGGTGAGACGCTACACCAAAGACATTGTACCTCCTTCACCTCCCTCCTGCAAACTTGCTCCAAAGCCTAAATGAACCCTGTGAGCTCCCTCCTCGCTGCTCTTTTGATAATTATGAATTATTACAGGCTGGGGTTTTGTTAGTAACTCTCTAATTTTGCAGATCATAATTGATCACAGGTGTGGCTTGGGTAGTGTTTTTGAAGTTCTCTCTTTCTCTCTCCCCCCCTTTCTTTTCCCATCTTCTTCTTCTTTGCTTTAGCAGTGAACCGAGGTCGTCTCCCAGGCAAGCCCCCTGTTGGAGAGCTTCCCCTTTTCTTAATTCCAGGCGTTCCTTCTGTGTCTTAGACCAGTTGATGTCCTTTCATCCTCCTCGGTGGAAAGGAGGACACCGCTAGCTCTCACTGTCAGTCCAGCTGGGATGTGGCGCAACTCGCTACATTCCTCTTGTTGCTCTGGTCACTCAGGGTGTGTGAACATGTGTAGTGCGTGTGCGTGTGTGTGTGTGTGTGTGTGTGTGTGTGTGTGTGTGTGCTCCTCCTCAGCAGAGCCTCCACAGAGTCCTCACAGCCAAACCATTTTGGGAATGGCTGGAGAGGAGGGGATATTGGATTAGAAAAAGGCAAGGGATATAAATCTCTCACTGAGGCTCTCCAGTCTATCTCCCATCCAGAGGATTTATGATGTTTAACAGAGTCAAATAATAAGGAAGAGAGGGGAAAAAAAACAACTTATGAAATTGTTCTGTTTCTGAATCTCTCTTTATTTCAGCCCAGCACTTCACAGCTCTGCTCTGTGATTGATTGTGAAGCCGGCGTTGTGTGTGCATGTTGTCCCCCCCGCCCCCCACATGATCTTCGTGTTGCTTTGAAAACACAGAAAAAGCAGGTGAGGAAAGGAAGGGAGAAGGGGGGGCTTCATTGATAAAGCCCCGGTAAGATAAATGTGTCTGTGCTCTGGGTGGTGAATGGTGAGGTAAGCTGCTCCTCCCTGGAACACATTTCGACCAATTTATGTACAACTAAATCAATGGTAAGTATTTCCAGTTTACCGTTTAATTGCAGTCAGCTGGAACATGTTGCATTTTGACACGGCAGGAGTCACACACACACACACACAAACGCACGCATGCACACACACTGAGAGGACATTCTGCGGGCAGCCTGAAGGTGCAGCAGGTGTGCTCATGCTGCAGTGTCTCGGTCCAATTCATTTCAGAGCCATGAGTCACAAGGACTCAGTGTTTCCATCAGTTCAGCTTTTTAGTTCAGAGTGTGAACCTCAGTCTCACCTTTGCGCAAATCTGATGTGACACACCAAAGATTTTTTAATGTTGTGTGTACAAATGTGTGTGTGAGTGTGGCAGCGGTAAGCAAAATGCAGGATTTTCAGACTCCACCACTGCAGTCAAATTCAATGCGAGCAGTGATCGTGATTGGTTAAAGGGGAGCTTTGCCCCTGGACCCCACAATGAGGTATCTATTACAGCAACTACCAAAGAAATGTTCTTTTAATTAGCCACATTTATCTTTTTTCCGTGTTTTGACAGAAACTCTTACATAAACACACATCAACAAACGGAGACAGAGCAACAAAATCCGTGGTCATTTTTATGCCTGACAGCGCCACTCGGAACAATAACAACTGTGACCCTGGTCTGGTTTGTTTTGGTTGGTTATAGTTTTTCAGTTTTTTTAATCGTGCTTTTGCGGCACCTGCAGTGGTTTTGAGGGGGGAGGAGGAGGTGGGGAGGGGAAATTTAATAGTCAGCTATTGCCAATCATGTGCACATCATTACTGAAGCTGTGTTTTGATTTTTTTTCCTTTTTTTTTTTTTTTTCTTAATGTTACATAAGACTTCCCACAGTCTGAAACGGATTTGGATGGTAATGTTCTGTTTTTATTTGATCCAGTTGTAATCTTTCTAACTGCCTCCGTCTAAATCAATATGGTATGCAGCTGGAAGGAAATGATTTTGTTGACAATGGTTGCTTAAAAGTTTGTCAGCGTGATCACTCTTGCGGAGTTGTGTGTGTGTTTTCTCTGCATGTGTGTGTGTTTTCTGTGTGGTAATCTGGCCAGTGTTTACAGCAGGCTGCTCTGCGGTCAGACAGCTGATCTTGGCCAGGAGAGGGCTTGCCTACAGGGACAGGCCTGTGTTTGGTGTGGTGTGGGCAAACTCAGAGCGGCACAACATTAAAATTCTTTCTCGAACACAATGTTGTTTTTTTGTCCTGCAAAGTGAGAGGTAGGGGAATGCGTGAGTGAGAGAGGAGAGAGGAGGTGGGAGGATTTTTTGGTGGAGGGGGTGGGGGGTGGGGGGGTTTGGTCGAGGGGGGGTAGATGTGATGAAACCCCTGCTCGTTGCGCAGTGGCCCTCAGCTTTGTCGCCCCCACAGCAATTGTCGCACCGCTTGCCTGTTCTCCATTATGCCACATTTCCATGTAGTTTCCTGTCAGATATAAAAGGCTGGTGTGAATTTTACTGAACCTAAAACCACGTGTGGACATTTTTTTTTTTCCCCACCTGGCCCCGGCTAAAACAGTCAGCCAGGCGGAATGTGAAACGTACGCTGAGGTGGGGGGGAGATGATGTGTTATACCAAAGTGTTTCACAACAAACACTCTCACAGCCATCAGACTGTTAGCTGCGGGGCTGTTTGGGCTTCTTTACAATGTACAGGTGCTGGGGAGAGGAAAAAGACGGCGGGCGGCGAGGTGAGGAGAAGGGCCTGCAGTGCCACAGAGCAGGTCTGCCTGCTCGCCCTGATGGCGTAATGGGAACTGCCAGCTGTGGGCTTAATTACAACGCACAGTGGTGAAGGAGATTGGTCCTGTTTTTCTTCTAGACACACAGCTTAACTGATGTGTAGAGTCCAATGTTTTTTAAGCCAGATGAAGGGAATCGCTGAAAGTTCTGCATCAGTGGGAGGAGGGAAACAGAGCCTGTCTTAGCTTATTTATCACATGGAGCAATAACATACAGTCAGTCTTAAGCCACAAAAGTAAACCCACCACACTTTTCCCACTTTTTTTCATTTAAACGTCTACTAAATTCTTTCAGACTGACTAGCATGATGCTATATACAATAATGTACAGTAGAAAGCAATAGCCTAGCATGTTTGCTTTTCAGGGATTTTACTTTATACTGCTGAATCAAAGTGAAACAATTTTAATTCATCATAAACAATTGAATTAGATTATAAAACAGCCAAAGCAGTGGTCTAAGCAGTTTAAGTGGTTTTCATATTTGCAGAAAGTGGATCAGCAAGTTCAAACAGTATAAAATAAATAGGATTTTGGATGTACTAAATTTTGTTAATGCCAGATTAATGAGTGCACTGTATTTTCCCTCTTTTGAGTGAGCTTCTAAGAGATCATGCAACTTTGCATCTCACGGTCGTCACTGTGGGTGTGTCAAACTCACTAACTTGCAAGAAGCTTGATCATCAACAAACATTGGGAAAATAGGCAACATTTCAACCTTATACACTTATAATATCAGTTTTCCTTGGAGACCCTGACTTACACCAGGTGAAGACTTTCTTTATGACCACTACATGGCTTTTAGTAAATCTTTGCTGCAGCTTCCAGACAAATTCTAACTTCATTAGCACAAGGGGGAAATTTTTCAACTTTTGACTCCTGCATGCTTTAAGATGAAATTAATTTTTGCCCTTCTTCATGTTTCACTGTGGACCAAGATCATTCACGTACATTCATCAGTTGCCGAACAGCCTTATATTTCAGCACAATGACTATTTATTGTACTGAAATATAAACCTGGATGACTTTTATGACCCCTTTGACCCCCCCCATCATCAGATCAAACATGGCTCCAAGGATGAAAGTTTGCTGTTTGTCCCACTCAGATGGGTAAATCCTTCCTGATCAGCCATTTGCTCCACCATTGGAAAACTGAATGCCAGATTTCCATGAAAATAGCTGTGGGTATTCATGATCCAAATAGAGGATGATTCCTAATGTTTTTCATGACCCTTGATGTTTCCTTAGCCACCATCATGAAAAACAGGAACTTAACTTTTACTGAAGTGGAGAAATATCCAAATCTTTGGGACATCCATGAATTTACTTGTCATGCTCCCCAGAGGATAAAAAAGTCACATTATGGACACCGTGAGCTTTGCTCTTCTGCCCCCCTCAGGCAAAAATGTCCAACTGCATAAAAATATCTTGGACCCACTGTCATGAAATTCTCTGAGCATATTCATCCTCTCATGAAGCTAAACTTTAGTGTTCTTCAAGGACCAGTCATCATCAGTATGTTGATAATGATAATTTTATTGAATGTTTACTTCTTTTAAATTTTGTGTTGTTGATCATAAGTGTAATTTTCAATTGTACTTCAATTTGTAAAGTAAATCTGTAATAAAAATTGAGATTGATTATGGTTGGAGAATAACACTATAAAATGAATCATGAATTATCAGTCTATTTCAATTTTACCTGTTATGATAAACATCTGAAGGCCAGAAAATGTCTTCATGTCAAACACATATTTATCTGATTATTGCTCCGGCATATAAAAAAAATCAGCGCAGGGTGATACATATGCTTTTACTTTTAACGTAGCGTATCAACAAATATATCAACATATCAGTTGATCCAGGTGTGTTACCCTGTGACTGAATAAGCCAGTGAGCATAACCCTTGGTGGTAATGTACTGCTAGTGTAATGCATTGTGCTTGGCTGCCTCTTCTGAAACATTTCACTAATGGCATCACCGTTCTGAGTACTCTGGTCCTTTGCTGTGCCAACTGAGCGAGGAGGGGAAACATGGAGATGGAGAGGGGAGAAGTTGAGCAGCAGTTGAATCTAAGCAGATGGCACTTGTTTTACTTTCTGCCCGGCCATCTGGAGTTTACTTAAACTGATGACTTCATCATCAAACACTGGCCCACCAGCCAACTATGGCACTCACCGCACACGTATACACACACTTACAGGATATAACCGCAGCCACAGTGAGTGAGTGTGTTACGGTGAGGTACTTGAGAAGTGTATGCATGTGTTCAGTGTGTGTGCCTCTGGTCCTTTTTGGCATGTATTACCTTACAAACACACCCAAATGTGTTTATAAGCACAAGGCCTGTAAAAATGTCATCCCTCTGTCTCTTCAGTCCTCATTCAGAGTGACATAATACTGGCCACAAGGATGCCATCATTAATCTAAATGTCCCTTGGCGTTTTCTAACTCCTCTGTCAACGACATAAAAACTTTAATCACTGCAGTCACAGAGGACTGATCCCTGTCCCAGCTCCGCCGTCTCCAGGAGAAAGTCAAGAGCAATCAGTTGACTTCATTTACTTGGAAAAGCTTGTTTGTGACACCTGCGCTCAGAGACGTAAGCACTGTAAATGTACAAAAGCAGTGCAAAAACCCACCCATAAAGCTGCAGATTTTCCCTAACAAGTTCATAAAACCTGAGTGATGTTAAGAATAACCAACTCAAGTAGGTGATGTATTTTTTTCCAAAACACACAGGGAGATGTGTTCGCAGATTCACACCAGTGCCGGTACAGTTGATCCCCTCACTTAAAAAGGTTACATTTATCTGCTCTTTATTATTCATACAAAGCTAAATGTTTTGGAACTCGTTAATGTGGAAATTTTGTTTTTGACTGTGACTCATTTGCTAAAAAGCAAACAACAGGATTTCTCACTAACTTAACATGAATTCCTGCCTTTGATTCTCCAAGTTCAGGATCACAAGGGTTAGTGCATGGTAGCATGCAACCTAAGGATTTATCTGATTTATTATGCCCATTAATGTTAGTTTACTCAGTCAGAAAACATCTACACGTATAATTTGTTCAGTTTTTAGCCAGTGTGGGAAGGAACTAAACAAGTCCCTGAGACCAAGTTGGATGAAACCAACGTTTACCAAGGGTTTCTGCTAATTTCTTCCCATAATAAGGCAAAGAACAAAGAGGATTAAAAAGGACGTGTAGATTCCGCTTATTCTCTTTCTAGTGTTTTATAGACTTGCTGCAAGGCTAATGTTCAAACACAAACATAAAGGAATCTGTTTGTTGTGGTCAAGTGCTTTCAGGTTAGAGACATGAATATTCCTTGTTGCTCTGCGTGTTTTTTCATTTTTCTTCTGCTTCTTTTCTCTTTTTGCATTTTGAAGAGCTGTTTTTGTTACTCCAGGAATAGAACAAATAAACAAAACAAAACAGATTTTAGATGCAGTCCAGATTTAAGATACCTCAATTTAAGTGGGAGACATGTAGATGTCAGAGAGTGTGTTTGAGAAGTTTGGCCAGTGTTTCACAATATGACTGCTGTGTTTGACATATTAATTTGCAAGGCTGTTGTTTATTTGATATTTCTTTTAAAGTCACTGTCATAGTGCTTCAGCGTGGCATATCTTATAATCTAACACACTGTTCACTCCAACACTGTTCAGTTTTATTTTGTTTATGACAGATGCCACAGCAAAAGTTAAACCTTTCATGGTGTAAAAATAATGAGTTCAAAGGTCCTTTTACAAGTCAAAGTATGTAAACTTTCGTGCTTAAAGTGGATCATTTTGTTAAGTATACAGTTTCAAATTGTTTAGAACAACCTTCAGTGCTAACATTAAATTTAAGTATCTTCACAGGTACCCAGTTGAGATCACTACAAGCACATGCTGGGTGCTTGGGTGCTGGAAATATAGAGG
>JAPZDZ010000025.1:17366018-17385099 GCA_029783805.1 Acanthurus tennentii | reverse complement strand
TTAGCAGGCCAGACTATTGTAATGGTGTCCTCACAGGTCAGCTGCAGTGTTCGGAAATCACAGCACTGACTTCCTTTGAGGCAAAGGACAGATTTTAGTGGAACATAATTCCTGAACACTTGAAGTCTAATACAACTGTCATCTTGTTAAAATCAGGGCCTGAAACATGAATGTTTTAGCGTTGTGTGTTGATTATGACACTGCACACTCTGCTGTAACACTAAACTCCCTAAGGTAGTTTCTGTGATTCTACAACATGGCAACGTAACTACATTGAAGTCCAAAATGGCAAGAAACTTAAGGTCAGGAGCCAGTTGCACTACAGTGCAGTGAGCACAGTATTATTATCGATATGAGTTAGACTTTGTATCTTTTTATAGAAGAAATATCACATGCTCTTCTGAAAATAAAATGTTAAATCCCTAAGCAGTAAAACGCACCCTTTCTCAGCAATGCACTCTGTGGTTTTTCCGCTGTAACCTTACATGGATAATGTTAGCTAATGTTAGTTAACTTTAGATGCAGATTGCTCTACAGATGAGATTACTACATCGAATAATCTGTAACCTGCAACATTCCAAAAGTAACCTTTCAAACTCTAACGAGGCACAAGTGCACACGTGTTGGGACAAAAAACAGCTGCCAGTCTAAAAGTTTACAGAAGAAAAACTCAAATATGCCTCAAATCAAATCAAAAAGCACACAGCTATGTGAGCCAGTTCCCATTAGCGCAGTGTGACCCAAGACTTTATTGCCTCCAACACTGCAAACGAATTCCACGCATTGTAGTAGTCAGTGATAATTAGGATCTGTTGAACACCTTCGGTTTTCCACAAAGTTCTTACATATTCAGTATTACTGCACAATAAATGCCTTTAGTTCTTTAACGGTCTCTGTGCTACATGAAGAAGGAGGGTGGAGGAAGTTATAATCTGCAGGAATGCTCTGTGATGTGACCACAGCTCGGTGAACTGAAACAACACACCAGATACATTATTCATAGAAATTAACACCACTGCTTAGATGATGGGAATAAGCTGGAAGAGTTATGAACTCCTATCATATAAAAAACACATGTTAAAGGACTGTTATTTATGCATAAAATATGTAGTATTGACAGCTTAAAGCTTTATCTGAGAGGTGAGGGAGTTGGAGGCTGAACAGGGATGAAAAGATCTTGTGAAATTTGAACTTTTTCTTTCCTCTGTGAAATAACACAGGCACAAACTGCTCAATTTATAGGTTATTTTGTTTTGAAGAGCTCATCTGAGAGCAGTGAACTCAGCCTTTAAATCTCAGCTGTGGATGTAATAAGTGTGTGAGCGCGCTTATTACAAATATGTTTGTGTTTCATGCATTTTTTCCACTTTTTGTGTGTGTGATTTTGTGTGTATGCTCATCTGTAGTGAGGCTGTACGTTCGCATGTCTTTGCTCCCTGGTTTTGTAACATGGTAATTGTGCAGAGCGAGTACCAATGTGCCAGGTCTCAGTTTAATGAATCCCACCTGTAACACATTTGCACATTCATTCCTCTCCAAGGAGAAATCCTGTTGCCAAAGCAAAGCCTGGGCCGAGTGCAAGTTTGCAGCTCTGCTGAGTTACAAATCTTAATAGTGTACCAGAGATGGCTGTGGATTTTATCAACCCATTTGGAACCTGTTGACTTGTGAGGGTGTTTGTATGAAATCTATATTTGTGTACGCATCGTACTCGGAGACCGGGAGAGGGAAGGAGCAGGAGAGGCCTTTGGAATGTCATAGCGAGTTGCCTCGGTCATGAAACCCTCTGGCATGTGAAAGGGATTTCACAAACACGGTCCATCGAATGATTAATTCAGCAGCTAATCTCTCCACAAACTGTATACATACCAATATCTGTAAAGGTTATTAGCCCATTCATCTAAGGCTTTTCTATTAGCTCAGTATAGCACTTAACAGCCTCCCTGCAGACATTACTTTATCATCCATCTCTGTTATTTCGGGAACGATCACATGCTTCACCTGAATCTCCCATTTAAAGTGAAGCAGGAGTTAAGCATCTGTAAGAAATGCAGTTTTAATCATACATCAGTGGGTCAACAATAATCTCCGAACTCGTTTGATTATTGCTGAGTGTCCTGCAGCATGAGAATGTTTTCCTGGTTGAAGCAATGGCAGCCAATTACTCATCCGGTAATTTCAACAGCATGCAAAAGATGTCAGTCGAATAAATAACCAGATGTGATTTAAAGTGAATATTTATAGCATGTATGAATTTGGACTGAGACCAGTAATATACAGCTGGAGATGAACAATCAGTATAAAGTAATGTAGAATGAGAATTGCTGTAACAATTTTTGGTTCTGAGGTCAGTGAAGAAAAACACAACATCCAACAGCCTGCATCATTACAGAGCAACTGCTAAAGGTTTTATGTTTTAAGTATGTCCTAATATAGACTGTAAGATGAATTATTTCCAAGGATTTCTCTGACAGCTACTTTAAAGATCACTTACTATACTATACTACTATACTGCTTAAATGGTAATGCATTAGCAATAATTACTAAGTAATATAACACTGACATGGGCTCATTTTCTGCATTTACACTGTAGTTACTTTTACTTTTGGTACTTTTTCTTAAAGTGAGAGTTTGAATGCTTAACTTCTGCTTGTAAAGGAGTATTTTTACATCCTAGTACTAATAATTTTACCTAAATTTCAGTAGTTCTTCCACCACTTAATAATAACTTAGGCCACCATAGTTTGTGACTAATTGTAGTTCCTTGTTTTGGAGCTCAACTGTTAAATGATCGCACTTAAAACCCTGATGAATCATTCTTTATTTTTGCACCCTGATCCAAACATTCGCTAGCCTTTGTTACTCGTTTTTTAACACTTCAGTCTCTTTGGCTGTCAGTTAAAGCTGAATCACTCATGGTTGTGGCAGCACTGTGCTGTTGTTGCTCATTTCAGTAATGTTGCTCCCAGTTGGTGGTCCCAGTAATGAGCGGCAGGGGGTGGGCGGGCCACATTGAATGGGATGCCAGAGATCTTTAGCTGCGCTCCTTCGGGCCCTTTTGCATTTAGTCACCCTGAGCTCATAATTGTGTGACTAAAGCAATTGTTCTCTTAATTGAAGCCATTCAGGCCCTATACAGGCTTTTCCCTCTCCCCTCAGGTGAAACTCAGGTGATCATCCCACACTTTCAGGTGGGACTCAGGTGATCACTCAAAAGAGGTAAAAAGAAAAAAAAGGATGTTCATATATTCTTAACGTTAATCACTGTAATACTTTAGTTTTTAGAAAAAAAATTTGACAGTTTTAAACAAAAATAATTTGAAAATCGAACTGGTAAATGTTCAGGTGTGTAACTGAGTAATTAACTGTATCTTCAATCATTTAAACCCCAACATTCATGTAAAAATTTCCTCTACTCACAAACATCCAGTCTTGCATAATAAATAAAAAAAAATAAACACTCAGACATGATTGTACATGTGACCTTTCTTGAGCTCCACAATTATCACAAGTCATAGTATGCATTGCTGACTCATAAACACAAACATGTGGTTATGAAACTGCGCACAGGTAAATGACCTGGTGACACAGCAGAAGTAAAAATCCCTCTGCTGGATTTACTGCAGCTGTGGGTAAACCAGGACTTTTACTGTGGTCAACTGTGGAGTGAATGAATAAACTCGAGGGCGTTCACTTTGTGTATTTGTGTGGTTCTGGAGCGCTCATGTGTGAGAATGTCTCTCTCCCTCTTTCAAGATAAACCTGATGTCACAAATATCTACCCAAATGGATGTAAAAGCTGTTGTTCCACCTTAACACATGTGAAGCCCTTGTGTCTGCAGAGCACCGTTTCAACTTGAATTCCTCACTCTGAATAATTCACAAGCCCGAAGAGTGTTGGAGGGTGGAGGAGCCAAAGCGGAGCATATGTGGAAGAACAGTTGACACTCAAAGAGAAGTCGCCCCAAAACTTGCAAATGGAAAAAAAAAAAAAAAAAAAAAAACAAGAAAGAAAGAAACTGCTGGGGCCACGGTTTGTTTTCACCTGAAGCAGTCATTTATCTTGGCCAGAGCCCAACACTAAACCACTGTGTATGTTTCTATGGTCTCAGTGGGTTTGTGTGTGCACCACAGCCACTTAAAGCGGTGTGGTGAACTGCAGATTTCAGTCCTAATCTAGGAATTGTGAAACCGCACCATTTCCTTGCACTTGAGAAGTGCTTGGCATCTCATTTTGGCTGCTGAGGACCTGTATACATCAGCTCAGATGGAGCATGCAGATGAGTTTAGGATGTGTGTTTGTTTTATTTCACTGTGGTGAGCATGTGGACGGAAAGGTTGCTACATCTGTACCTCTAGCACTTTTTCATCTGTTGTATCAACAGCAGCAAATGGTGGTTCTGATAGAAAAAAAATAAGCTTGACAATTTCAACTCGCTTATGCATACAACAGTAGCCTTAAGGGTTCGTAATGTAAAGGAGGTAAAAGATCTAATGTCAGTGGGTCCAGTTTTCTCTGAACAATTTTAATATCAGTTTCAGTTTGGATTTGTCACCAACAAGCAGCCAAGACCAGGATTTAAGCTGCAATCATGAATATTTTTACATGAATAATGGAAAGAATCACCCTGTCACTCATAGTGATGAATTAATAGTTACTTTGGAAAGCACCAAACACATCTTAGCTGTTGCACTTAAGCATATTTAAGCTAGTGTTTCTTTTACAGCTGGCAATTTTATTGGTTTGACTCCCTGTTATTACAACTCTAATTAATCATATTATTAGCTGAAAAAATGCCCTTATATACCCTCTGTACACTTGCCCCACTGTTCAGCTAAAGAACCGGATGTTTCTTTTGGGACTGGTGGGGAACAAAACAGAGCAAAAAGGTTAAATATTAGACTTAGATTTCTCATGTGGCCAGAAACACAAATAATGAATGCAAATGTTGCTCCTCTTGGCTGAAAGTTGGCAGTTTGCTACATATTTACCAATGTTCATCTTTGTAAGATGACAGCATGTCACCGTTGAACTCTCAGCTGCTGTGCTGCCCCCAAGTGGCCAAAAAAGGGTTTAAAAGTTTGATCTGCAGAATGTAGTAAGAGATATCATAGGTGTTTTCTAAGACAACATGCAGGTCCCCCTCTCAGTATTTTAAAAACTTCCAACTACAACTGACACTGAGGTTCAGTTGTTGTACAAGCTAAGATAGCTTGGCTAAGTTAGCCTACTTTTGAATGCTTTAAGTGATGTTCTATAAAAGTAACAAAAAGAAACATAAAATCAAATCTTACTTGATGCAAACCAAAAAGCTACCAGTGATGGAAGTGGATGTGATAGAAAAAGAGAGCAGCATGTCTGCGGTCCGAATATTACGAATATTAGTAAAGTTGACTAAAACACTTTAAAACCAGATGATGGTAAAGTCTCTTCTAATGCCAAGGAAGGCTGAGATATTATAACTTGTATGAGCAGGATACACTTAAACTTTTCCTGACTGTGTGGAAATCTTGATTTTTTTTACATAATAAAAGATTAAAAAACGATATTTAAACATAAGTCTTTTACAGGTAAAAACTCCTGTAGGCTGAGGACTTTAGTGCAGTGCTGAACTAAAAAAAAAAAGGATCCTGTTGTCAAATGTTTGTATTGAACAGCCAAAGTTGAGTTAACCATGAAAAATTCTGACTCGTCTTCAGCCTTATACAAAACCCAGTGAAATTCTAGTGTCTCACTGATATGTTTTTTTAAACTATAATGGAGCACTTTGGCTGAGGGAAATGAGATGTATCAGGCTTTGGACACGCAGATACCTGTCAGCGGAATGAATTTATCATAAGTTTTGGCTTCTTCATGGGATTTGTTAACAATAAATAATCATTCTTCATTCTTCTTCATTCTTCTCTGTTATTTTCACACACATTTTAATCGGATCAAACATACTTTTAGATAAGATTCATCTAGTTCAGATTTATGCTCTTAAGCTTGAACGATGTGGCAATAGTACAAGCCGTTTCTGTCTGTGATTTAAAGATAGTAATTGCAACCATCCATCCTCCTCTCATTTTCCAAACCTCACACAATAGATTCTACAATGACCAACTGTGTGAAGTCGGATTAGCTCAAGTTTCCTCCCAAGATGTTACACAACATCAGCAAAAACAAAGTCCTCGAAATGGGGATTTACCGCCTCCTCCTAGTCAATAGCCCCCTTGGGAGCTTCCCTGAATGAATCCCAGACTGCTGTGCAGCTCAGCTATCTTGCTGACCTCCAGTGCCACCAGCTACTTCAACCTGGGACCTACACACTATCCCTATACGGCCACATCCTGGCAATAAATCACTGAGCAGAGTGAACCTCCTTGGAATGCCTGTTGAGTTGCCAAATGATTGTTTGTAAGTCCAAGCAAGGTCCAAACCTTATCAGTGTTCAACACATCTCTTTGTTATCAGAGACGAAGCTGAGATAAACTGATCTCTTTAGCCCAAGAATAGGCAATATTTCAGGTCATGTAACACCTAAAAGGTGCACTGGAGGTCTGCTAAGGTGACAGTTATGCTGCTTGTATGTTCAAACCTTCATTTCAGCTACAAGAGCTAACAGGTGTTCAAATTTATTTTTCCACTTGATGACATTTTTGTCCGGGGTCAGCAGCTGAACTAAATTTCAGACTTCTCAAGGCTAGATTTCCTCTTCTTACCTGGGATTTGGGATGGAAATGGTGAAAAAATATTATTGCAGCCAGTTCAACCGAAGAGCACTTGCTTGCTGTAATTAAGCCAAAAGTTTTGATTTGCCAGTCTCTGCGTGCCAACAGGATTTCTCACCCGTGTCCACACCTGACCTCGCACTAACGGGCCAAATCTACTGCATCTTAAAGACTGAGACGTTTAAGGACTGCAGTTCCAGTCCTGCTTTGTGATGAGGTCTGAATCATCAAGTGTATTTTGACATGCAAATCTGGCCTCGAGCAAGCTTTCATTTGACCCCTTCGGAGACTTGGGTGGGCTCCCGAAATACCTCCCCTAATTTGACATGACCTGATTTGGAGGATTTCAGTGTTATTACTGCTCTTGGACGTGTGGACTCACATGCGAGGCGTGAGGTTGAGAGAGGTCTTCCCGGAGCTGTTATGAGAGCTGATGTGAGACAACAGTGGACTGTGCCTGGAGCAAAAAAGAGGCAGAGGGCAGACTGAAGGGAGGAAATAGAGAGACTTAGACAGACAAGGACGTAAATAACACGAGTGACGAAAAGGAGTGAAAAGGGGGGAAAAGGAGAAACAATGCTGGGAATGTGGATCCAACCTGCAAAGGCCCAATCATGAGCATGTGAGCTGTCCAGAAGTGTCAGTTCAGCATCCACGTCTTCTTCTCTCTCTGTCTTTCTCTGGCGCTCCCAGGCCATCTAACTATTGTTGTGTTGGAAGTCACTGCGTTTTGACAGCTGTGCTTGGACTGCTGTGACGGCAGTCTGGAGGGAAGGGTGTGTATGTCTGGCTGTGTGTTGTCTGATGGTTTGTAGTGGATGTGGACACTGCGGAGTGCACTGTCTTGGTATGCAAATATTGATGTGTGTATTACTCGAGAGGCTAAGCCTTCAGGGTGAGTACATGTGTTTGTGATAACGATAAAAAATAATAAATGTGGTTTATGCAGTACCGTGTGGACTTATAATGCAGCTCAGTGTGCTTTATTAGCAGCAACTTGATAAGAGGCTTTGAAGACAGGAAGAGGAACAACAAATGATTAATTAACAAGATTATCCAGCCATGTTAGTGGCTCTGGGATGTATTGTTAGAGGCAGATTAGAGATTTCTGGCACAACTTCACCTACTTCCAAGGTACTTTGAAAGAGTCATAATTCCAGCAATGCAAGCACTGCAACAAACAACCTTATTGTTAGAACCTAATAAAGATCTCAAGAAAAAGTTCTAAAACATTGCTGTTGTTTTGAGGTACTTCTATGACAAGAGTGCTTTTAGGTAAAGGCCAGTATCATCATGCAAACATGCTCACAATGACATGCTGACAGTAAGCATGCTAAATGCAAAATGTACTCGCAGTAAGTGGCAACTAATGACACAAAAATTGGGGAGGACAGAGGGCAAATCAGTCCAAAGTATTGTATTACTTTACACTGGTTAGCTACTTGTCTCTACTTTTTTCTGTTTGATGAAAAATAAGCAGTAAAGCTGTAAAACAATAGGTTATAAGATTTTTGAAACCAGTGTAATTTTATACAATCATATCATGTCTAGATTCATCTAGGCCAAACAAAGGTTACGTAAACTTCAACAACTAGAGCAGAAATACACAATAATATCATTTATTACCAGTTTATGATCTAATGTAGTCTAATAAATCCTGCTTCTGGGAAGGTTATAAGGAAGTTTTTAAGGTGTTTATTCAACTTTATGACCAGTTTGAAGGCTGTTTGTGTTGCTGTGGAATTGTGTTACGTGACACTAACTGACAACAAATATTTAAACACAAAATATGTAAAGTCTGCTGCTGGAGGTTTTTCAATCAAATTAAAAAAACAACAACAAGAGAACGATTTTATGACATTGCAAGTAACGCTTTAAAATTAAACTGTATGAATTTCTCTCTTATTTTTTTTTACATTATTATATAACCAATGTAAGTATTGTATTTAGGTTGTTGCTTGGTTGTTGTCTTCCACAGGACTGCAGCCAGTAACAGATTAGCATTGAATAAATGAAGTACATCGAACTGATGTAAGAAATCTTACCCTCAGGACAGCAGGAGCATGTCTTCCTCTGCCCTCCGTCACTGCCTCACACCAGCTGGCTGCCCTTTTCCTTTCATCCAGCAACGAGGCTGTTATTTTTAGCATTTTAATCAGAATTTTGATACTTCCAGTTTTAAAATGTGATTTCTTTCTTGTTTTTCAAAATAGAAGAGGGGAAAACACCTCTGCTATTCATTCAATGATTCCCATTCATCCTGAATATCCAAATACTAGTCAGTTCATTTGTTGTCTTAAATGTCTCAAAATACACAAAAACTACTAATCTTATGTTGGTGTGGAGGCAAGGGGAGGTTGGGAATGATTTATCCTCTGAGAACCATGAATATCTGTACAAAGTGTTGCATTCCTTCCAATGGCTTTTGAGATCTTATGGTGCGGCGGTGAACTGACGGCAATCAACATTTCTATACCTCAAGCTCTGTGGCGGAAAAAGAAGCACTTTAGTGTGTATATCTCTTTGCATGCTATATAAATGCATTTGAGTGTCCAGATCCATGTTTGTGTGCACATGCGTGCTTCACATACATATGCTTTTCACAAAACTGATTTCTTTTCAATTCCGTGCCTTTAAAAAAAGTACTGTGCAAGGATCTAATTTACTTAATGATGTTGCAGCTGGTATACATTTGGTCCTGACCGGTGTAGCTGAGGGAGGCGAGCTTGGGAATAAAGCAGGAATGTGTAGTGGGTGCTAGGCAGCTGGTGGCTGAGCCCTGCTGGGTCGCAGGGAGCAAGGCCAGGCCAGCCACATGAGCCTCAGCTGATTCACCCTACCTCTGCCGTACACACACACACATACACACACACAGCCTAACCTGCTCCTCTGCACATATCTGTCATATAGTCAGAGGTGTGCGTGTTTCTGCGTGTAAAAGATGGTGCTGGATGATAACGATTATAAAGCACAAAGCCAAATGCAATGGTTATAATAGCTTGATGATAATAAAAATAGACAGGTTGTTAATCATCTTTAAGCCTGATAGCTTGCCCTCCCACCCAGAGAGCTGCACACCCTTTCACAAAATTAGCAATAATCACAAGGGTCAACAAAGTTCTCCCTGTTTTCCAAAAAGCAACTGCTGAACACAACTTATTGTAGCTGGCTCTCATCTCAAAACTAATAAGGCAATTGCATTATAACAGTCTGAGCAGAGTTCTCTTCAGTGAAGCCAGAGGTCATTATTTCTTACTGTAACTGACTCAGCACCTATTAGCATCAAAAAGGCCAGCTGTATTACGGTAATAACATGGCAAGCAATCAGGTATCAGACTTATCAGTCTGCACATAGCGGTGTCACACCATAAAATACTTACACGTCCCAGGGCCACAGAGCATTTATAGCAGGTACTTTAACTCCTGTTTGCTCTCCAAACAAGGAACCTTATCAGCTAATGAGGAGAATGCAGGAATATTTCAGAAAGAATGGCGGGCACCTCCAGTTCCTCGTTATCACGTCTTGTTAAATACAGGGGTTGCATAACTACCACGCTGGAGTCAGATGAGTGTAAGTTTATACCTGAAGTAGCAAAACACCCATTTTCCATTATGTACCTTATGGCCTTTAGAAACATCCTTGGGAACAGGCTGACCTGCAGCGACCCTCTGAGATGAAAGACATGGTAAAGTTCATGTTTTAGGGCCCTGGCATGGAAGGGTTTTCTTTGGGTCCTTCCTTGTTGTTTCTGGGACGGACAGAACATGTGGTGAGTGGCTCTCACGTGCTCAAACCAGGAAACATTTTTCTCCCCCTCCCCTCTCCAACCTTGTCTAAGAAGCTCATAAAAGCACAGGACTTCCTGCGGTCATTTAATGGCACGGCACGCATTGTCATCAACTGAGTCACATAAACCCTCCCCAACATGCCAGCAAAAGGGCTTATGTCTCTTTTATCATTTCTGATAAAATTCCTTTCTGATGAAGTGCAAATTGTTGCAAACGAAATGTTTTTCTATGCACCTGAAAAACTGTCACGCAAATTGAAATAATATCAATACAGCTAAAAAGGAAAATGATCATATCTCCTTAAGTCTGAACATTTAATGGATATAAATAACATCAACATTTGAAACAGCAAGTCTCATAATTACAACTCCACCCTAATCTGGAATAATTAATAAATTTGGTATCAGTAGTCAGTGTATCTCCTCACACTCAGCCTATAGATTTTCCTCTGTCACCTGTTCTATGACGCCCTCAACTGGTCACAAGGGGAACTTCTTGCTCTGCAAACCACAACTTCCTGCAGCTTTTACTGGAATCTGTATTGTCATTTTAAATCAAACAAAGATGAAACAAACAACAAGATTTGCATGAGCACAACAGGTACTGCAAGAAAACATTTTAACAAGAGCATGAAATTTGACCAAAACATGTGAGTCACAAATTACAAATTACCGGTGATTCAACCAGCTGAAGGATATTTCCCAATACAAGCTGAAAGGTCAACATGTTGACATTGTTTTCTGCTTCTCATTGAGGAATGGTTACACTAATTGCCTGTTCATTATCAAAGGAAATGTTATTTTACTTAAAGCAATAAAAGTGTCCATTAAAATGCCATCCTTGGGCCAGTATGAGAGAGTATATCCACAATGAGCATGTGCATGAATGTAATTAGATATGTGGAAACATTAAAGTACAGCATTAGAGAGACACCTCGACTGCATTCACACCACAACGTACTGGGTTATTAATGGTTGCTATGTTACCCACATCCCCTCGTCTCACTGCTTTGACAGAGCCTCCTGTGATTTAGGCCACGATATAAACCCACCCGGGCCGGCCTTCTGTCCTTTTCTGGTTGCTGTTGTTGTTGCGGAGCACAGGCCACGGTGTTTGGCTGCTCCAGCTGAGAAGAGAGCACCTACTGGGCTTTTCCCATGATGATGAGAGCCGCTCTGCTTGGCCCAGTCAGCAGGCAGTGGATAAGGGCCCCCGAGCTGCTTCCACCTCCACTCTCTCCCCTTCCCTTAGGCCCCCAGAGCCTCCCCCCTCCTCCCCTCACTCCCTCGCTCCCTCCTCCTTTAAGTTCCCTCAGTCATGATCTGGCCCGTAAATTAGTACTGGGAGAAAAAAAATAGGTTCTGTAAGATGAAACTGGGTTTCTGTGTGTATCAGCACACGACTCTGGGGAGACAAGAGAGAAGAAGCAGGCAGTAAATCCATTGGAGTCCACTGATAGCGCCTGTTTGCACAGCCACTGCCGCTTCCTTTGATCAAATGGCTTGGGGAGCGGGGGGTCGTGTGGCGCTGCCGAAGGTCAGCTATATATTACACTCCTAAAAGTGATTACTGAAATTCTTAAGTGAAACCATTCTGCTGCCAGGGTGTGCTCTAATCCCCTGCAGCGTTGTCTGGGCCGGAGCCGGGGCCGGGGCCTCTCTGTGGATCTGTGCGCCCAGCACTCCTTTTCCCCCTTCCCCACTTGTGTTTTCTATCATCAGAGCAGGCCTAAAAAGAGCCCCCTACATGGAAACATGGCCTATCCAGTTGCAATATCAACTGCTTGGGCTTGCAGCAAAGAGAGAGAGAGGGAGAGAGAGAGAGAGAGAGAGGAAAGGTAGTGTCAGGAAACAGAAATATGCACACAATTCAAAGGCTGGGGCAGCAAATTAAGGGTTAGGCATTGGACACGACAGTAAGTGGCCTTTACATCAGAAACAGGGTAAACAATGTCTGGATTGTGTTTCGCTTCTTTCCTCTGTGTTGTTGCACAGAGACCCCCCGGCTCTGGCTCTCCATCTGCACATTGGCTGTGCTGTAGGTAGAGCATTAAAACAGCTCAATGGAGTTTTTTTTTTTTTTTTTCTTGACATTGAGCAAATCATTTTCATCAATTGAGCCATGATGAAATGTTTTGTATATGTGCCACGGATGTGTGTAAATGAATGGAAAATCTGACACAGTTTTGCAGAGTGAATGGTTATAAGAGTATGTAATGCAATAAAGCCTCTGTTAAAATTCCACAATTTATGACTGGTAGCTAATCCTTGCCATAATGTTACACCGTATCAAATCAATTACAAGCACTTATAAAACAGAAGTGCTGCTTTTACGCATGATACAAGCAAGCTTCAGAAACTCTGTGTGAGTGAGTGAGTGAGTGAGTGTGTCTATATGTGTGCGTGTGTGTGTGTAAACGCATGATTTCTGCAGCATCGGCATCACGGTTGACACTGAGCCAACTTACATGATCTAAACAAGAATTATGTGAAGTCATGCTCTATGAAACTTTATACACATTTGCTGATCATTACCTAAGATTGCTTTGTGTTAACTTTGGCAGGCCGGCTCTTGGCTCAGCTCTCCGATTGAAAAAGGGATGATGTATTTCCTCTTATTTATTATTTGCACTGGGCTACTGAGAGGGAAAGGAGGGGAGGAGGGGAAAAAAAGGAGAGTGAGAGTGGTATGCCGGCGACTGGTGCACCAATGCCAGGAATAACAGAATGAAACTTGCTCCTCAGCCTCATTAGTGTGTAGAAAACAGTTCCCAGCAGACACAACAGAGTGTAAATACATTTAAAACTCTTTACACTGCAGGATGCTACACGCCAACTTTTTCCCCCATTTCTACTTTTCTTTTTTACCCCTGACTTAAAAATGAGAATGTAAACGGCATCGAGTGCTGCAAGTGTGTAGGGCTTCAAAAGAGTTGCAACCCCATGTTGCACGTCTCATAAATTCTGGTGAGGGAATTCAAAGAGAAATTTATCGAGCATGGCATTCACACATGTTGACAGTAAAGAGGGCCAACTGCACACCGGGTCTTGGGAATTTGTAGAAGCACATGGCCCCCTTTTTTGCTTTGAAACACCCTCTTTGACCCTTTGTCTGCTTATGCAATGTCTTTGCCCTTTCCATTATGAAAAAAGATAGGAAAATTTATATGAGACACGAAAGCCCATAGCTGTGTCCTATAAATTAGACATGTCAGATATACTGTTGTTAACGTGGAAAGATTTATCTCTTTCTGTTTCATGACCTGGGCTCGAGATACAGTATATTATAGACGTTTCAACCACTACCCCCTGAAGCAGGTGCACTGTTATCCCAAATAAGGCAATGTGCTACAACATCATCATTTCCCAACATTTGTTTATAATATGAACAACTCTTGCCATCTGTTTCCACCCTGTGCTGCCTTGTCTTCAGTTGTTTGTACAGTCACTGAGGTGTTTATGGTCTTTGGATGTTGCCAATTTCGCTAGAGAGGGGGGGGCTGCAGAGCACCTATGGGACTCAGCGCACAGGACCACACTTTTGGCTCCTTTGAATATTGACACAGCTGCTATCATGCTGAAATGATCCGATTCCAGGGGGTGGTGAACATATCTGCACACACTTACCTACACCCACACAAAAAAGCACATGTGGAGACACACATCACATGTTTGTCTTTTCTCTTTAGATGTCATTAAGTGCTGCTCGGACACAGCTTGACGTTGACTTTGGTGGGAGAAGGGCGCTCCCGCCCTTTGTTGTTGCTTGACTTATGTTGGTTCATTCAGAGGCTGCCTCACGGGATGCTACAAAGTGTGTGCTTCCTCACCATCAGCTGCTGCTGTGATCACCAAAGCAGGTCTTTGAGGTTCATTTAAATCTCCTGCCTGCCACATGTAAGATGCACAATCCTGAGCCAGCGAGTAGGAGAGTGGGATTTTTTGTATTTGGATAACTCCTCTTTTCTAGTTTTTTTAATGATGTGCAGTCATCTGGTTACTGTACGGCTCCTCGGCTGAGCTGTGCAGGTCCTGAGTGACGGAGAAAAGCTGAGAACAGAGAGTGAGAAAGTAAATAAAAATCTGTATGATAATAAATTGCATCACTGGTAATTCTATCCAGTGCTGGTCTGCGGTGCACTGCAGTGCGCACAACCCCCTTTATACGTGGAGGCCCAGTGAGATCTGCTGATAACATGGGGATTGATGTAGGCCATTAAAGAAGTGTGTGTGCTGGACCGAAGGGGTGCGTTACATTTGGCCTCCGCAACAGCACTGTATATCAGCATGTTGTCACCTGGGCTGATGTCACAGCAGGTCCTTCGGCTAAGAAAACACTCTCTTTGTCTTGGGTGGGTGACCAACGCCGACTCACTCACTACCCACTAATGTGCTACTCGTGCCGAGCAGCGCGCTGTTTCAGGTTCATGGCCTCTCCAAATGTAATCCATAACCAATTAGGCACTGTGCGTGTGTGACTATGGAGACCTCTCAGCAAAACAAAATGATGTGGTTCAGCATGTGGATGGAAAAACATGAAACAAAAGGCTGCTTCGGGACCAGACATTCCTGTAATAGTCCCTGGTTTTTTGAGTTGATGGGGAGGTAATGAAGTTGCATGACAACATCAAAAGAATAACAGTTTATTTAGGCAACCAGGGTATTGTGGAGAGCTCACTCATGGCCCAACTTTTCTATCTCATCATGGTGTGAGTAACTCAGCCTAGTGACTCTCTCACTGGAACACTTGTGTGCACTTGTTCATAGACTCTGAGGACAATAAAACAATCTGACAACCAGTTTCAGTGAAGTCTATCTGTCCCCCGGTGCAAGCACACCTCCCTGAAAACAGAGTTACTGCTGTGAATCTCTTAACGATCTCTTTCTTGCATCCACCTCTCCCCTTCTGCTGAGAACAATGTGTTATTCTTGGATGTAAAAACAACACGAATGCCATTTCATGGCTTTCTGGCCGTAGTTTATGTGATCAATGGACAATGTCAAATCACAGCACCAGTTGGGTTTGATTCATGCTACCATGGTAAATAATTATTATTTTTTTCCCTGTCTACTAATTGAGTTTATTCTCTCACTTGTGACAGTTTTGTTCTGGTTTCACTGTTGAAGGATCAGGTAGAGCTGCATGCTGTGTTTATACCTCGGGTAATGTGATGTGGGATTGGATGTGAAGTGCAGTGGAGAAAAGCTTGGACCATTTAATCACATGCTTTACCTCAGGAACACACATTGATATTGGTTCTCACTGAATTGCTTTAAGTCTTCGGCATAGCTGGAAAGAGTGAGGGATCAAGAGTCCTACTAGAGATCATTCTGTCTTATTTAAAAAGTATGTTCACACCCATAAGAGGGCTTTATTTAAACCATTGTGCTACAAAATACCTTACAGCAAACAAATACTTTATTTATTACCTGTTATAATTTGAAATGAACTTCATACATCGTTAGGTGTATTGCTTGTGTTGTGTGAGCAAATGGATACAACACGGTCCCCGACAGTTACCACACTGAACTTTTTAAAGAATTTGCCTTACAATAAAACAAAAAAGGCAACCCTAAAAAAAAAGAATAAAATTACCGTTTAAAAAGAGGAACTGCTAAAAACGATTTAATGCATAGAATAAAGTGGGACTTAATAGCTTATACTTAAAGACATTCTTATTATTGTTAGATATAGTCTTAAAAATGATTGCTGTCCACTCAAGTCCAATCTAACAAACACTTTATTTTTTTGTTCTTATTAACAGAATATCTCATATAGAGAGGAAAACTATATGTGCAAAGTAAGCTTATTTTCAAAAACTGCAAGTGGTAACAATAACCAATAGAATTAGCAAAGAAGTGCAACTTAATAACTGTGTGTAAGTACATGATTTAAAATTGAGGATAAAGGAAAAACAATATTTAAAATTAAAGTCAATCAATCGATTTACAATATCATGTGTCATAATTGTATAGGCAGAGGTTGAAGGAAGTGTTAAAATTAGGTGGCATGCTGAGCTAAAAAGGCTCTTATTCTGTGGAGAAGCTCTTTCTTGACGCTGTCTGGCACCAAGGCTGCAAGAGAGAAACATGAGCATTAATATGAATTTTTCTTTCACACTGAAACAATCTAATGAAAATAGTGCTGCAAACCGTCCGTGTAGGTCCTCACACCCACACCCTTTATGGAAGCATAACATGACGGCACCACATTGTACCGAGGCTATTGTCGCTAGAATAACTTCCATCTATTGTCCTCTGTGATGAAATGATGTGAGCCACTTGCCAAAATACAATGCAAGTATAATATAATCCTAACATGTATTGTACAGTCAGTCCTTTTGGATGAATTTTTAGAAAACAGAGGGCAGCAGGTAAAATGAGAACTGCACAGCCATAGAAGTTGCACTAACAGTTCAGTTCTGCATCATCACTTCTTCCAAACAATGAAGTTAATATACCTCTTCCTTTCGGAGTGATTTCCACCACCAGGTCCTCTACAGTGACATGCTCCAAGCCTTTCTCTTTGATTACCTCTACAGAAAAGGAAGAGGAAGTAAATGACATATTACCATATTTAAAAATTAATAATTACTGACTGCCCAAAACAACTTGTACAGCATAATAAGAGTTCAGCAGCGAAAACTCTGAACCTTAATCACAAGTACATATGTGCGTCATTATGTCCTTAACTGTCTTTTTCAGACTTTCAGTGTACAGCTTCTACATGCTTCAATCGCAAACAAAGTGAAGAAATACACATCAGTTATGCTGTTGATTTAACTTTAGTTTACATTTAGTTTACATTTTGGTTTTGATAAACAGGTGTGTTAATGAATTGGTGAATGGGGTTAAGTCAGTAACAGTTTTTAATGATGCTGTAAAAGGTTTGTAGACAATATTGAGACTTGTAAATAGTGGTGTGCATAAGATTTTGAATTATGATCTATCCAAAATTACAGAAAAAGTTTTTTTAAATCTATGATTTAAACTCTAAATATGTCTTACTAATGTATGCAAAACAAAAACAAACAAACAAACAAAAGCATAAAAAAGAACAAAACAAAACAAAACAAAACAAAACAATAAACTAGGCCTTGAAGTGGACTTTTAGGATTTACAATTCAATAGGTAAATGGTGGCACCTTTGGTTCTTTGCCAGTCAGTCAAGAGCTGCAAATCAATAACTGTACTGATGCTAAAAAGTATGTTTTAACAACAGTATTCGGATTATACCTTTGCAGTGAGCTTTCATCTGGTCCTTCCATCCACACTCAGTGAGCTTGGCCCTCAGTAACTCCTTCAGTCTATCAATAAGATGCAAACACATGGTTAAGTACAGCAGACATGTTTCTGTCTCATGCCAATAGTTACTAATAATATTGAACAGAACATTGTTTATTTTAGCCCTGATAAGTTATATTCTCTGTTTTAATTATGTACAAGATATAATGTATGTGATATAGTTCCACGCCTGTGTTTCTAACATTTAATTAACAAGCACGCAGCCTCTTGTGGTAGAACATCAATGATGCTGAAAACATCAAGCCATTCGTGTACAAGATTACTTAAAAGTGACAAAGCAGGAATTAAAGACATCACCACCATTCTTTGAAGCAGCTGTATGAAAACTGCACACGAGTAATAGAAGAAGCTACACCTTTAGTAAATTTGATCAATTTCTGTAAAATACTAGCTTAGTTCCTCAAGTTTTCCTCGAGAAATAAAGGAACAACAACACAAACAAAGAGAAACAATATTATCGTCACGGCATTAAAAAAAATGACTATCAACAGGGTAAATACAACATGCTCCGCCTCCTCGAGCAAAGACAACCAATGAAAAGTAATAATAACTGAATTTCCTAATAAAACCAGAGGATTTATTTTCACGCTTGGTCACACTTCTAAACAACCGTGAGTGCTCCGTAACGCTGTTTAATAATAAACCGACTCGTTAAACCAAACTAGAGTATTTTATCTCACCTTTCTCGTTCCCCCATCTCTGTCAGCTTCTGGTTTATTGTCGCTCTCATTCTGGACTCTTTGCTCATAGTCTTTTAGCTGCAAGGATAAAATATAGCATGTTAATGAAGTTAATGTAAAGTCAGGCTGATACTTTGAAGTATAACACTAGCTATTCGTGTTTAATACGTCCATGTTTTAAAAGTCACGATTTAACTTCAAGTCTGTGGGTAAGTTAAACGACTCTGTTATCGGTATTTACTTACAAAGAAAGATTTAAAAAAACAAAGATGTCACTCTTCAGCTTTACCAAAACGATGCCAGACTTTGTGGCGTAACATGAAAAAGTTAAGATGCAACTGGCACTAAAAAGACAGCAGCCATTCTGAAAACAAACATTACATTAATACGGAAACGACGTTACGAGCTAAACTATTTGTTCAATAAACGTTTAGGATTTTAGAATTAATGTCTAAGTTGATATCTCTCTGAAGAAAAAGGAGACAGAGCTTTTGATTTCAGGATTTTAGCGTCGGATATCACATTCCGAGAGGAAACACGGACGCTACATTGGTTCCTATGCTTGCATTCAATGCAATACTCTGCTACACCACACGG
>JAPZDZ010000025.1:17352869-17365918 GCA_029783805.1 Acanthurus tennentii | reverse complement strand
AAAAAAACATTCATATTATTTTCTGCAGTTTTATACAGAACTGAAAGTGTTGTTTCATTTTCATTTCAGATGCAAGGTTTGTAGTGTATGCAGCCTATAGTATTTTGCAGTGGAAAAACAGTTCTTGGTTCATTTGTTGTTGACCACTCATAATAATGGATAGTGTTTTACATGTATTTATAAATATGCTCTGTCTGCTGCATAAACACACAGTTACATTGGTTATTTGAACTGAGGTTGAACCAAGTGTTATTTACTTTCTTTCCAAGTGCAGGGATCCCAGTCCTCTTCCAGAAGTACCACTTTGTGGACACTGTTTCTACGATCCAGTGGAAAACACGTTCAAGTTAAATGCCAAAGACAGAATAACATCCTCTATTGCTCTAGAGCACTCTTTCAATGCCATAAACCAATCGATGAACTTCAATGGCGTTTGTAATTGCTACGCACAAGTGTGTGTATTTGTGTGCAAGTGTTCATGTCAGACAATACTAGGGTGTGCATATGTGTTGAGCTGAGTCTGAGATGTCCTTAAAATATTGATAACACAACTGGCCCCTCTGTTTCTTAAGTCACTTAGTCTTATCGTTTTTCCAAAATTGTATAACATGCTGTGATGTGTCTTGTTATAAAGTAAGCAAAAAATTCAAAATAAGTCCTTAAACTACAGAAAAAAATGGGTTGTGGTGTTTTGTAAATCTTATTACAGATACTGTGAATCAAAGTTATATCTGAGGAAGCCCATAGCAGTGTCCTTTGGAGAGCCTTAATGAAAAATATAAAGTTAACAAGAGAACTAATGACACCAAGTTTAAAGCATAGATTTCAGACATTCAGGAGAGAAACTGGGGGTAAGCAGGACAACGACTGAGCACAGCAGAACACAACTCTGTTTTCCTCATATTTCAAGACAAACAGATATTCAATATACATGAGAAATGACTACACATATTGAAGAGAGAGTTATGAGTCACTGTCACATCCAGACTCTGCTAAACTTAAAAATCCCTCTCATTGATATTCATTAAAGGAGCAACCAAAACATATATACATATCTTGCAGCCTGTTTTGTTATTTAATCTTTAAAGCATGCAAAGAAGATTTAAAAAGCTGGATGTGGTATTAACTATAAAAATAAAAGACTGCTGCACTTTCAAAAGTCAGGCAAATTCTCCTGGTATTCCAAAATCCACAAGGACAATATTGCTGTAAGTGATAGTGTACAAGACTTTCCATTGAGGTATAATCAATATCTGGATCACAACAGTATCTGCTGTCAGCTGAAGAGATTTCGTGCCAGCCCGGATAACAAACAAGAACTCTGGTAAATCTACTAAATAAAACCCAATTTAGTAACTAATGAAAAGTATCAAATTGGAAATGAAGGATAAAGCTAATGGGATTTCTGTAGTGAAAAAGAGAGGGAAATTGGATAAGGCAAGATATGTGGTGTGGTCATGGTGACGTGGTCAGATGTGAAACTGAAGCTGCTGCTCCTCCAACTCAACCAGCATCAGCCAGTTTGATGCACAGCAGCCTAGAGGAACTGAGTCATAGCTATTTGTTCTTCACTCATGCTTTCCTAACTGCCTGGTGCTGATCGTGCCCTTGATAAAGTCCCGCAGTGCCAGAGACCGAGATAAACTGAAAGTAGAAGCTCTAACAAGAGCAAAATTAAGCTTTTGGAGCCTCATATTACCTGAGTATTTTTGTTTAAGCTACATAAACATAATTCAGCACTAAAAATGCTACATTCCAACTGTCACCAGCCCTTATGGCAGCACTTTGCTGCAGGGATGCTTCTGTGCAGCCGGCCTTGGAGAGCTCATGAACAATAAGGATTACATTATTACAAACCTGCTGGAGTCCAGATCATAACTGAGGCCTTGAGCCTTTATTTTTCAGCAAAATAGCGACGCAGAAAATGCAAATTATGCACAGGAAATGACTGGAAAACAACAAAGTTAATGTCTTGGAGAAGCTACATCAGAGTTCATATGGTGAGACTGGAAGCTGCTGGTTATTTACAGATCCATGCAAATGATAATAATAACAACAGAAAATTAAGTTGAATGACCAGTTTTTCTGTCTTTTCTCAGTTAGTTCGCTTACACTGTTAACAGTATTTACTGCGTGTGTGTTTATATTGTTTATATTGATCATTTTGATTATCACCTCAGTGTCTCATAATCGTTAGTGATATTACTCAGTGATGCACCAACATTAGTCAGATTTTCAGAACTTGGCTAACATTAAGAGATAATTGCTCTTTTTACACTCGGTGCCATGAAGAGCTGCCAAAAACAGTACTTATGTCGCTTGAATCCTGAACTGAACTAAAGAATCTAAAACAGCAGCAGACTGAACTACTTAACAATTTCAAGCCTGAACTGAGGTCAGTCATGAGCAGTACACTCACATCAAAGCTTCATGTGTAGCAGTGTCTTAAATAGACCTGAGATCCTTTCTTGTACACGTACAAACATTCAGTGCAACATTGAATGTGTCGGCTCAGCTGTGATCTACACACTGTTGGACCTCCTGTAGCCGACATATGGCTGCCGGCACTGTTAGTCACCAGTGAGAGGAGCTCTGATGCAAAATGCACTGATTCATTTGGTCAACTAGACTGGAGTAAACTCAGGTTGATAAAACATGCTGTTCATACTTGAACTAAATACTAGTGACACAACGAATTGTTTGAATTCATTGGTTTCAAGTTAGTTTAAAATAAAATTGACTGGAAATAAGAGATGTTGATAAAGGTTAAAGAAAGTCTATAAGGACTTATGAAGTTTAAGAAAAGCCTTGTCTTTTTAAATGACAAGCTGTTATCATCCTCATAGATTTCTACCAACATACCTCCTTCAAAATTGCCCTCTTTTGCTTGCATTGTATAATGAAACATCATTGACTCTCTGAACTTTAAGTATCAAAGAAATCTCAATATGTCCCTCTTCTTTATTTTAAAAATGGTTAATTCAAGTGAAATACCAGCTGTCTTTTTGAGATTAACTGCTAAAATGTATCAGTATGTTTTATCTTTCTTTCATTCCACACTAAAGGGCAAAGCATCACACATCAGTATCTATCAACTTTAATTATCATTTGCAAGCAATATCTCTCCTTTTCTTTGGCACTTGCATATTTTTAACCTCAAACCTCATGCCTGTCAAGTCCTCTCGAGTCCTGCCAGGCTCTCTTGGTTATCATACTTTTCTCTGCTGTCGAGGCACAGAGTGGAATACAAATGGATTTCACTTTATTAATGTAAAGGAAGCAACTGCAGATGGAGCTCCACAGAGCAGATATAAAAGAATATATTTGGCTGATAAGTTATAAGGAAACCAGAGCTTAGTGTTGAAGTTTCTCTCCAGACGTGTTTAACTTTGCTATGATTAATATTTAGTTTCACTTGGTTTCCTTCATTAAAAATTTAAAAAGCTGTGAATTGGGGCTGATAGAAAATCTACACTTTCTACCTTATTGAAAAATTATGAATCAAGCAAGCACAGGTTTTGTGCCCATTCTGCTACCTCTACTCGCCCTGCAATGATAAGTGAAAAAGCAGTGCATATTGATATGGCTAATGTTAGCTCATGAGGGGAAACATTGCAGAGATTTGAGGCTCAGGCTGGATGATTAGAAGTCTGTTGTGTACCAAATTCATCAACTAGCAGACAGATCAAAATGGAAAATGTAGTTTGCATCTAATATTTGTTTATGTTGTTTGTCAACCTTTTAGCTTGTTAGAGGCAGTGGCTGACACGTTAAACGTTGCACTACATACTCCTTCTCCCTCTGGACTGGCAAGTCCAGTCAGCACTGGAGGTTTTAGGTTTCTTTGCAATTGGCAGTCGAATCTGTCATTTAACAAATCTAGCTTGGGAAACATTTGACTATCAGCTTTAAGGGAAGAGCATAGACATTTCCGCCTTTAGTAAAGTAGGAATGTGAAAACACATCTCTAGAAACATATTTTGCATGAATACAAGTCAGTTGAGTCAAGATCTAACATTTTAGAGAACATAAACATAAGAAAAACACATTTTTGGTGTTGAGCTCTTTAAATATCAATGAATAAAATCTTTTAATGCAAAGTTTATAGTTGGCTTGAGGATTGAAATCAAGAAAAGAAACATAAAACTTAAAAAACCAAGGACAGTGGGTTATGTTTTAATTTTGGGCCAAGGGAAAAATCTAAAAAGAGCCTGTGAGTTTCTGTCCTGAACAATTAGTGAGTCAGAACTTTATTGAGTCTTAGCAAGTTTCACAACTCAAATTTAAAGAGCCAAATCTTATTATAAAATGCCCTGTGACATGACCACCACTCCTGTTCTGCTCAGTTGCTCTGTTTAATTAATCACTTTACTGACTTCTGGTCACTTGCATAAGTTTAATTGCATCTTTTTCATATATTTCCCCCTAAAACTCAGTGGGGTCACATTTACTGCAACTGACAGATTCTCAGTGTAGGACAGCCGGTTCGAAAAGTTGAAAAACATCTTAAAGACAAGTGACAAGAAGGGAGCCCTTATGTGTAATGCATGAGGCTGACCAGGACTTTAAATTTCATTCCCAAATAGAAGAATCTGCCTTTTGAAGTCTGACTAAGAGGAACTCCTTGTCTGTCTGAAAGTGGAATTGAGTAGGTCTTCCTCTCATGTTCAAGTGGAAAATGCCTCCCTCTGCATCACCTCATGACAGACTGATTGATGCCCTACCTGCTCTGGGCAGAGTAATGGCCTTCTATGTGAGCGCAGGTCTACATGACAGAGCAAACCTGCGTGTGTCTGTGTGTGTGTCTGTGCATGCGTAGACCTTTAATTAATTATCTGCCTCCCTGCTGAAAGTTGGCCGACACGATGAGGAGAGAGTGAAAAGTTAGAGAGGGGTTTTATTGCAGCTGGTGATCGTTTCTCCACCTCAGACACAATCTGAGGCTGTTTATACCTCTGTTAAGACAAGTGGACGTGCTGGAGCAAATGCACCTTCGGGCTGAAAGGGATGGGCCTCAGTGCAACTAAGTGTATAAAGAATTTCCCTCCCACTCTGAGCTTCTCAGACACTCCTTATCTGTCCCTTCCCTCCCCCTCTACAATTGACACAGTCCTTGCCTTTTACTGCAGTTATCTTAGCTGAAGCAGCCCAAGGCAGACGGACAGCTAGAATAGATGTATTGCTCTCCCAGCAAAGCAACAATCTCTTGGGATCCTCATTAAAAGCCTTTTTTTCTTTACAACTGGGTAACCATAAAGCACAAACTGTGGCAGAGCAGTGGTATTATCAATGATAACAGCATGAGGTTCATCACTCATGTGAAGCTGCAATTACTTTCACTGAGAGGACTTGGAAAAATAAATATGGTGCATGAGTGAGAAACAGCATGAATAAAGAGAGGCTAATGTTCAGACTAAAAGGCTGATGATACTTCAGCAGGCTCTGCCTGTGGCCACGAACCCCCGAGACCCCCGTACTAAAACTCTAAATTGGGTGCCCACGTTCAATTGGCTGTCTTTATGGTTTTGCCTTCTAGCTGACAGCCCTTCCCACCCTAAGAAGTCAATTTAGTGTCTGATGTGCTAATAATAGATATATGGCACTTCACACATAGTGGGGAAAAAGTCTTACAAGAAAGGAAAGGAAATGTAGGGGTGGGAACCACCTGCATTCACCCAATAATAACTAGTTCACAAATTGCCATTTACATCTTAATGGGATGACATATTGATGGTGAAGAGCAGAGCACAACTAATCCGAACTATTGTCTTCAGCTGTGGAGGTTTCAAGGTTGTAATTATCTTTTCCTATGGTTTATTTTAAACATGCATTGTCAAATAGTGCATTCTGAGGAAAAAAAGCAGCAGTAAAAACAGAAAATCAGTGCTCTTTTGTGCATTACACAATATTTTTAATATCTTCAACTAATCCCACTGATGAATTAAAGTTGAAGCCATTCTCAATAAAACTACTTTTAAATCTTGTCCTTGCGCCAGAAGTATTAAAGATTTTCCATTTCCTGACTGCGGAGCCTTCGGTGTCACCCAAGATTAGCCTCTGAGCGATCATTTCCAGTTGCCATCTGCTCTTTCAATTTTTGTCAAAACAAGACAACCAACATTTTTACAGAAGCCTCCAGAGGATGGCATTTGAAGCACTCTCACCACTCCGTGCCCCTCCTCACTCCTGTCCATAGGCATCAAACAGATTGTACCCTCCACTGCGCTGATAACAAGACTTCGAGGCTGCCATTTCCAGTAAATTGTACTTTTTGCCTCCCAATAAAAGAAATAAAATAGCTTGTTTGCTACAAACTCTAGAGTAACATATCATATAAATGTTTGTTGCTCATACATTTCATCATCTGCTTTGTCCTCAGAGACACCTGTGTCTTACTAGCAAATACAGTGGTGACTGCAGCATTAAATGACAAGATTGCTTGTTGTTTGGCAATCTGATAAGCAAGAGGACGCCTGATTCATTTCAGAAATGAAGGGGTAAAAAGTGTGTGTGTGTAAGTGCAGCCATAGATAGCCTGGAGACTGTCAATGATCCGTTTTGGAGAAACTGTTCCCAAATCTGTATGGTTTAGCCTTACTTCCTTTTTGTGGTCATAAATATAAAAAAAAATCCACAAAATTAAAATCAATCAGAAATTAAAATTTGGTGAATTGGACCGAGAGAGACAGCAAGTGAGAGCTTTGTGGTACGAGCATCAAGACAGAAAAGATCTGAATGTCTTCCATTTTGTTTATAAAATAAATTAAAAAAAGATTTAAAATTCTGAATAAATTTTTTGTTGTGTGTAAACTTTTTTGGACCTTTAAATGTAAGCATGCCTGAAAAAGGTTCAAAGTTACAGGATTAGAAAATATTCTCACATCTCTGGACAAAACCCAGTTGAAGGAGGTGAAGCGTGTAGTGACCAGCTAGCAAGATGAGTATGTGTTAAGTACAACAAACAATCTTTAGAATAAAATCTTCATACTGAACTGAGCTTGTCACTTATGCCATCAGTAGCTTTTTCTGCAGTCGAGCTCTACCCTCTGATCACTGAAAGCTCTGTTCTCAGCTCAGCGCTCAAACACAGTGCATTACTTCCTGCTAAAGGGCTTGTATAATTTGAAATCCACAAAAAAGTAATGAAGTGAAAAGTCTGTTGCAAATTTGTGGCTGCAGAGCTATTAATCTTATAAACAGCTATTCTGTCATGTACCCAGTTATACTGAATGTTACAGCTGAACAGGCAATATACTGCATGTCAACTCTCCAAATGAAATGAAGACATTTAAAATCAGCTTTGAACATCTAGTCATAATGAACAGAGACATGTTCATTTAATAGCAAACATTTAAAGAATATTTGGACAAAATGCAAACACAGAGCAAAGAAAAATGTGAACAATCATTGTTGTACAGTTCTTTGAACTAAATTAAAATACTGTAATGTATATCAACAAAGTGGTTTTTAATTCACACCTGCAGCCTTAGGCCGGATCTGCAGTTTTGTGAAGTTGAAATAAATTACAAAGCAAATCTGAGAGTTGTTGTTGATTTTCCCAAAAACTAAAAATCATGCAAACCCGTGGAAGCTGGTTGGTGAATCAATCTCAAGTTTAAAGGCCATTCCGCTTCACCTAAAATCCACTTGGATATAAATGAAACAGTCATGATCATTGCTAAAGCTAGCTAGCTATGCTAAATACCAACTACCTAATCTTTTGGTCAGACAACACACGAAGTGAGCCCTAAAAAGTGCTATTAGATTTAGTTACTGTAATATAACCTCTAAGTTTCAATTTGCAATCCATTAGAGAAAAATATTGTCACTGCAACACTTTTTGGTAATGCAACACTCCAAGTCCAACACTTGCTATAATCCTGAATCTGGATGATTAAACTTTTACATAGGATAAACAGAAATAAAAGAATAATAAAACATTTGAATTGTCAAAATGCCAGATTTCCGCAAAAATTTTATAATGGCCCAAATAATTCACAATATCCATATTACTGAGCTATCTATGAGAAAATTTGAAAGAAAAAAAACACAAAAAACAATGCCATCAGTCAAATTAATTTGTAGGTTTGTTTACTTTATGCTTTGTCTCTCTTTGGCAAATGAATAACACTGCAATACAAGTGTAGAGAGGTTGAGTTTGCATCCAGAACTGTGTAAAGTGTCCAAGAAAGCAAAAGCAATTTCACATATTGTTTTCCGTTTTACAGCAGGTGGCAACTAGCCTTAAGGTACATTACAGGAGCCTATAGTGACAAAGCAGATTAATGGAAACTATTTGAGAGGTGCTGTACTATTTATACAATAAATATGTGTATTATAATTATTAATATTAGTATTATATCAATATTTTATTTTTAAAATACCATGGTTATAGCTGAGACCCCTAGTTTGCATAAAATATGTTGTTATGACTGTAGTCGTAATTTTTTTAGTTTTTGGTGTTCTATGTTTCCTTGTCTGTGTTCTTTTGTCTTGTTTGTGTAGATTGGTGTGTGTCATTGCTGATAGAGGATTGGTTGATCGGTTTTAGGCCTGGCTGGTGATTGGCTGCTTCCGGGAGGTTACCTGCTATATAAAAGGCCAAGATGGCAACCAGCGTTGACCAGCAGGCGTTTCCTCGTCTCCCTCCTCTTCAAACCAGCCAAACTTCGTTCTGTCATTTACTATAGTTACGTGTGTTAGTAGGGGTGGATTACTAGTTTTGTTAACCTATTTTTCTCCTGTTTTCGTTTATTTAGGGAGGTAAGATTCATGTCTTTTGGTTCCTTTGTTTTGTTAGCTTATCTATCACCTCCCCAGTGAGAATTGTTCTGTTTGTTGCTTTGACCTTGGTCCACCCTGAAGTCATTAGTTCTAAAACACTCTTTCATTCATTTTCTTTTTTTGTAAATAAACACAGATTTCAGTTTGAAAGCTTTGGTGCTGGCTACTTGGGACTTGGGTAAGATGGGGCTCTTTTCATGTTGTGCCTGTGCATCCCTAGGCTGGGGATAACGTGCAACTTATCTATCAATTTAAAACATTCCTGTCTTGGACAAAAGTGTCTCAAAATAAAAACTATATACCCCCCCAGATATTCACAACCTAATAGAAACTCATAATGTTCTTTTCTTTTGCACTGGAAATTATTTTTTGATGACTGGGTCACAGTAGGTCATTTCTCATTTTCAATGTTCACTTTTTAGAATCCAAATCATCCATTTGTGAGGTATATTACAAAGATGTGCTCATTCTCCATCGTTACTGAGCTCGGGGAAACTCAGAACTGGGATCTGAAATGAGCAGTTGAGTATCAGCACCACTGACTTGCCAGCGTGTGCTCCAGCTGCTCTCACTCCCAAATGATGTAGTGTTGAGGAGTCTTTTTTTTCTGTTGACAGGGAACAGACAGCGAGGAGGACAGAGAGGGCAGTCTGAGCGCTGTGATCGCTCATACTTTACTGTTTGTCCATGTTAGGTGAGAGGAGTGCTCTGAGGCTCCCTGACTTCATTAACTAGAAGGGCAGCCGGGCTTGATAAATGGGCCACTTGGTGAGAAACATTCGTCACCTCACTCACAATACAGCACACACAGTAATGGAGTCGTGGAAACATATGGTGCCATACATTCACACATAACATCAGGAGCAAACACGCGGCTTCACACTCGCTCAAATGGAAACACCGTCGCCAAAGGAAAAAAAAATATAGATGAAATAAAATGCACTGAGTGCTTTGTCAGAACAGTTTTGTCATGATAGCAGTGTTTCGAGGTAGATGGAAGCAGACCTGATGGTGTCTGTGAGGAGGGGTCTGAGTTTGAGCGTTTGCTGCCGAATGGAAACACTGCCACAACCTCGGCATTCTTCATCAAACTGATGAGCTGCAGAGTCTAATGATTCATCACCACTAATGTGGGAGGGAATGAAAAATAAGGATCCATTCAATTGCTTCTCCAAGAGGCTGAATGAGCTTAGGTAACCACAATGCCACATTAACTAGTGTCCCTCTTACATGTCCTCACCATTTATATGTGTCTCTCTCTGATGGAGACATGTGATGGAGACAGTTATTAAGAGGCAGCAGTTTTATAAAGGATCAAACTGTGTCCACATATCATATTTTATTAAATGCATCCATTTTTCTGCAGTGGCTGGTAATGAGTTGGTGAGATTCTGTCAGATGGCCAGCAGACAGATGTATCTGATGTGAGGAAAGGCATATTTCTGAAACTGCTCCACGCTGGGGTCCGGGATGCCTGGACATTGAGCGATGACTTGTGTGAGGGGAGACAGAGAAGAGAAAGGGTATAAAAATTCTGTCTGGTAAAGAGAAATGTCATTAATGTGCTAAACGCTGTGGGTCACCCTGAATGCATTTTTTTTTTTTTTTTTTTTTTTTACACCTGACAGCATCAGTCATTTTATCTACCTGCAGGTCCCCTGCTTTGTGTTCCAAAGCAGAATATTCCCTGTAGTTGTTGCAATGGCTGCCTGTTGCATGAGCTTTTAAACATATTGATGTAGCTAATTATAGGAGAGCTCAAATGGCCCGTTAGATGTCTGACTGTCTGATTTTTTATGTAACCTGGGGGGAAATCTGAGGGATAATTGCGTTTTTAAATCTATGCAGCTTGTTTAACTAAAACCTGCAGTATGCCATTACAATCATAGATTTAGCTACATCTGAGAATCTCATCTAAGCTCTCTAGAATTTTTGAAGAATATAGCTTTAAAAAAATGAAAAAAATGCATTTAGGCCTGTTAAATTTCCTCTTATTTCTTGGTATAGGTCATATTTCTACATGAACGGATTTGAATTGGGCTTGGAGTCATTTATCCATGAAATATTTGGTTCAAGATGTAGTTCTTTTCAAAGCAATTGGGTCAAAGGTTCTGATATCTACTTTAATTCTGAAAAGGTTGAAGTCTGACATGTGGAACAGATTGAATTTAGAATTTAAAGACACAGAGAAATGGCCTAGGAACCAGACCAATCTGCTGTACTCATGGTTTATTCGCTTTGGCAGATGGGTCCGGTCCCCCTGAGACAGAACAATCATTTATCTAATGTGGGGAGGGTTTGATACCACTGGCAAGGGTAAAGGCCCACATTTGAAGAGTCATGTCACACATTTTGCTGCTTTGATTGATTGTTGCAACTCAACAAGCTCACAAAATTCAAACAGTCAGACTAAGCAGTGTTAATCAAACATGACTCAGTTTTTTTTAACTGCAATGTCTATTTCCAGCCCAGTGCCACCTCAGACATTTTATTGCTCTGATTGGTTTTAGGTCCATCCATTTTTGTCCACAGCCATTGACAGGTATCAGACCAATTTGTGAAATACGATTAACTTTGGCATACGAGGCTATCATAGACCATCTGTAGAGTGTTTTTCCCTCCACACCTTGATTATTGCAGTTTTCTTTGACCAAAAATCTGTTGAGAGGCTCAAGACTTTACAGAACTCAGCAGAATTTCAGAATTTAGTGTAGGATCATGTTGATTTAATGCTTTGTGACCTTCCTCCTAGATCTGTGAACTTTCAGTTACATGCAACCTGTATCTGCCTTGACATTATTGGACAGCATATTGCCACATTTGTGCTATGGGGCTTTATCTGGCACTGGTAAGCAAGCAGCTTATAAAGGCAGCAATATTTCATCACCAAACAAGCCTCATTAGAGAAGTGAAATGAGAAAGTGGATGCAGGCAGAGAGAAAAAGTTGATGATATGCCATATCAACTCTTCTAGTGCTAGTTATGCCTGTTAGCAATGCTAGCACATTCATGTGTTAGCATCAGTTTGGACCAGGAAGGGGATGTTGGAACAACTGCATTGTGTTAGTGAAGGCATGTTGTTGAAGGTTTAAGTGAGATAATGAAATATGAACCAAGGTAGTTTGCTAGAGGAACAGAATCATCCGTTCAAAGTCCTAAGATGGAGAACAACAGAATCACCCTTTAGCAGCTGTAGCAGCCTAGTTAATAATGACAATACAAGGTGACAGTAATAAAGCAACAAAATATGCATTGAGGAAACTTTAATTTTTTTTAAGCATGACCACAGTTGTTTCATTACCTTAATAACATGTTTTTTTACTGTTCATTACCATGACAACAAAAGTCCCCAAACTTTAATGAAATACTTACTTTTACTTAAATCATAATCCTTACCTAATGTTTTGGGCAATTCTTGTGGTGGGTGGTAACCATATTGGTAAAATCCCCTCAAAAGATACACATTCAAATTGTTTGTGGTTACAGTGCTCAAGCTAATCTTAGGTTACACATCCATTTAACAAAACAGATTAACAAGATACCAAGGGCTGGACACAGTCAACCCATTTCGTAAACAGTCGCCTGCATTTTTTGTTGACATATCTGGTTAAAGCCATATTTCACCTTGAAACCAAAAATACATATTTTCCTTCTTACCTTCTGTGCTGTTTATTAATTCAGACTGTTTTTTCACAAAGTTTTGGAGTAATTAGAGATCTCTGACGTCTCTTGAATATAAATAAAGTTAGATGGCACTCAATTTGTGGTGCTCAAAGCTCCAACATACCTTTGAAAAACTATTATCAGAGGGAAACATGCATCTACTACTAGTTCACCGAGCGCGAATGAGCTTCTGAGTTTACTGATCAGCAAAGAAGGATTCCTTAAATGTTTACATTCCATGCTAGTACAAGGTGGCATGAGCCTCCGATCTGTACATGCATTCAAGGGTATACTGTGAGTCACGGCTTCTCTCCTAGAAGAGAAAAGACAGAAAAGAAAAGAAAAGAAAAGAAAAGAAAAGACTAGAAAAGAAAAGACAGAAGAAGAAAAAAAATCTTATCTAAAATGACTAACAAAAAACTCAATGAATTTCAGTTAGACTTGGTCTGAATGGTCAGAATTTTCCCTTTAAAGTGGGTTAACTCTTTAAAGAATTTTTATTTGCTTAATTATAATAACCCAAACAGGGATTCTGGCAATCTTTTTTCATTACCACAGTTTTCAGATTTCCTCCTTCTCATCCTCACCTCCTTGGAGCTCAG
>JAPZDZ010000025.1:17336567-17351158 GCA_029783805.1 Acanthurus tennentii | reverse complement strand
ATATAATAACATTGAGGGGTAGGATTTATAACCTATACAGCAGCCAGAGACTGATCGAGATGTTATGGCTTCACTTTTGAGGATCTGACATGCCATTCGACTTTTTTTATGTTTATGAATAAATGTGCAACCTCATTATTCCACCTTAAAAATCTAAGCTGGTGTGTGCTATGGGGGTATAAAGAAAAGTATGTAGTGTGAAGTGTGTGTGAAGCAGAGCACCCAACACACAGGTTTAGACAACATAAGTATAGGAATTTAACAAAGAAGATACTATGTCACAAAGGCTAACCAAGACAAGACACACAAACAAAAATGCAAATAAAAAACTTTTTTCAAATTTCCAGTTTTCTTACTAGATAAGCGAAAATTGTGGACTACTTTTAGCCTGTCCTAACGTTAAAATCCATCATCTCAAAGTGCATGAATCCTAGAAAAAGCAACATAAATGTGTTCAGTGATAAATTTTCTCATTTCAAGTTGTGGTTTTTCCTTCCAAGGTTGCTCTCTGAGGAGTGTGGGTAGGACAAGGGGCAGCCCAGCAGGCAGTGATGTTGGCAGTGAATTTTTGGTACCACAAAATTTATAAATGGGAGAAATAACTCTGCTCCCAGCTCCCTTTTGGGGTTATTTTTTTACCTTTTCAAGAATTCTCCTTCCTTTTTCTCTCAACTTATATTTCCACCAGTAAACACAAAGAACTCAAGAGCCTGGATGAAGCATTGGTGCTCTAAAAAAAGAAAGTTGAGATTTCTTGTTCTTTAAGTTTGCAGTAAAAGTTCTAATGAACACTATTAGTTGCATGTTGTCCATTCAAAATAGGTAATACAACAAATTTACACCGTAAAATGAGCAATTATAAGCTAAGTATAGTGAGTCAGCATGGCAACTTTTACTAATTATGGCAAAATATAATTTAGATAAAATTGAGCCAGAGGGTAACTGTTATCAGGATTCTTCCTCAGTGCACCCTGAACATCTGCACCAAATTTTATGGAGGTAATATACTTTGCTGTTGATCCTTCCCTAGCTGCTCGTTTTTTTTACAGGAAAAACAAATATATGTCTATATGGAACTTTGAGATGAAATTGCTTAGGTTACATTGAGTGAGATGTTAATAAATCTATTTGGAGCAAAACCACAGATGGGTGAGAATTTAGATTGAGGATTTATATAACATAATATAATATAATGTAATAAAACATAATATTACATTATATTGGTACACCACAAGATTCAACATTAGTGTATTGATGTAAAAAACTGCTGTGTCAAAATGTGCCAATAAAATTATGTTATGTGAAATCAAAAATCCCTAATCCATTTTTTTATTATTTAAATGATGTCAGTTTAATTTGTAAGTGCATTCAGATTAAAGCACAAGGATTCTTTAGACAAACAACTGTTTTTCCCCGTTAATTAAGACAAACAATCTGTTCAGTTCCTGTACGATTCATCTCAGCCACTTGTGAATTGCAATTAGAAAATTTTAAGTATGAGCAAATTACTGAATACTATGCTTTTAATTGCTTACATGTATAACCAACCAACACAGCTCTGAGCTCTAAATCACCTAAGTGTTCAGTAGGTTTGAGGGAAACCATGGAATCAGGTCATTATTCTCATGTGATTGTTTTCAGTTTGAACAACAAGTCATATCATCCAAATACTGACTTCAGCAGCTTTAAAGAGGTAATAATGGAATCCTGAATGGAAAAAGTTCAGTGTTGTATAATTCTTACAAAACACAATATTATACAAGTTTTGACTTCGTGCATTATAAATATTAGTGGTTGTTGAGGATAAAAGTGGAAAAATGAGGTGCACATTGAGAGGTTTAGACAGCTAGTGGTGTTGTCATTTCCTCTTCCTTTAACCATAATCAACCAGCAATTTTCCATGTGAGGATCTGTCACCACTACTCCTAACCCACTCTCATCCACCCACTCTGTGACCCACTTTAAGATTTTACACTTAAAAATGTCAGAGAGGAGATGAAGAGCAGTTGGACAGCAGGCAGACAGGATCAACACTTTCCTTTCAAAATCACAAAATGTGCAAATTTCTTCATATTTTTTATTTTTTATACTTACATATATTTTTAACGTTTAGTGTGTGCAGTCCCTCGACAGAATCCACTTTGTTCTTACTTGTGTTTCTCTTTATGTGCTTAAAGGAACACTGTGTGTTTGTGTGTTTCAGCCAGCATGCATTTAATAAAAGGAATAAATACTGTTAAGTCAATAAATACATCAAGTGCATATCAATAATGTATGACTTTCTAGTTTTTTCTTGAATAATTCAGGTAGCTGTGTGGCTTTTCTGAATTGCTTTGGGCTTAGGCTGAGCTGTGACAAGCTAATTTCAGTGTGTGCTATGGGAGTTAAACCAGTGTCCAGTATGGAGGGACACGGCTATGCAAATACTGACTGTTTGAGGATCTTTACATACGAGGAAAAAAAACAACAGCAGCTTTTCTCTCCTCCAAGTCAATAAAAATATAACAAAGAATGTGAAATTTAAGCTCTAGGGGTCAATTTCATTTCCCCTTTGTCCTACACAAGGAAGAAAATGTGAAATGGTCAGTAAGAGCACTACAGGGAACGTAAGCTGCATACAGAATCAGGCAAATCAAGGACGCCACAGTGAGCATTAAATACATCAAGTGATACTGACTAGTTTTTTTTATTTTAAGACGGCTTGGAAAATTGGGCCGACACAGTGCTGGAAATGAAATAATTAAAAAATGCAAATGTTACATACTTGTTACATAATGTGTTTTGGTGTGTTTCTAAGAAAATCCAACAAGGCTCCAAGTTATTATTTCCAGATAATGCGTTTAAATTAGGATGTGCATGCCATAATGACTTGCTCTGGCTTTAAACATTCAGTTTTGTCCATAAATAACAAGGTTCCAGGATAAATAACAAGGAAGGCTATTCAGAAACCAATGATTGCCTTTAAATCTAGATAAGAAATGTAAGTTACCACTAATTAAGGCCTTTGGCTGGGATGGAGCATAAAGCTGCTTATTTGTCGCTAATGTGTAATATCAGTTAAACCTCTAGTTTAGACCTTATATGTTTGTATGCGTGTTTGACAGTGTTTGTTTGCATGTTTACAAGCCTGCATACATTAGCATGTTAGCACACAGTTGTCTTATATCACTCCAGTGTCTCATGTTGCCTCCATCCCAGCAGATTGACTCTTATGCCTTTAAGTGGCCATCTGCTGCATGTTTCTGTCAGAGTGAATCACAGATGCTATGAGAGGCTGTAAATCAGGTAAGATGTTAAAGGGTGCAGTCTGTGTTGAGACCTGAGGCATTTGTGATGTAGTGAATGCTGCTTTAGAAATCTGTGATCTGAATCTACTGTGAATGGAAATAATCTGAGGCAGATTGTGTGTGTATAAACCTACATACATGCACTGAAAAACAATCAATCCTACCACCAGGAATGAATGTAGCCACTAATTCCTGGTTTCTGCAAAACAGAGATATGTTGAAACTTTATATTTCTTTATGTTTTTCATATTGAAACTGTATATTTCTGTGGTTAAGGTCAGTTAGTTTTAAAACATCATTTTTTGGAGAAACATGTTTGGTTTTGTTGCTGGAAAAATGGTTGGAAAGTTTCTTTTTGTCTCCTGGCAATACAATTAACTGGTTTTCTTGCCTGCAGCACAGATGAATGTTCTCCCTTTGTTGAAATACTCAGTTTTGGTGTTTTGACAAAACAGTTGATGATCAGTAAAATTATCAAGTTGAAAGTATTAACCTTAATTTGGTTTGTCTGAGCTACATATTGCTGTTCCACTGTTGAAACATTGTTGTTTACATGTTTACTTTTTGACATAAAACTTGTTCTTATATTAGGATTGCAAAAACAAAGACTGTACATTTTTTTTATGGCGACCAGAATGGAAGCATTCCAGTTTGTGCTGGAAGAAACAGTTCCCAGGAAGGGAAACCTCTGTTGAGAAACTGAAAGACTCCAGAGGGTTCAAAACCATTGAAAAAGAGGTGGAAGAAGAGTCAGCCTGCTCAAGGAGCTCCTTAATGAGGAATACTAACAATTCAACAGGGCCAACCAAAAGAAACAAAATGCACCAAAGCTCATGCTGACAAACACCCAGTCAACTCTGAAACAGAGCAGTTGTGTGAAGCTCTCGTAGAAAAACTAGCTGAGAAAGACAATTGCCAACAGAGCTCACAGAGAAGAAGGACAAATTTGAACAGGAACTCCTAGAATAACATCTAGACAGGAGCTGTCTAAACTGTCTGAGAGCTGGGAAAGAGAGTCCGGCGGTGGGATAAGGAGAAGAGAGAACTGGATGAGATGATGTTTGTAACAGAAAACATTTGGAACGATGAGGAGGCAGAGATGAGGGAGGACATCCAACAGCTAACAAAAGAAAACATCCAGCTTCAGGTTTGTTGCCTCAGCTAATCTTTTTTATTCAAGCAACTTTATTTCAAAGGAAGCTAAACCATTGGCAGTGACCTACAAACATGTTGTGTGTCTCTTTCCAGAAGCTTATAATGGAAAAGAAGGAGAGGAAGAGCTTCTGGAACTGGTGACTCCATGAAGACAAACTCCTCCAGTCCTCCACACATGCATCACATCCTCTTGCCTGATCATAACCCCTCCTCTCCTGCCTGCCTCATCAACTTCTTCTCCCCACCCGTGAATTTTGTGAATATATTTGCATTTCCAATGTATGTAAATATATTTACTAAATAAATCATTAAATAAGATATATATACCTGTATTCTGCCTTTGTGAGCTGACACAGCTTAACAACTTTGTTTAAACTTTATTGATTTCTTGCAGGGATGGTGCCGTAGCAACGATAGATACATGGAAAATTTATTTTGTGGACTTTAATCAAAACTGAATCAGTTGGTGAGTAAAGTGTTTTTTGAGTGTTGACAACATTGTGAATAGATTGAAAAAACAGTTATCGCACCCGTGAGACTGTAGGAAAAAGGTTACAGATGAGACTCATTTACACACTAATGGTTAACTTAAGCTATTGAGAACGTCGGTGACTGACAGCCCAGCTAATTTTAATGAGCATAAGTACTAGTTAATGAAAACATCTGCCAGACTGATTTCATTAACCATTTGAATGAAAGAACACAATCTTTACAGGGAAAAAAATACACTGATTAGGTCATTCAGAGGGTCAGCCACTGTGAAGTAAGCAAGCTCTGTTTTTATTTCTGTTTGCATTGCAGTAATCTCAAAGTAGTTTACTAAATGCAGAAAAAAATGATCCCTGTGATTGTTACACTATAATTACTATTAATGATGTATTCATGTAAGAGCAGGATTTTACTGTTCACTTTAATTCAGGATTCATTTGCTTATCATTATTCCTGGATTATTTGGTACGAGTGTTACCTCTAAATTCCCAACATTCTTACATTAAATTCTGAAATGATTTGTAAGTATGCTTCTGTTTAATAAAGATCAGTGATATCCAGTATACAGAGCAAAACAGTGACGTTTGAAAGCCAACATGTCAAACAGACTCCACAGTCCTTGAAACTCCGAGCTGATTCTGAATGTTTTAATTCACTGAGGGGAAATAAGATATAGAGCGTGGAAAAAATCCTTCTCTGCATGAAGCCACTTTGATCAAATTAGAGATAGAGTTGTAGCAAAGGAGGGGGAGTCGCTTGCTGTATTTTTCCTGCCTCTTTAAATCTAATGCCATGTAGTGATAATATTTTGCTGCATTGTGAGCATCGCTACATGGTCAAAACAATCTCTAAAGAAAATAAGTACAGCAGTGGAGTGAATGAAGTCTCAATAGAATGTAAATATAATCAGTTGGGAGACCAGAGTCTTTCATTATTTGTTTACACTGCTGGGTCACTGCTGCACATTTTCTTATATACCATTAAAGGATACTGTCTTTTTGCCTCAGGCATGTAAACACAACGCGCAGCCAGAATATGATTTAAGTTTCTCTCAGACTCACCCAGTCCATGCAGACCATTTTCAGTAAAGTGTGAAAAAAAAGTTGTACTTATGAAAAAAGTTGCAAGGTTTGATAAATAATACCATAAACACAATGAGTTGCACTCTGTCAAGTGTTGACATTGCTACCGAGAACAATACTGATGAGACTTTGCACATTTTGTTAACACACACGCACACTTGTTTGTACTTTTTACTTTGTGTAGTGGGTGAAACTACAAAATGTCTCACAAGAACCTGTACAATGAAAATGTAATTTCAAAACATGCTACGCCTTCCACATTTTCTATCTCTCTTTCCCAGCTTCAAAATAGGGGCAGGACACAACAAATACACAGCTTTGTGTGTGTGGCTTCTTATCACAAACCATCAACACGGCATCAGAGGTCCTCAGCCATGAATTTAAAAGAGAGAGGAAGTATTGAAAAAGCTTTTGAATGGAAAAGATGAGGATGAAAGTTTACATTTTAGTCATTTCAGAGTCTGTCAGTGATTTTGAAGAGGAGGATGAGATTTACCCTCAGCCAACGCAAAGCTATCCAATCAGCAGCCTGTCCCACTTTCAGTTCTAGACCCTCAAGATGGTCCACCAGTCCTACAGACGTTTTTCTTTGTTCTTCAGATGGGATATCATTCATCGTCCCTGGGTGGGCTTGAACCACCAACCTCTCGGTTAACAGCCGAGCAGGCTGGCCGATTGCGCCACAGAGACCTGCATTTCAATGTTTTTTGACAAAATCCCATCATCCCTCTTTCAACTGAGTTCTGTGTTGCATAAAAGCTGAGTCCTTCTTTAGAGCTTGCGTCTATCATTTCAAGGGATTGATCCCTCAATCCTACCAGCACCTAAAAGGTCTCCTTTTGAAAAGGATCCATTTTCATTGGGCTGTAGAAGTGCTTACCAAGCCAATGATACAGCAGTACTGTTTGTTTTTATAGAAAACAGTGTTTCTTATGGCTTTATTGTGCTCTGCTTGTGGATATACATTCTGCAGCAGGGTAATTGCAATGGATGAAGGCAGCTTGTGAAGACTGCTGGGATTGCCCTAAGTTTTACAGAATGTCCTTCTCCTGTAGAAATTGCACAAAGCTTTTCAAAGCCATAGTAGGCACTGCTGGGATTTGAACCCAGGGTCTCCTGTTTATTAGACAGGCACTTTAACCAACTATACCAACTCAATGACTCTTGAGTTTACAGAGGGTTTGATAGTCACATAAGCTCAGTGATGCTGATCCTCATCTGTTTCATTAGAAAAGGGGACAATGCCAGGAAAGTCTTGTCTTGCAAATCTTTGGGACGAACGAAAGTGTAAAAGTGTAGGACATGGCTTTTTGTTAGAGGTCAAGATTTGCCTCACTCTCACCAGGGGTGTCAAACTCAGCATTATGGTTGCTTTCAAAGGGCCTGTTGTAAATGTAAGACTGTATAAATGTAGCTATTCTTACATTTATATGTTATTTAACATATTGTTAAATAACTGTCTCTGTATTTGATTTTTTATATTATTTATTTAAGTTACAAATATTGTATATGCATTTGCATGAATGTATACATATTTAGCACTTTGCTCTGTAACATAAATCCTTTTAATTTATCAGGTTAACCCTTTATGGGGCACTCACTGAAATGCTTTGAAATTCAAAATTTTAACCCTGGAGTGTTATTGGAGGACATAACAAGACTTCATTACTTTGTGACATTTAAAAAAAAAAAAATGTTCATGGAAAAAATCAAGGTCAATGAAATTGCTTGCCCTAATATAGTGTAATATATATTTTCTATATGTATATATATATATATATGATGACTATATATAAATATTCTATATACAGCTGCAGCAAATCAAAAGATGATGCTAACTGAATCGTAGTGGCCAGCTACCTGCACATTACAAACACGATTCCGTTACTTGATAGTGCCATCTAATATTATTCCGAACGCATATTGATGATTGCACTTCATTCATGGAACGCTAACAGCACATCATGGGGTATTATGGAGTTGATTTGCCAATGAATAATGCATAAGAGGATAATGGGGCACACTATGACATGGCACCTACCGCTGTCTTAGAGAAACTCCTATGCAATCATCTCACTCATTACGCTTCGGCTATTTTTCTTTCTTTTTGTCAAATCTCAAAGTCTTTTCTTGGGTAAAAAACAAAGATAGACTCAGTGTGATTTGGCAGTCTAATGTTCTATAACACTCAGCACTCTTGTCTACTGTGTAAACTCCAGGAGTGTCAAGAGATTAAATCTAATAGGTTAAAGCTGCAAAGGATTAGAGGCTCATATATTTATTTGTAAGTTTAATGCCTTTTGTGAGAGAGGAACTGAAGAGCATCTTTACTAAATGTACAAGGAAACATGCTTATGCCAAGTTATTACTCACAAAATATACTCAAGCGTTAACATAGATCTTACACCAGTTCCACAAAGTTCAATCCAAACACACGTACACCGGCTTTGGCAGCCTTATGTGCCGCGCAGCATGCATGCTGGCTGAAAGTGCAACTCCCCTCCCACGCAGTTCAGTAACACGTCTGCTGCAGCCCCACTTTCAAACCAACACCCTCCCCCCAAAAAAATAAAGAGAGGAGAAAAAAAACGCCCGCTTGGATTTGGTGGGTGCATGTGTCACACAGATTGAGATGTAACCGGCTTGTTTACTCTGAGAGGAGGATGGAGCCCACCAGGGCCAGCTGCTTTGAACCACTTGAGCAGATTCACCCCTATTTGCCTCTCCTGTTACTCATTTCCCTCTGCAGCTGATAACACACTCTCTTGATCCTTCTCAGAGCCTCTCGTTAACAGCCTTTTCCAGCCTTGATTTCTCAAAAAAAAAGAAAAAAAAAGCCATTGTCGGAGAATAAATGTCAGAAGCCTCAGTGTGACTGATGCTGAATTGAGTTCATGTGTATGTGTGAGGGCCTTTTAGCAGGTGTCTCTACTGATTCTTGAACTGCTCTTGAGTCCTGTCATTGCAATCACTATGCCGTACTCGCCATACAGGAGTGCATTTGCCAACCTGTATCAATTTCAAGCAGCAGTCTGCTGTCGCATCAGTCCTCAACACATCTGCTTGTGTTCCCTCTTTCCAAGGCTCTTATCCTCAGCAGCTACATCCAAATCCCATTGCAATTAATTCTGTTTTGTTATTGTTTCTATTTATTAAAATCTGTTTTAAACTGAAATTCATTTCTTTAAAACATGATGAGCAATTTTCTTTGAAATAAACTTATTTTCTTTCCTACTAAGAGTTATGTAAGTGAATAAATCATATCCTAAACAGTAAATTTAAAATGCAGGAGTTGGTTAGATTAGTTTAAAATGAAGACTAGTTATTGTGAAACAGCCAAACCATTAAAGAAATGTGATAAAACATCACTATGATTTCAGATGGAATGATTTCCTTTTTTCATCATACATTCTAACAGTGTTTTACCACATTAAAACCAAGGAAAGAGTTACATTAATTACACTTTATGTAAAATTTGTCTCATTTCAAGATGAGCTTAGTGAGAATCAAACACTAACATTACGCCTCTCCTACGTCAAATTATTACAGTTCAAAAAAAGGAACTTAAAAGCAAAAACACCAAGATGACGATCAAAAAAAACAAGCAGGAGTTTTAATGACAAAATCTGGTAACAAACAGGGAGCAAGTGGAGAAAAATCCAATAACAGTTCAAATAATAACAAATACTTGACTAAACAACTGTCATCATCAGGGAAGAAACAATGAGTACAGGTAGAACTGGGAGCAGAATAAGACATAATGAAAACTTAGAGAGTTAGAAACACAGACTTAAATACACACAGAGGCAGAAAACAAACAAGGAAGAGGTCATACCCAATTATATTAGGCAGGGGAGCAAACAGAGACAGAACTGGAACAAATCATGACACATAAGGAGAAAAGAGGAAAGTGAAAGAAAGTGTTTAAATACAACAAATTGCTCGTATTTTTTAACATAACAAACACATCCACCATTAAAAACATTCTATAAATTGCTGACATTCAACTTCTCTTTTACAAAGTGTACCCATTAGCATACATAACCAAAGTTGCTGTTGTTATTATTACCGAGTTCTTTATATTCATTATCCTTTAGAAAGCCATCAGAAAAACGATAAGGTCAGCGGAAACATTTCTGCAGCAACTGTCGCCTTAACTGTCCGTGACAGCTCCGTCTGATCAGGGAGTGTCAAGGGGCTGATCAGAGCTCCGGCAGCCTCCCTGTGCATGGCCTCCTCTCCATTAACATTTTATTCTGTCATGCTCCATTGTGATAAGCCCCCGTCTTCTCAGGCTCGGGTGAAAGAGACTGACAGCTCATTTGCAGCAAAAATGGCAAACGCCTGTTAATGTGTCTGCATTAGTGAAAGTGAGAGAGCGAGCAGGTGAACCGCATGTGCTACGTGTCATGTGAAATGTAAATGTCATATGTCTTTTAAAAAAGGCCTCCAGGAAATGCAGTGATATGTAATGGATGCTTCTAAGTAATACAGTAATAGCAAATAGCAGTGAAAGGCTTTTGAAACTTCATTCACACACTGGGCTTCAGAGTGCCCTACAGATGGAGGCTGAAGTGAGTTATTATTTTGATATTTCCACAAATGTCTTTTCTCCATGGCTCGCCACATATTGATCAGTCTTTCTATGTACTCTAAGCACTGCGATTGTGAACACTTGACTATTGTCTGCTGTCCTCATGGCAGCGAGTAGAGATCTATATTTTACTGTTGTTTGCCAGCAAGACACCAAGCTCACCGGGGTTCAGCAGTGGCTGACATTTTCTCCTGTCACGCCATCCAGCTTGGCCCAAACTGAGGCTGAGCAGACATGGGGCTGATCAGAGCTCTGGCAGCCTCAGACCCCCCTGAGCAGACCCCCCCCATCCCCCCACCCTATCCAGCTGCCCAACCCATATGCAAGCCCTTGTCCACTGTCCACTTAAGTGACCACAATGCATGAAAGGCTTAAGGTGCTTAATCTTTGTTTTTAACTGATAATTTTTAGGTTACATTAGATCTGCTTACATGAGCATTAAAACAATTAAAACGATTAACAGTATTACTAAATGCATACACAGAGCTTTACATAGTAAGATAAACACTAAAACTATGTTTAGTGTAAGCAGCCAAAAATAAAACATTGTTTTTTGATTCAGCATTCCAATTTCCACTGTAGCAAAGGTTATGAGTTCAAATTACTTGTGTTTTACTGTACAGTAAAGATATATTGAACATCTTTTCCACACTTGGGCCAACTGTCAGTGTGATGTACAACACAACACTCCACTTTAAGTGGTCCACTTGTATCGTCTCCTGCATCATCAAGCCTCCAGAGAAAACAGGGTGCACTGGACAGTTCAATGTCTGATGAAGGTGGGGGCATGTCAGTGGGTCCCCCCCCCAAGGCACTTCCTCTCCTCCACACAATGCACAATGGAATGAAGAACAACTTCTTTTACAGGCACACCAGACACCTTTAGTTTTCTTCCTTAATACAGCTGTAAGCTGCACTCCAAATTGTGCTGAGGTCTGCAGAAACCCCCCCGAGACTTTTGTAGCTTCTAGCATTTTTTTTTTGGAAAGATTTTACAAATGAGGAAAGTGCTGACACCACAGTCCTGTCTGTTTTGATGTGTTTGTAAGTCTTCAAAAATAAATGGATGTAGTGAGACCAGGGATGTGCAATCTGCACTCACAGTGTTCAGTATTTTCTTCAGAGGCAGTTTACCTGTGAAAATGATAAATGGCGAGGTATGTTTTTACATCAAAGTCTTAGTTTGTTCTGAGTGGGGTCATTATTTTTATTTCAGCTGAATTTGTCTCCTCTGAGGCACACAGGTGTGTTTGGATCAGTGATGACTCCATTGATTCAAGCAGGCTTTCAGCATCAATTCTAAGAGAAAGTTTTTTAAAACACTCAACAAGTCAGCTTTCTAGGGATTACAGCTGTGTGTTCTTCACCACCTTTTATCACTGTTCTATGGAGATGAACTTGTTTATCAAACCCTCTTATATTTCACCAAAGCTCCTGACACACTGATGCTTCACAATGCTTCAACCAGTGATAGTAACAAAGACATGAACAATGAGATTGTAGGGAACAGTGTTTCTGTGAATGTACCATCAACTGTGCCCTTACCCGCTTCCCTGCAGCATTTTGACAACACGCTTTGCCCAGATGAACTTCAGTGTCCGAAACCCGTCTTTCAGAATGTCTTTGCTTGCCACACAGAAGTTGTCTTGGTTTCTAATAAGCATTATTATTAGAAAATGAGGAGGTAAAGCCAATATAAGAATTAATGAAACACATTTTTGAAATATGTATACACATTTAAGAGGTAATTTGGGAAAAAATCTGGTGACATCTAGCGACAGGGTTGCAGATTGCAATTAACTGAGTATTCCTCCAGTCACTCTTCCTTTCTGGCCATGTACAGATGAACCCACAGTGGCTGTGAAGCTTGTAAAAAATTGAAAGGCTCTCTCTGTTCTGCCAGAAGACACCCCTATATCTTACAAAATGTACCTTTAAATCTTAAAGCTTTGGCCATACAACATAGGAAATCCAAACTTTGTGCAACATATATTCCACCTTGCCTTGCTGTCACTGTGTCAATAAGGATTTCTACGCTTTCTCATTAGGAATGTCACTCACGTTCCATTTGAGACCCAGTATGGTTGATGCATATCCATTACATTGAAGTAGGAACACAGCTGATCTGTGACTCACATAGTTGATTAGTTGTATGTGATGTGCTCTTGCTTGACTGGAACAAGAGTGTGAATTAGTTTGAAAAAAAAAACAAAACAAGTGTAGGATTCACACATCCAAAGAAACTTCTACAGGTGCTGGTTCAAAATACAAACTGGAAGCAGAAGTCATAAAAACAATCTGCACACTGTATTTTAAGCTCACAAAAATTTCTTAGACATCATCATGTCCTTGAGATCCTATCAAGCCTTGTTAAATCCCTGATGATGCCTGACAAAGATCTCTGTTAGATTGAAACGCAGCTTGATTGAAAGTTTGGTGGAGCTTTTGCTGCAATATGCAGATCTCTTTGGATAAGTTTGACAGATATATTTTACCTGGTGTAAGCTAATGTTTGGCCCCAAGGGTACATCCACATGCCACAGTAGTGAACCTACACAATATGGGGCTTTTCCACAGCACTTCTGCGGTACTAATAAATATAGCACTATACCTCTGCTTTTAAATGTCATCAACTCAAGGCAAGCGTGTCATCAGTTAAATACACTCCCACAAGTGGCAAGCCTCACTGTAATGGAAATGCAAATCACTGATGTGCCATGCTGTGCTGACCTGAGCCATGCTGAGCCACAAATACATATGGAGTCTCTCCATTTGAAATCTCTCCAAACAATCCTTTACCCAACACCATCTGAAGAGAGGTTTGCACTCAGTTGTTGGTGACATCCATCGGATGTGGATTGCCTTCACCCTTGAGACCACAGAGTCCACCACCTGTATCACATTTTAGGCCCTCAGTCAGTGGAGAACCTTCTCTTTTACCACCCTAATGGCACTTTTTACATAGTTGTTGGTACGGTTCCCTTTGGTCGGCAGTAGTGCTAGCCAAGAGGCCCACTCCCCTTGTTGTTTGGAGACCTTGAACAAATTTTGGGTGCTTATCATCATCATCATTATCATCATCTTCTTATCGTCCTATCTTGTTTGTGTAGCTTCAAACAACTGCTGTTTGTGAGGAAACATCAGGAGGTGTGCTGCTTAGAAACGGCATCTCCACATGATCTGCAGAAGGTGGAGCTATAAAGGAAGAATGTGACTATGGGGAAAGCTTCTTGCAGTGCCTGCCTGAATGCAGGGCGGTCGTCAGCCATGGCAACAAGAGGTCCCACCGGGTGGCCAAAGAACCTGTAAAGTGGAAAGAGTCTTAAGCAGCCATATGACAGCTGAAATGTTGCTTAGGTTTCTGAGTGGTTACAATTGCACTGAAAGGCAGACCACCAGCTGAGGAGGAGGTGAGAGGCAGGAAAGGCCTTGATTGTGGCAGTCAAACAAAACCATCTGAATTCTCTGTTTCAGCGCAGACCCTTGTCTTTACTGAGGTAAATATAGCATTTACCCACTGATTGTTAGTCACTCGGCATATCTCAGCACAGACACCCCTTTGCTCCTTGTTGTAATCAAAAAAGGGATTGTTCAAGATTTTTTTCCAAGAAATCTCTTCTCTGTTGCTTCTGTGTATGCAAAAGACAATTGAATTGCTTTCAATTGTTGGGTTCCTATAAATCTAAAATATAAATGTATTTATAGAGTGTGGTCTAGACCTGGTCCATATGTAAAGTGTCTTAAGACAACTTGGTTGTGAATTGACGCAATATAAATTGAATTGAATTGAATTGAATTGAATTGAATTTCTGGAAAGTTTTATAGTAAAGTCTGTACATAAAAATGTGAATGTTTCAGCGCTTAAAAAAAATACATTTCAGCTGAAATTTAAATCTGTTGAGTGATCAATTCAAAAGATATTTTGATATTCTAAGAGTTTGTTTCAATAAATTCATCAGTCTTACTTGTATTGAGACACTGATG
>JAPZDZ010000025.1:17320663-17336467 GCA_029783805.1 Acanthurus tennentii | reverse complement strand
AATTCAAAAGATATTTTGATATTCTAAGAGTTTGTTTCAATAAATTCATCAGTCTTACTTGTATTGAGACACTGATGGAATTTCCATTCACTTTCATCCATTTTCAAAATCTTCAGATCTGAATAGACAGAACAATCTGCAGCAGCATACATGTAATTGAATTGTTTCTTCTTTTGTAAACTTCCATTCAGCCATTCCTTGTGTGTTACATGAAAAATGAATCTAAACTGCTTTGGAAATGACCACTGGGCTTAAAATTGAGTTAAACATTTAAAATAACCCTTGCCTGTCCAAATACAAACCACTTCACAAAAGGGAAATGACTTGCCTACAGACAGGAGTGAATGATGCCAATATGTCTCTTGGAAAAAAAAGACAAAAAACTTTAAGACTCATTAGCAAACAGATTCTCTTGTCTTTAACTTGATGCAAATACTTTCAGGCAAATTATGAGTCACTGTTCGCTTCAAAAACAGCAGCAACATGATGAAGTGCTCACTGCGCCTTCTGTAAACACTGAGATCTTTGTTTTTAAAAACTCCTATTAGCTGGTTAATGTCAGTTATGTTTGTTGTGTTTACCTACTATGGAGGTCTTACATTTTTACTTTTACTTGAGTAGATTTCTCAGATGGTAACTTTTACTCTTACTTTAGTTATTTTTATTGGATTAATTGTACTTTTACAAAATTTTCAGTACTCATCACTGCTGACATATATGCAAAGCAGAACCTTTCTGTTTCACCACCACTGAGGCTAAAGACTGCATTATCAAAAGGAGCAGATTTTTTTTTTTTCAGATGTAAATCATCATCCTGAATCTCTAATGAATCTATAATGGTAGATAAAAACTTTGCCTAGAAAAGAGCTGAGCATATTCAAACTTCTGAAGTGAAGAGCTTTGAAAGGTGGATCAGTGTGTCCAAGCCTGGTAATTGATTTTCTGTCTACTATCTTTAAAGTCCTCTCTCTGCCTCACACTCTTCTGTCCCTAATATCTCTCTCTTTCTTTTATTCCCTCTTTCTTTGTCTACTTATCCTCACTTCACTCAGCTATCCACCAGACCTGTCCTCATTAATCAGGCGTGTAGGCTGTATGTAGAACAAGGGTATGTTAATGCTCTCTGTCAGAAGCCTGCTTTACCATGCTCATGCTTGCGTGCTTACTCGTATTTCTACCTGCTAGCCTCCCTGCTCCCTGCTCCCTGCTCCCCGCCCTCACTGTCTGCCGGTCTGCCTGTAGGAGGCCATGCACCAGCAGGGTTTAATGAGCCTTAAAGGACAAAGGTTTTGACATGGAGCTTTGCTGTGCATTTACGTCAGACCTGTGAACTCAGATGCAGTCCTGGCTTGACTGCACATACTTGCTGCAATAAGGAATGGGGATGACTTTAACCTTGGGTTTGTCAGTTTGTTAATAATAAATGACAAGCTCGTCAAACTGACAATCCATAATGTGTCACATGTGATCAATACATTGATGTGGTGAGGACTGCAGTTTATGAAGTGCCTGAGTGATAGAGGATGGAATGGATGAGGTGAAGAGGGATCAATGCATCCAGACAGTCTCTCCCCTCCAACAGAAGCTGACCCTAAATAACTCACCTCACCCTTCAGGCGCCACTAAAGCCACTGAGAGGAAGGGATGGATGAGGTAAGTGTTAGCTGCTCTGGGCATTAAGACTCAGGTGGAGCGCAGAGAAAAAAGCACAGACCTGAAAGTTTGGGGGGCTTTTCCTGTCCAGGCTGTCAAGACAGATCACACCCTTACATGTTGCTCTCTGTATTAAAAGAGAGGGGCATTGCTCCCCAAGGAAACTTTCTCCTCTGTTTTTTCTAAGATCCCCAGATCAGAAAAAATTATAAATTATAAATATAAAATATATAAAATATATATTAGAAAATTATAAATTCTTGCAACGTATAGTTAGTGATACTACCTGCTTAAAATTAATATCAGATATGGAAAATCATTAAGTTTGCAGTCTTTTATATGCAGACAGCATGAACTTATCTGCTGACCTTAATGCAGAGCTGTGCTCACAGCTCTCAACAGCGGACACAACAGGAAATATTGAATCTGAGAGGTTTCTGTGTTAAGCCACAGGTGTCTGTCAAGTGATTGGCTTTTCAAAAAGGTTAAGTAAGTGGTTTTATAGATCTCATGCTGATGCGTTGTATAACAATCGCGGGCCAACAGGCCCGAAACAGAGTTGTTAAATGAGCTGCCCCTCTCTAAAGCATTTGTATCTCATTTCTATTACTCAATATCAGCTCTCAAGCTATAAAAACTAGGTAGAAACAAATATTAAGAATTTTTTTATGTCTACTCAGCATGTAGGGTCGGGTTTGATTGGTCAATTTGGATGACTTAAACAAACAAAAAAGAAATATGACAGTCTAACCTGATAAAAGAAATGAATAATAAAAAACAAACAATATCAGAGGAGATCAAGCTGTCATTCATCTCCAGCTGCTGCAGCTGCACTACTACTACTAACAACTGCATGTCTGCTTCAGCTTCATTTGCATAAGGAAAGAGATAGTCATGAGGGTAAAAGCATATAATGCACTAGTTTGGTAGATGTAGATTTTACGCAAATTAATATACTGCAGATAAATATTAAAGAACAATTCATTCTATACAGAATTAAATGGTGCCATATAATTGGAATGTTGCTTCAGGCACCATCTCATTTGTTTGAGTACAGCTATTTTCTTTCTAGTGACCCATAAAGTTGATTGGAAATTCAGTCTGATTTATTGTTGAAACACAAATGTTCTCTCTCCAACAAAATGTTCAAGGTTCAATTTCATCGCTTTTCATACTTTCAGAGATATAACTCATGTATGTACAACACTGAGAGCCTGAAGCTTGAACCAGTTTTTCTTTATTTATTATGTTTTTCCTTACATCTCTTTGCCCTAATTACTTATAGAAATACAACATCCTGTTTGTGTGTGCATCTGTCTGTATTATCTATGACAAGAGCATGCTTGAGTGTGTCACAGCAGGCAAACATGAAAGGAATCTCATACATAACAGGGATTGTAATCACACTGTCATTAATGAGAGCACAGCCTTTTTGCATCCTATAGAGTCTAAGTGTTTTTCAGCAGCATAGCTTTTTATAATGACTTGAAAGCCACTTAGGATGCTACCACATATGTACCACATAAAGGAGTCCATTTTGAAAATGTGTTATTTAAGGTCTAAATCAGGTTTAATATGACTTTTTTGGGCTACCACATGTGCAGTCAAGCTAGACTAAATAACCCACATGTGTTTCATCTGTGAAACAATTGCATGTGGTTTGATGTGAAATTTTCAATATGCAAAGCCATTAGCCCAGCTAGAGTGAAGTTTGCTCTTTGCTAACGTCTGGTCAGAGGAAAATTAAGCAAATGAAATGGGACTCTTGGTAGCCAAGCACAAAAAAAAAAATAAAAAAAAAATCTGAGGCTGTCTCTGCTGCAATATCTCGGATTAAGCTATTGCACTGGACGGTTGACTGTGCATTTTCCTGTATGCAAATCAGTGAATGTATATTCTTATTATTATTGTGTTTATATGTCATTTCTTTCTTTGAAGGACTAAAAATTTGTTTTCAAAGTGCAACACTGTGTACAAGGACAAAATAAATCAGCTTGATTCCCTGATAAAATGTGCCTTCAGTAACATGTTTTGGATTAAATAGATGTTTTGGTTGTGGGGTTGAACTTTTCATAAATTATCCCAAATCTCCTGTGAGTCCAAAAAGTGCTTCTAAATTGGTTTTCCTTGATTGATAAAATTATTGCTCACAGGTGATAATTTCCTTGCTTATCAAAAAGGAAACTGAAAACAAGCCTTCTGAGAACAGACGGTTGTTATTAGTTACCTGATCATTATTGATACTTAAAATTACACAAAAAACAATAATATCAGGCAAAATTACATTTAAAAGGGTTGCATTGCTTTAGTGGAAGGTAAATCAATTTCGAAAATAGAACAGAATCACTTTCAAACCTTATAGCACCTCTAGATGGAGCCTCAGGCAGCAGGTTCAAGATGTCCAAGTTCAAGATGAGACGTGACTTCCTCTTCCCAATACTTGTGGGATGGTAGCATGACTTGCTAGTCATCTCACACTCTGTAGTTGGATAAATAGCTGTATCGCACATATATGAGTAGAAAAAATATACAATGGACCAATATTGGATCAGTTTGGGGCACATAAAAAATATATATGGCTGAGGTTAGGCAGGTCTTGACTTCAGCTGATGCAGGATGGGTCTGAATTAGGGTATAACATAGCAAGCTTACTTACATATATAGGTGGCCAACACAGAGTATTGAAGTGTACCAACTCATGTCTGATGCATATCAGTGAGAGGAGTGCTGATGTGATTGTGGCCTGCAAATTTGTATCCTGTATCTTAAAATAGTGATTCCCAACTCTACCTCCCACTGTGTCTTTCAGTAATTGAGTGAAGGGAAGGCAACACTCTGAATATTGTCCTGTGACATTGATACTAGACCCCTGCTGACTGAAATCATCTTCAAACATTATGTCCAAGTATTGTAAGAGAGAAAAATGTTTAGTCATAATTATGCATCTGTAAATACCAGAGGAAACCTGACTAAGAAAAAATCTTTCTTTAAAGAAAATAGAGTGTCTATTCTAAAAAAGGTCATTCACACACCTGATCTCTCTCCTATGCCATAATTAAAAAAAATAAGATATGAGAGATTGAGCAAAACTGACATTTATCAAAGTAGGGAAGGTAATAAGGGCTTCTTTATGTTTAAAATTGAGTCTAGACTGGGATGATATCTTTACTCATGTATCAGCTCAGTTATTCGTACAATATTTTTTACTTATGGTTGAGGGGCACAAATTAAAAGTGGAGCGTAATTCGATTACCTCAATGTTGCTCCATAAGAGGCCAAATCAGGGATTCATCATCTAATAAATCCACAACCCAAAATACCAATTCATGGACGGTGGCCACCCAATAATAGCCAAGTTCTTGCCAACTTCTACAAAGAAGTGATTGAAAGCATCCTGACTGGAAACATCAGAAACTGGCATGGGATGTGCATGGCCCAGGACAGGAAGACTCTGCAACGAGTGATTAAAACTGGTCAAAACATCATTGGTACCCATCTACCAAGCATCAGTGATATCGGGGAGGTGAGGTGCTTGCGCAGAGCCAAAAGGATACTAAAAGACAACATCCACCCCAGCCACAGCCTATTCACCCTGTGGCCATCAGGCAAAAGATACAGAAGTATCCGCTGCCGTACCACCAGACTACAGAGCAGCTTCTTCCCTCAGGCTGTGAGACTGCTTAATGCAAAATCTGCACTCCTCCATGTTTAATATATTTTTTTTCTACAATCAATTAATCAATCAAGAGGGAACCACATTTTAATTTCATTATACAACCTGTTGTATAATGACCAAAAAACTTCCTTGTATCCTTGTAATTTGGAGACAAGGTCTAAAGCAATCAGTATGTAATATATGGATTGAAGAGAGAAAAGGAGATGATCATCTGCATAAAGCAATTAATTAATGGAAAAGTCCCTCCTTTTGCACTCTAGCAAGACTGGTGGTCTCGCTCAATACTATTGCCAGATGCTAAATGGTGACGTCAAATAAGCTGGGGCTAACAGGGACATCACTGTCCTGTGCCATTAAAAAGATGAAAACAGACTTTATCTTTTCATTTGGGCTGAGGCTTAAGACACTGTATATAAAATTTTGACCCCAAAAAAAAACAGAAAATACGACCAAAGACAAACCTCTCAAGCATTTAAAACCACACAGGAGAGGCAGGAGAGGGTTGTTTGCTTTAGTCATTGCATGAGTTTTGCCCTTGTAGATTTGTAGTAAGGTGTCTGCTAACCTGGCAACATGTTGAGGTGTTCTTTTGGCAAGATATGGAACTCCATATTGCTCCCAATTGCTCTGCCATTAGTGTGCCAGGGTGAGTGTGCCTGTTTCTGATGAGCAGGGTGGCACTTTGGTGCTTTGCAAAGATGCAAAGATATTAGGACATTAATTGAAGTGTGAGTGGGTGAATATTGACTTGAAGTGTAAAGTCCTTTGAGTGATCAGTAGACTAGAAAAGTGCTATATAAAGGCAGTCCGCTAACCATTCAATTTGACTTTTCTAGTGTAGCTTCAATTCACATTTCTTCTAAAAGCCCTAATTACTATGGCACCAAGTAACTTTCTTGTCATAAAAGCCAATTAGATGGTGTTGCCTCCCAGAACTCCCTCCGGATGCTGAAAAAGAGCCAGTGCAGCACAGATGACAGGCAACTCTTCTGGGAAGCTGGAACAGGAAGAGAAGCAGTGATGCAGTGGCTGAGTCCTTAAATTAAAAGGATTGCACTTTGCTAGTCCGGAAAGCTCTTAATCATTTTGAATAAAGTTTGGTAAAAAAGGCGTGAATGCTTCATTTATCAAACAGAGAACTTTCCCCTGAGTGCAGCCAACGTCTTGCAGTAAGACATTACCATAAAATCTCAGATGATAAATTACAAAGTGAAGATGATGACAAGACAAGGAAATTAAAATGATTTAATCATCCTTAACCTTAATTTCACCTCAGGCGAACATCTAGAAAGGGTCCTCATTTGCTACATTGTGAAAAAATCAAATACAGTGAAATAACATGTCAAAGGAAAACACAAATTTGGAAGAAGTATATAAATAGATTAATGGAAAATTACAGCAGGTTAAGCTACAGAGCTGAATATGTAAACTAAGATATTTATAGCCACACCAGGTCCATTGCTTAGAAGATGGAAACCACTTTGGTCCAAACTAAATATCTTAGCAGCTGTAAGATGGACACCCACTGCTAGCAGAGGTTACATCCTTTTAACTTTGCCTCTTATGTCAAGAGCATGCTTAGCATAAATAAAGTCAGGTTTTTTACTTTGACGTTGGACAGTTGTTAAGTTCTTGTGTGAAGTTGCTGAACTTGTTACTAACCACTTTGTGTTTCAGAATCTTGTTCTTGTCTGGGTCACAGCTGAGGTGAGGAACTCAGGCCTGCTTGTTTTTCACAGAAACTTGTGGTGAATTAGCTGTTGTCCCCGGGAGCTGCCTCGGTGATGAGTATCATTGCTTAAATTATCTTTTAAATTAGCAAAATGATGAAAAAGAAAACACAAAAGTTGCTCGCAGCAGCTCACAATGAAGCATTCTAATAAGAAAAATCAAGTCCGAAGCGTCACACTCATATGACCTTTCTTCACGCAACTCCTTGGGTAATTATCGCTTTGATGTAATTGAAAAAAGGTCATTTACACAAATGAAATGGCAGGGCCATATTCAGTCATTTTAATAACCCAGTGTAGAACATGGTTCTGTGTTCGGCCCATCCTGAATACAGAAATGTCATTCAGAAAATTGGCTGCAATTATTTTAATGTCACAAAGTAATGTTGCACAACATTATTAGGCAAATTATCAGTGAAGCTTCTTTCATGAGACACAATAGATGCAACTGTGTTAGATGTTATGTCTGCTGTTTATGAAATGATCAGCTAGACCTTACTACTTACAAGACCCTTTGGTGGTTTTTATTTAAAAATCCTCCCATTTGATCATCAAAGAGGGAATCATGTCCCCTCCAACTCTAATCGAGATATCAGTTCAAACTCTATTTTAACAAGTAAAAGTCTGGGCATTGACAGAAACCATGAATACACTTAAAATACCCTGTGAGCCAGTTTTGCATTCAGAAGAACTGGGAGCAATAAGGCAGGTTTTTGTGTGTCCAGTAAAAAAGAGACTTTTTCAGTATTATTTTCTGCATTTCAACATGCTTTTGTCATATTTCCAGTCATGCATTATGATGAAGAGGGCTGTTGTGAATAGTTTAATTATTCTGCCCCAAATTAGTAAATATACATCAGAATTTTTTTTTTGCATGTTTGACCCATAACTGAACATCAGATTCTGGGGTATTTAATTAGAGATGTAAGCTGTTCTATGGAGAATGTGAGTGGTAGATATCTGGCACAGTCTTTATGCCATTACCAATAAAAAAATGTACATTTTCAACTTCAATTAAGTATGAAAAATGTATCAACATATGAAAGTCACACACTGTTCATTTGTGATGTAAATTAATGTGTTAGTTTTTACTTATATTCAAGTTTAGTGTCCACTGCTCTTTATAATGACCAACGCCTGAGGAATAGGAATCAAGAGTTTAACTTCATCATGTTAATGAGCTAACTTTGTCTGCATTTCATTCTGGAGTATAGAGGCAGTATGTACCGTACGGCAAAAATGACGGTGCTGATGTGATGTTTATGTAAATTATGTCCTTTGATTATGAATAAATTTGTCTGATCCGCTGTTTTGTATTGTACATATGTCAAAAAACACATTAAGTCATAGTTAGAGCCTCAAATCAGGCTCAGTGGATCTGGTAAAAAGTTTGCACACAATAGAAAGTGTTATCTTAGATATGTTTGTGACGTGTATTTTAAAAAACTGCTTATTCTTGTCTTATAGACTTTAAGATTGATGTTATCCTGCACCACTGCATGTTGAGGTATATTATAATAATTATAGCTTTACCATGAATAGATCCATGCTTGATCCATTGAAATAATTACTTGCAAAAAATTAAAATGTTCTTTTGGACTGAGAGAACTGAAATAAAGAGTCAAGTGATAATTTATGGGGTTTTTTTCACCACCAGCAACAATTTTTGCATTGCACACAGTCAAATTTGCAATGTCTTTATAATTAGCAAATGAAGTCTTCAGCTCTCAGAAAATATCTGACACTGTTCATGATACACAGTAGCAGAAGTGGATGCATTTATCCTGGGGATTTTCTCAGTGTTTCTGAGACATTCGTGGGTGCAATCCATATTTAAAAACAACCAGGAACCTGTCTGTGATACACAACCTGATTCATATCATAAGGATCATGAAAAAAACATCATCAAAAGACAAATTCTACTTACTTAGTTGTGTATTACAGAATCTTATATGTGTCCATGATGAAAAAGGGCTTCATAGTCAAACTATACATGTATAAACCAACTATGTTAAGGATTTATTTTAATGATTAAAACATTTCAAGAACAGTCCTCTCCCCTATTTTTAAATCACATTGCACAAAACACAAACACATGTACATGACTCAAAACATCAACATGCGAATGCTAACAACAAAAAAAGTAGAAAAATTTAAAACATATCACATTCTGATTTTTTAACAACCAGATTAATGAACAATTGATTTCCATTTTTATAATAAGGCAATGCACTCATACATATGCAGAGTCATCATGTGCTGAGCCTGTGAAAACCTGTGAAAAACACAAATATATACATCCATCATACCTATCTGGTTTTATAAAAAAAAAAAGACAAAACATGACAGTTGGCCTTTTTTAGAAAAGTCTCCTCTCCCTATTACCTTTTCTCTACAGTTACAGCCTCAGTTCTGCTGAACCGTAGCATACAAACTTTATGGCCAGAAAAACTGACTGATCAGGCTATATTTTCATTAATAATATCTATAAGAGAACTGTTAAATGATGTAGACTGTTTTACTCTTTGAATTATCTTCTAGGAATGATCTCCTAGAAATCTCAAATAGATAATGCTTGATGTGAGTGGGAGCAGCCAAACTCATAACACTGACATGGCTGGGCAGATTTGATAATGAATGTAATTTTAACAGCATACAGTGTGCAATGAAACAAAATGCATTGGGTGATTTATGAACAACCTCAGATAGACATGCCAGTTCTCCACTCTGGTGAAATTGCTATCAATGGCAATTACAGAAGGTGCCGGCAAACTGAGCCTTGCCACAGATAACATGGGTTATCTGTAACAAGGCACATAAATCAACCACCATTTTTCGTTTCACTTCCCATTTCTCTAGAATATTTTGTCTAAAGCAGCAGGGAGTAACTCTTGAGCTTACAGTGAACAAACTCTTCTGGTTTTTAAGTTAGTCAATCTTAATTAAATAAACAAAAACAAAACAGGAATAACTTTTTCTTACCACAGCCTGGGTGAAAACTCAAATCTGACTGGCCCCAGGATGCCCATTATTTCTAGATAAAGGACACCTGCTAAGAAGTTTTAGTCAACTCATTTGTTTACTTATTAACTGGCTCACCCTGTATCTGTATCCAGCAGGTATCCAGTCACTTTGCAATTAGAAATAAATGTGATTAATAAAGAATATTTCATTTCCAACAGTGTCGTCCCACAGTGCTTTAGCCCCTGAACACCACAGGATGGCGACTGTAACATAACAGGTAAACAGAACACTGCTCACTGATAGTGAGCATCTTAAAAGCAATCATCTCACATCCCATTTACTATTTAACTCATTACTTTAAGTTTCAATTAGCAGTACACAAAGCCTGCCATTTGTTTATGAAAATAATATTGATTTGGGCAATGAAATGTTATTGACTTTTTAAACTAATGTTCGCATAGTGTTAACTATCTGGCACATAGACGAGCCAAATTTTTTAATGAGCTAAGTGGAAAATAATATTTACTGTTGCCAAGTCATATCTAAGGTTCATCCTATGCACTGGAGTATTGAAAATTGTTTTCATTGCATTAGAAAATTATGGAATGACAACGATTGCTTCAGGTATTAGTCAAATGGGAAATCTTTCGGCTGCTTAATCTTTCTTTAGTTGAACTGTAGGGAGAACTACTATGAAGACACAACACAGGCCAGATTAAAGGAATCATATAACTTTGCATTTAATGGCGAACACAGCAGGAACAGAGACATATCAGCCTCTGAGAGCTTTACAACAGTTACTTGAGGCAATACTGTCAATGATTTGATTCCAAGCCAGCAAGAAACACAGGTATTATTTGCTAGACTGCGGAGGAGAAGCCACTGACTGACTCCTTCACATCCATGCAATTATCCGTCAGTTTTGTGTATGGTTTGAAGATATCCCAAGGAATTCTTGTCTGTGATGAAGGGGCTTAAACATGTCAAGACCTGAGCCCGGCTCCACTCTCTGACCTTTTTGATTTGTCTTTTTGATAAAGAAATAACCAACCTGCAGACTGGTGCAGCTTTCTGGGACAATATGTCCTGTTTTTGAGCAAATAAGTCATTTTGAGAAGCAAGGATAGGTGTTATTGTTTTGATGAAGCTATAGCCTTGTAAGTTAAGTACTGTTACAGAACAAATCATTCTTATTTGTGATAGGTGGAGGTCAGCACAACAGAACACAGCACTTTAACAACTGCTCGTAAGGAAAATCAGATTCTGAGGACGGGTGTAAACAAATTAGAACTGTGAATCTTAGATATTTTCACGTCATGGACCCTGAAATTGATACAAACTAGAAATCATAGTTTTATAACAGAGAGTAAGAAACCAGAGATCAAAATAATCATACAATCAGTCACTGTGGTAACTAAAGATGGGCTTATTGCAGAAATTAATGACTCCCTTTTGTTGTTGGGAATTACCTCGACCCCGCTTCTGAGAACCAAAATGACCATCACTGTGCTTAGACAGAATTCAGATGAATTGAGAGGCGGAATGATTAACCACAAAATCAGTCCAAAGATACAACGAGATCTGGAGACAAAACTTGCTGTAAAGCTCAAAATGTTTAAGGGTAACCAAAACCAAACCAAAAATAAGGAGTAGTCCTGGTAGTCCAACCCTCAGTATCCAGTGCAAAAGTCTTGTACAATGTAGTTTAGAGTAAATATTTATCCAGTCAAACACTACAGTCTTTGTTAAATAGTTTACGAAAAGTCGATACTTGTAGAAAGGTTTGGAATGTGAATAAAAAAGTCAATAATTGTAAGAGCCAGATGTTAACCACAGACATGAAGCTTAATTACCACCATCCACCAAACCCTTAACAATTAGCTTTTTTCACATTCAATTTACCTGTTTAGCTGTTCTGTTTTCACATCACTACAAATAAAGTGTTGGAGAAATACAGAGTCATTTGCAGGATCAGGAACTGCATCTGTTGCAACCAGCACTAAGAAGTGTCAAGCAGTGAAAACTAGAAAACTGTTAGTGTGTTTTTTTTCTTGTTTTAATGGCCATAAAATGAAAAAGATACCCAGCCCAACGCCTTTTATTCATCTTTATCATGTCACATTTACTGCACATGTATCATATTTAAACAATGCACATTTCTACAGCCTGATGTTTATTTATTTAAATAAAAAATTCTATTAACATAATCTCAATGATCTCAAAGTTGCTCTTAACATTAGCTTACATCTTTAACTATTTCCTCATTTGATAAACTTATAAGAAAACATAAAACAGTATACAACATCATTTAGTTGAGACAAGATAACCTTAAAAGTCTTAACATCATTTCCTGCCATCCAAATCCCAGCTTGGAGTGCAGCAGCCAGACAACTAATGACAAGACACCAAAGTATCATGGGCAAACGTTTCATTTGTGAAAAGATATTAAAAAAACAATTTAAAACTGTGCATTCAGTAACATGGCAGAATGAAAAAGCTCATTGCAAAGTGAAGTGATGTCACCCAGCTGGAGCCACAACAGGGACCTTAAAAACATAATAAATAAAACAGAACTATTTTCAAATTTAGCCATGAAAAGGAGGTGTCCTTTTGTTTCACATGTTGCCAAATAACCTCAGTTTAGACTGAGTCCTGATTACACCCAGGAGTGAGTCAGCACACCACAAATAAAGCTCTTTCTCCAAGCCCTTGGTTATTGTTGTTGGTTGTTATGTCAGCATGCACAAATCTGGTGTACTGGACCTGGTACTTGTACATGACCTTGAATCCAATAGTGGGAGACTGTCTAGAGGTTTGACCAAGGTTATGTTCATCGTACTGTTATTGGTGGACTAAATGAGAGAGGCTCTCCACTGCTCACCTGCTCCTGCCTTTTTTTTTTTTTTTCCACCGGCTAGTGCTCATGTGTGAAGCCTGCTCTTGTGTAAAGGTGGGCCTTCAAATGGTCAGCACTCTGCTGTGGACATGTGTATTGGTGTATAGCTACTGTTCAGCATTTTAAGGTTATAATGAAGAGTGCCTGTTGTTTTTCTTCATTACTGGGGGACTGATAGTGACAGTCAAATTGTTCATTGCAGTGAATGTTATTAATGTGTAAGTTCAAACTCATGAACTGTACAGAATTTATTAGAGTAGAGATGATGGTTAGATTAAAGATTTAAAGTACCATTTCCCTCATATTGCTGTTTATTTGATGTTTATGATTTTATGTATTGATGATTATTGAGCCGCTGATGTTTTTACTTATAAACAATAAACTTCTGGCCCTTGAAGCTTATATTAACATATACAACTGTTGATAGAACTGTCACCTCCAGTTCTCACTTAAGAGTAGACAACTTGTGTTGACTGCATCTTTCATTTTTTTTATCCATGGGTGTTTTTGTTCTTTCTTTTTATAAAAAATTACTGTAGCAAGTTGTTGCCTCCAACTCCAGTCTCCTTTTTTTTAAAATTTAAATCTGCTTGATGTAAATTTGTGTCAAGCATGCTTGATGAGATCACATGAGCTGGAGTATCCCCCCGACACAGTAATCCTATAATAATATCCTGCAGTATGTGATGCACCATTATTTTCAAATCTTGTAGTTTTTGCATGTCAAAGATTACAGTGAAGAACATCTGTGAAGTTTCTCCTTGCATAGGTGACACAAGTCAGTTATTAAATCAACTAGGTCTTTAAAATTCATGTAATCTGTGCTTTGCTTATATACCTTCCCCTGAAAAATATCTATGAGTAGTACTTCCAGTTACATCTCTAGTATTTAAAACTAATGTTGTCAATGTTTGTACATATCTGTATACACAAATTATAAAAAACTGGAGAGAGAATACTTTCGAAGAGAAGGCTGGTAGTGTTTTGAACAGGAGTAGACAGATTGTTTGGTCTTTGGCTGAAAGAGAGATTGATAAACCTTTAAAATAATTGAAAAGTTCACACAGAGTCTAGACTGGATACTTATCAAAAAGTAGTCACCCATCCTTATCCATCACAAGTCACAAGCCAAATTAAAAAATATTGCAGTCTGTCCTTCTGAATACAGTCTCAATAATGTAGTTAAAAAGTTCATCTGCATTTATTCCTGAAAAGAGCAGTGGAAAAACACTGATGCTCTGGCTGGAAGGACCAGCTGGCTGTTGTTGCTCGGCAACATTTCCTCCATCCTTCAAAAGAGAAAAAAGGCAGGGCGAAGGTCAGCAAGGCTCCTAGCTGCTCAGCCTGTCAGCAACAAGACGGGAATGTGAGCTGGAAATGAATTGTGCTGTGCGGTGCTGTACACACGCACACACCTGACACTGCTCCCATCACATCAATGGGGAATGTACATAGCTCTTTTCTACTGGAGCTTTCGTGTTTTTGTGATGCTTATCTATGTTTTGCAAATATTTAAATGACGTGATAATTTTTCATTGATGCATTCATGGTTTTGTTGCTTGCTCCTGCACTATTGCTGGATGACAATAAAATTCATTACTTGTATAAAAGTTCTTATCATGCCGCTATCAACAATTTCCTGACTTTCTTCACCCTCTCCATTGTGGGTGGAAATTTTCTATTAATATTATTGACTCTCTCTACATACACAAATCATTATGTTCACAAACAGCAGGTTGGTGCTGTTTTAGCTGTACAACCTACAAGCATCCTTGCAGGTAGGGGTGAAATGACCCAAGGCTCAATACACATACATATGACACTTTTCACATGTGAGGACCAGAATCCGAAGCACCAGCTAAGGAAACACAAAGACCCTCCCTGTCCTGAAGTAACTCCTGGTAGATTAAGAAAGCACTCTTACAAAAGAGAAGAACTGACCCACATTCAGCTGTTTGTTGCTGCTGTTTAACTGAACCCACTGTCATTATTTGTATCCACTCATTGATTTTATAACATTATGTTTTCCTTACTTTGCTTTACTTTAATTTCTTTGCTGGTATTGGAAGAATGCCCTTTTATTTTACTCTTGCACTTATTTAAAAGTGGTTTAAACAAAACTGCTTGAAGCCTAAATTGTTAACTCTGATGTCTTGCTGGTGAAGATCATCCTGACACAGCAGATGGTTTGTTACAAAGAACCATCTGGAAAGTTGTCCTTGGAAATTGTTTAGAAAAAGGCAGGCAATTTTGAAAAGTACTGGGTAGGTGATTGGATGAATCACCACCATCTTTCATAGGCTAACTGCGATCAATCAGATCAACAAACTTAAAAGTTCATTAGGGGAACACTATCAGCAGAGCCACTTGGTAAATTTAACTGCCGGAGCAAGTCGAAGAGAAGAATGAAAACATATTTTTCAACATCACAACACTCTTAGTACTGCTCTTTTCTCTTCTTTCAGGGGTTTAGCTGATAGTATAACCTCTTTATGAGCTGCCAGTGTTGATTTCAAGCAAATCCTCTCTGGTCATCACACCTAAAGGACACCTGTAGCTGCTGCTAATTCGTCATGAGATATTTTTTGGTCTGTACTACTGTTGTTCAGACACAGGTGTTAAACATGCCACACTTTGGTTTAGCTCTATCAGGTGATAATTGTGGACTGACCTGTCTACCACTTCTGTCCATGTTTTGAAATATCCTCTGTTATACACTACCAGTCAAAAGTTTGGGATCACTTTAAATTTTCTTGTATTCAGTGGAAACACACGCAAGATTATCCTGCCAAGGAAATATAGCAAACGTAGCTATAAACAGGACATGATGACACTGTCAAAGTAAGAAATAATGATTTTAATCGAAATTATGACTTTGTGCTTCC
>JAPZDZ010000025.1:17291932-17302586 GCA_029783805.1 Acanthurus tennentii | reverse complement strand
TCATCCCACAAGATGAGTGATTATCTCTTATTTATTATCATTATGATGATATCAACAGAATAGGTGATAAATTTGTATGATTTATGACAGAAAAATACACGTTGAAGAAAAAAAATAATATGCAGAAAAGAGAAAAAACTCCTTCATCACTCACTCATTTCTCACTGCTCAGCTGCTGTAGACTACACATCAGGTTTTCATTCTCCTCCAGGTTAATCTGTCATTTACAGAATAAAAACCCAAGATTATAAAAAAAAAAAATCAGGGATTAAAGATTTCAAAGAATTTATACAAGTGTAAATTCCTGTCATGGATGTGACTTTGTAAAGTTACAAATTATCTAAGTCTACTAGTACAAATTTAAGCTGCCTTTATATTAGATAAGTTTTATGCTACTTTTAATTTCTGCTTCACTATGATTCCGTTTACTTTTTTACAACTGTACATATGTGTGACAGCTACTTACAGAAAAAGATTTTACACACAAAATCTACAACCTGTAAAATGTTCTGTATTTGAGCACTGATACTTATGATACACTGTGAACACTTAACTCATAACGCTGTACTTCAATTTAAGATTCTGACACTTGTAATTGCAGTTATTACTGTTATTAATAACCTACTGTTATTTTGTTACTTTCACTTGAATAAATTATCTTAATATGGTCACACACATATATACAGTGCATCAAACACACTGTACATGAATACAGAAACATTACAGTGTGAGATAAAACAGCCTTGAGGAGTGTCAAGTTACCTGCTGTTAAGTTATCACACCCTACAAGACATTGGGCATACAAGAAGAGATAAAAACAAATGACTATAAAGCACAATAGGATCATTCTAAACCTCTTTACAGAGTCTTTTAGGCACACTGTGACCCTTTTATAAAGCTGTTTGATGTGATGGAGGGAGCAAATTTCATGGAGGTCACTTTAATATCACTTTTAAGGGCAATATTGTGATGATGTGTCATTTCATATGATAGTTTCATAATGCTCACAGCATGATTTGAATTATGGTGGACATGACAGCAGTCTATTCACACCAATACTGTTGGACTTTTTCTGCACTCTGGCTCTGCAATTTAGCACTGTAGTACAGACTGTCGCTATTTAAATTGGCTGACGTGAACCATTTAGTAAATGAACCAGAGAAAATGGGTGCTTCTCTACCTCCCCTATTTGTGTGTGTGTGTCTACCTGTCTCGCAGTCTCAGTGTTTCTGTATGTCACTCTATCTCTCTCTTTTCCTGTTGTGTGCTTCCAGATGACTTCTCATGCCTCATCAGCAAGGAAAGGAAATGAATGTTCACAATGTTCAGTTAGATTACAGCATCGCTATGTAGAAACAGAGGAGTGAGTTCTCAGGAGCTATCACAACACCCATGGGTGACGTTGCAGCAATTGTCCTCCCTGGGGGCAAACACCTGTAACATTGGATGGAGGAGCTGAGAGAGATGTGCGTGTCTGACAGAGCAGCTTCTCAGAGGGAGATGGAGACAAAGTCCTCTGTCTGCCCTCATCTCCATCTGCAGGGTGAAACAATAAACTGATGAGTACATGCTAATGATTTAACTGTTGGTGATTAGCACCATCCCTCCAACTCCATCCACAGTCATGTTTAGGGACCTGCAGCCAAAAGAGATTAAAAAAAAAAAAAAACTGGCTGAGGTTTCAGGCAGTAGTTCAACATGAGTCAAGATTAGTGTGATTGTTAGTCCTGGGGAAGCTGCAGGCTGGCATATAAAAGGGAGAGGCAATGAGTGAAAATTACTCAGATCTCAGCACAGTAGGCACTGCAGCTGTTTATATTACTGTCTATATAACCTTCCCGGGAGGATAGTTCAGCCCTGAGAGCTCAGCAGTCTGCAGGAAATTTGCCTGGAAGGAGGCATGGCTCTCTCTTTAGGCTATTTTCTGAGCTGTGAGTAGATTATCCACTGACTGTATGGATTAAAAGCAGCATACCTGACTGTTAATGGCTGTGTTGTTTGAAAGTCAGCATGGATTTTCATGGTTTGAAGTGCTCCAAAGTCTACTTCTCTTTAGTTAACCCCATGAACCTTCCAAAGATTTTATGTCAGTGCGCACATGATTTACCAAGTGGTATTAATTCATTGTCACCACTATATTGATCTTCTCAGTGTCTATTACACCACCAGAGGAGGGCTAAATGAAGTGTTCGGTTCAGGTGGGACACCGTGACAGATCATTGAACCTCACAGCTGAGAGTCGAGAAGTGAAATGTGCAGGTGGATGAGAAATTTTTTAATTGCTACCTGTAGAATGCAACCATGAGAGCTGTCAGAAACAGCAGGAATGCCAAGTAATGTTAATTGGATATTGATTCTGTTAATGTGAATTGTTTTGCTTGCCTCATGTCATTACTGAATACGATAAAATTCCATGGAGACATAATGTGTTTATGCTGGCTTCATTATTCTTTATATTGTATGTACTTTATAATCAGAACTGCAAGAGCACTGATTTATAGACCCATAAAAAACTAATTGAAATAAATTGTTTCCATCTCAATAAAAAACACTATACTGCCAGTTCAGTCGTCCCATTAAAGTCAGTGGAGGAAACATTCACATCATTACTTTAACAATCAATTTATCATTTCTGCCACTAGAGGTCTCTCTAAAAACAATCACAACAAAAGACAGTTTTATGGCACTTAAAAGTAGAGTGGGATGATGGGACTTGATCATTTCAATATTATGCAGACTCTCATAGATAAAATTCTACTGACTGACTCAGGCAGAAATGTTCACAGACAAATTCATGTATCAAAGTTTTATTCACAATACATTTAGTCAAGTTTGACAACGTCCTTTCTTGCTCTCTGATTAGTGTTACCCAACAAGTCAGCAGCAGGCAAGAAGATGTAAGCGCTGTTACCTTAAGTTAAGAAAAAGAATATTTTGACTTTGAACATTTTTGGAAATATTTAGTATAAAAAGTTCAGGAAACATTGAAAACACTGAAAACATTGAGGAGAAGCTAAACATAAAACAAAGATGTAGTCATTTGTAGACTTTTTTGGGGGAAATGTTACATATAACATGTTCAAAGAAGCAACAATTAGCATTTTATAGTAAAAATATATCAAACGTCAGTGTGACAGTGGCCACTTGTATTGGTACACAGAGTAATCACCTGTATGTGCGGCTTCACGAAACTGTGAGGAGCTTCATAGGAGGAGTATCAGCTTACTGTTTAGCTGTCAGGCACAACTTTACTAACCTGACACACCAGATGGTTTGTTACACAGAGCCATCTGGGAAAATCATCTGTGGAAAGTGTTTAGAAAAGGGCAGCCACTTGGCAGGTGATTAGATGTCTATCATATCTGTCTATCACAGTCTATCACGGGCTAACTTCAACCAATCAGATCCTCAAACAACAGAGACGCGGTAGAAGAACACCACCAGCGAAACCAGCTGGAAAATTGAACTGCCAAAGCCAGTTGGGAGACGAGTGAAAACACCTTTCCATTAAGAAAAGCCTTCAGTGGCCCTTTGCCCTTTTTTCAATTCAGTTGTGCACATTTCAGGATACAACTGATGCTACAGCAGCTCTACAGTAACCTCTTAAGGAACCACCATTGTTTTTTTTTAGAAAACGCTCACTGGTCATCACACTTAAATCTTTCCCATAGATAGCAGCACCTGAGGCCTGAAGATGTGAATTTACTGCCTCACAAGATAACAGCTTTGTTGTTTTTTTTCTTTTTTTCTTTTTTCTTTTTGCTCTAACCACTGTCATATGGTCTTTTTTAGGCAGGTTTATATCAGTCAGCTCTAAAAACTGACTGGACGGTACTTGCCCAGCACCGAATGAGTGTAACACAGTAAGTGATTAGCTGGTAAACCAAGTAGAGCTTTCAGCAGCTAAAGAGCTGGATATTTTCCCTCAGGGACAGGACTGGACTTTGTCATATCAGCTTAAAAGGCAATGATACTCAAATTAAGCTCAAGAAGTCAATCGCTGCTGCAGGTTTAGTGTAAAGGTAGCAACACAACAACATTGTAAAAATACTTAATCATATTTAAAACTGTACTTTGGGGAGGATTTGAGGGGCAGATTGACTGAGACTGGAAAGAGGAAGAAATACTTAACCTGGTTTTTAAAACCAAAAGATAACAAAAAATGCCTACCACTGTCTCTGAATCTAGTTGGGGTTTATTTGTTTAATTTGTACAAAAATCAAAAATTTTCAACCAACAAAATAAATAAACAGTGAATAAGCCTCCCATCAAATGAAAAAAAAAGTAATTTGCTTGACAAAACAATGAACTATTGCTTTAGACTGAATACATAAATATCATCAGAAAATGTACTAAAGTATCCGTGGTGCTCATTAGACTCATCATACAGTTGAATTACCATCTGTGTCATCAAATAACATGATATATTTGATTACTGTATCTGACATACTAATGTATAAGTAGCTCACACTGTCCTGTAGTTGATTACAGTGGAAATAATACTGACAAATGTACTTATCTATCACTGCACTGTGACTTTTAAGATGAGTGAATCTGCAAAGTAACTTCAACTGTCAAGCAGCCAATATGTGAGGTAAGAGTATGAAGTTTTACTCTGAAAAAAATGAAGAATGAAGTAGTATAAAGTATAAAAACTCAGAAGCACCTTAAAATTGTCCTTAAGTACTGTACTTGAGTGAATGGTACTTTCCACCAATGATCATAATTTTCTCCCTGCCCCTGATTCTGACAGTGTTCAAACTGGCAGTGGGTCTTTACTGCCACCTCATGGTAAAACACTGTTACTGACACATTTTAAGAGAGGAGCCAAGTTACTGAAGGACCACAGCAGATTTGATAAAGATGCAATTTATCTATATGATCTCAAGGTCTATTGTCTGAAACCATGTCTACATTTTAAATGCTTAAAGGTGGGAACGCTTGTGGTAATGCAACAAAACATGTATGGGTCACATATACTGGTGAACTGAGATGAAATCAAACAAATACTATGTGCCTGCAAAATGTAACTGAGATTTGAGAAGCAGTAGTTGGTTGGGTTTTAAATGTATTAACCGTTTTTGCTGTTAAAGTCTTAAACTTTTCTCTCCAGGTTTGTGGGGGTTTTTTTATGGTCCTTTGCCTCAAATTTCACTTTTTTATGAAAGCATTCTTTTATAAAATTACTTTGGGGTTGATATTTCATCTGCAGGGACTTTTTTCTTTTGCAGAAAGATCGTTGGAGGACATTAACTAAAACATGATGGAGAGCCATCTATATAAAGCTTTAGGGAGGACATGCCCCGCATATTTCTGCCAGAGAAATAAAGAAATATTATACCTGAATATCTATTCACAAATTCTTAACAATGACTTTACAAATAACATATTACTCATCCACTGAAGCTTTTAAGAGAGAGAGCTCCTTTTGTGACTGATTAAAAAAAAATTCAAGGTAAGCATCCCAACAGAAATGCAGCAACAAAAGTGTACAGTGCCAGCAGACTACTCAGTGCTTGGCTCAATATACCCACCAAAAATAAATAATGTCTTTGGCCTGAATGCAAGAGTTGCTCATTTACGGAATGAAACCTATCCAATTCTGCCTAAATGTTTTCATTCCCCATACTGAAGGACTGCCATGATTTTACTAAACCTACAGCCCACACAAAGATACCAGAGCTAACTTGACAGTGTAGCTAAAGTTAATGTTTGTCGTGTTATAATTAGGGCACCGTTATAACTGGGCACATCAGAAGAACTGTAAGAGCTGATCTGTGCTCTAGATGGAGACAGAGTGGTAGTCGAGTGCAAAATACAATTATCATGAAGAGCTGCTGACAACATTATAATGCAAAAGCAGCTGTGGCATGAGGGGATAACATCACATTAATTACTATAAAGAGATGATAAAGAGTAGAGGGGTGATGAAATGGTGGAATTAATTATCCAAGGCAGCTCCTTTAATCACCAGAAGGCTTTTTGGTTTTTTTGAAGTCTTATCTTTGCATGGAGCATAAATCTTTGCACACTCACACACACCCACACACACACGCACACACTGGCTAGCACATTCAAGGCTCAAGGAAAGCCATTATTATCCTTCCATTATCGCAGTGTCTGTGTTGAGGCCAGCCACGTCGCTTCAATTAGGAAAGTCACTGTAAATTAACTTGAAGGTTCAAGTGCTAAATATTTCATAACAGCGTCTGCTGCCATTACCGCACACACCCTCTGAAAATTAAGAAAAAGAATGCTCACACTGAACCTCTGCCTGCCTTTCTCTAAGACCTAATTCTCTTGTCATCCTGCTGTCTGCATGCACTTTCCTCTCTAGAAGGCTTTTTAGGAGTTACTGGAAGGTTTCCGTGCCAGACATCCCAAACAAACCCAGGGGACTGAGCACACCTGCTTATTAATAATCTACAGCACCCTGCCATCGTGACCCACTACCCTGTCGGCTACCTCAGGATCCTCTCTGACTGCTGCTAGTGAAGGAATGTACAGTACAGATGGTGTTCTCTGACATGTAACTTGTATTTCTCTTTCAAAACTTGAAGTTTTTTCTACTCCTGTATTCTGACTCTAATTAATTTATTTGTATCTTTTATATTTTTATATAGACTAGGTTGCAGCTATCCCTTAGTTCATTACAAAGTGTGTGTAAATTTCTCACTAACTTGGTGTAAACCAGTAGATATACTAATCTGTGTTTCACCATTTGCTAGTACTACAATAATGTGTTCACTGAATGGTACAAAATGTCTGTGCTGGTAAAAGTTCATATAAAGATGCACCATTAACTACTTTCTTATTAGCATGGATATTTGTAGCATACTGACACTTTACCCCTCAATGATTCTTTAATTACTTCTTATGGATAGTGATAAATTAACTAAACCCCGATATAAGGCATCATTAATTACTTCATAAAGACTAGTTGGGTGCAAATATGTCACTGACATGTGTGCTAACATTAATTATAAACAACTGATAATAGGTGGTGTGTGTGCTATGTAGTTTTACCTTGTGCTATTGTCCGTGCTACGCTAACAGAAAGTTACAGCAGCATAGCAAACTGTAGCTTAACTTTCAAAAGTAGGTATTGGTGAGCTGATGCATTATATTTAACCTGAATGGTTTGATATTTGTTCCATAGACACAGAAAAATAGGCTCATGTGCTTCAAAGTTAGCACAGAAGTATGGTGGTTATCGGGTATAATAATTAACTAATCTCTACTTAATAAATTATTTGTGCAGTGTTACACATTCTTATTTAGTAATGTGTAAATTTGTGAGTTTGAACCTCTGACTTTTATGCAGCAACAGCAGCCTGTTCATAGTTCTACTTTATCACATTCACCCACTTTACTGCAAAGTCTGCCAATGTGGAACACTGACCAGCTCCAATCACTCCTCAAGCAGCTGGATTTGAAATCGAGTCAGTAACTCCCTCATTTATTAAAGGTGCAATCACCATTTATAAATCAGTAAAGTCCTTACGCACGCTAGCTTTCTGTTCTGTGTGTGCACTGTCAGACAGCTGAGTTGCCATCATGCCACATTTGCCATGAATGGTCTCCCTCAGAAGCCTCAGAACGTCAGAGTTGACTCAGTACTCGTTAGAAGTCTGACCACTGGGGACAAATTCAATATGCACAACTTTGTAAATGTCAAAGAAAACCACCAGCATGCTCTTGCCTGCAATCCTGACCTACTGCGTCTTCTTTGGCTTTGTAGACCGTGGGCTCTTCCAAAGAGAAAACTGCTGTTGGTCTTTGGGTTAGCCATCATAGCCATAAACACAATTCTTGTCACTGGTGATAATCCTTGACATTAAGTTATCCTGGGCCTGCTCATGGAGATCCTTGCATAGTCTGACATGGCATTGCCTCCGCTCAGGAGGCAAGAAATAGCAAAGACACAAATACCCAGTAGCAAGTTTTTGTGTAACTGATGATGATCCAAAGTTGTAACTTGGAGATATCTTAAGTTTTCGCTTGCTTTGCTACATGTATGCTACTGTGCACTGCCTCTGTTCGTGCACAACAGGAACAGTCTCTGAAAAAACTGATTGCACCTTATTTGTGAGCGCTACTTTTTGAGGCTAACTTACCCTTGGAAAGAAGACACTCTGGATTTTGTCTTATTTCTCTTTTGGTCGACTAGCTCAGTTGTTAGAGTTGCTGTCTTGGGAATACAAGTCCATGAACTTGAAAACCCTGACTTCTGAAAGAGAACTGAAGGGAGGGGTGGATTTGTTTGACTGTTTAGTTCATACCTCAGCAATCTTTTCCCTGAATTGCTTACTTCACATCTGATTCACTCAATAATTCACACACCCACACATGCACTACCAAGTTTTTCTCCCTCCTTCTGCTGTATTTGCAGGGACCTCTACTTCCCTCCTCCATCACCTTCCTGTATCTACTACAGACTCGAGGAAAAAAAGCAATACTACATCCACGTTTCATAATCTTTTTTCTGTGTTTGGATTCAAGCTTGTGGCAGAAGACACACTACAAGGATGTGTGGCTTTTAGAAGCAGTGACTCTCCTGCTGCCCCTCCTCTTCCAAGCCTGGTGTCCTTGCCAGCAGGAAAAGTGGTGCACTGTTGCAGACAGATAGCATCTGATAGTTGGCTGTTGTTACCCCTCAGTCGAGCACACAGTCAGATTTCAGCTTCCTCTCTCTAGCACTCTGCAGGAGACTGACTAAAATCTGACCAAACACACCATAAAGCATTATGATTCTCCCTCTTCCAAACTAATTTCTGGAACAAAAGTGGGGGGAGTAAATCTTTGGCTGCCTCTGACTCCCTCTCTCCTCCCTCACTCCCCCTTTTCTCTTTACTCATCTGTTAAATGGAGTCTCGTTGGGAAATGAGCCAAAGCCTTACACCCAGCCATAGGACTCCAGGAAAAGTGGCGACTATATTTATAGCTGCTGCCTGGTTGTGCTAAATAAGGTGGAACAGTCTGCAAATGAATATTCAGTTGAAAGTGGGATTATAAGCATTTAAATCATTTATGGTTGCCTGCACTTAACATCTAGTTTACTTTCAAAGAAAACTTAGTCATTTTTTAGTCATTTGCCATGTTAATTGTTTATCAGTTGCCTGCAAAGATGCCACCAAGACGTGAACTCTCAGAATGATGTGGCATGGATGAGATGAACCTCCCGAAGGTTTACATGGGGTCACAGATCCGATGACCTATTAGATCTCTGGATTAAACGTGGATTAGAATGGCTTTGACATAGTGACCAGTAATCTTCTGAGAGAGCGCAGTGGAACAGATGGTGTGTGATACACATGCTTTGACAATGTTGTTTGCATACCACCGCTGGATGGATTGTTCTGATATGATGAGGGCATTAACTGACAGCATACAGTATGGATTACTGTATGCATGTCCATATTTTCAATTGAGTGGTTGGTCAAACGTTGTCATGCTATAGGTATTTTTTGTTTCCTCTGATACCACTAGAATATCCTTATGGAGTCCACGCTGTCACTTAGGATGTATGGCATTGAATTTATAGTGCTTAACTGTGCATTATGGGTATTTACAAGCAGCGTTCCTCTCCCTCTACTGTGTGTCATTCAGTAGCCATGCTGACTAAAACGCAGCCTTATGACACTTTATGGCACTTGAGCTCTTGTTAATTGTGCTCTTGGGGCTCATTTTATTTCTTTAGTGCTTAGTCGTATTTTTATCTCACATGGCCTACTAACCCGCTCTTGGATCGCAGAAGCTTTATAGATGCACAAAGATTCCTGTGACATTGTGTTCTCCTGTAATGTCTCCGACGGGACAGGCACTTCCAGTAAAACATCGTCAGGTCCCGTCAGGTTTCGCCTCAGCCGTTCAAATCCCGTTTGTGTGTTGACTGACTGGCAGTGATCTCAATCGGCTCCCAGATAGCGGCGCTCCTTTCAGCGCCGCTATCCGGGCAGCTGAGGCTCTGTGTGTGGGAGGGACTAACGAAGAGCTCCCCTCAGTGCAGCCTGCCGCCACAGCATCGAGCAGGCAGAGAATATATTCTAAGCTTAGTCACTGATAAGGCTTTTGTATCTGTCCCCGTTGTGTGCCCTCGTTTGCTATATAGTATCTAAACCAAGGAGGAAGCGGAAGGGATGCTTAAGTAGCGCGGTGAGTTTATTTCTGTTCGTTTGTACAGTCAGAGGAGGGTTTTTGTTACGGATTAGAAAAAAATAATACCGGGTTGTGCATGACTGGTCCACCCTTATGCAGGGGAGCATCTCCCATCAGCAGCTGAATTCAAATAAACTGTGTAAGAGTAGCCCCACACATATAAGGTCTATTCCTCAAACCTGACTGAAGTGTTCCGTATTTTCATGATGATTTTAAGTAGGAGTCAAGAAACTGTGTTTTTAAATATTTTATGTGTGATTTACTTTCAGGCTAGTTTTACTCATGTGTTCGTTCTGTGTCCATTTTGAAATAGAAGTTAGAGCTTAATCTCTGTTAAGGTGGATTGTTTTCCAATTGGATAAAGAGGCATTTGGCTAATCACAGTCACCATAAGCGCCTTTCAAAGAGGTTCCGCGGATTTTACTTTAACGATCCGATCAACTTTAAAGTGGTGTTAAATGCAGTATAGTGTTGTTTTAACTATAAAGGTATGTGC
>JAPZDZ010000025.1:17277939-17290642 GCA_029783805.1 Acanthurus tennentii | reverse complement strand
ATTGGTCCCAAATGATTTCAAATGGCACTAAACTATAGTAACTTGCAAGAATGTCAAGAGCTTTGTGTCACAAACATTGGATCACATTTTTTTGTACCCAGGATGCAATCTCTGAGAGCTTCCATTTATTATTAAGGCTATTCATATTTAATGGGAATGTTTCCAGTAGTGAAATCGTGCATAGACACATTTCAGGAAGTAATGGAAGTGTGTGTCCTCAGGGTAGGAGAGTGGGAGTAAGAAGGGATGTAAAGCTGTCCCTGTCCACTGTGATGTGGGAGGAATCAGCTCGATGGTCCACATGGTAATATCCAGTGACAGTCCCTCTCTGGTGCAGTGCTGAGGTAAGCCAGTAAGCCCGGCCTCATGCATCCGAGCCAAAGCCCCACTTCGGTTTGATTGTTGTGAGAGAAATTTGACTGCAGTCGACAGCACTGACACTGTACAACCCCACCACACACCCCCATCCCCCTCTGCTCTTCTTCTTCTTCTTCTCCTCCCTCTTCCATCACCTTCTAGTTCTCTCGGCCACAGGAGACTTTCCATTCTCCTGCAGCTTTTTTTTTCATTTTTTTGCAGGGCTCTCCTCAACACAGTAAATTCACACTCGAAGTGTGTGCAGAGGGTCTAGCCAAGTGCCTGTGACATTTCAAGGTTGATGAGCCTTTTCTTACCTTAAACTCACTTTTCTCTCTCTCTCTCTCTCTCTCTCTCTCTCTCTCTACGTGAGGATGGACTTAAGAACACCTAATCACACATGAAAGAGTTGCCCCACTTCCAAAACTTTAAGCCTTCAGTACTTCAAAGAGGTAATTCCATTTCCAAAGAAAGGTATCTTTATTTTTGAAGGTTGTAGCCTATTTGATGCTATCATGGTGACGGGCTGAGTAAAATATTGCAGATGACACAAAAAGCTTAGGGAAAGAGGTTTATCGAGTGCAGACACGCTAAAAATGTTAATGCTTCACTGTCCAGACAAACCAGAGAACAACTTCCTGTTCGTGGCTCAGATTTTACATTCTTCCTCAGCTAAGTCCATGTAAAAGGAACTGTCTCTTCCTCCCAGACGGTTGGTTATGCTGTATGAAGAGACTTGCAGAAAAGAGTAAAAATGTATGTACGTACCTTGTAATGTATGTACATACCTTGTAACACTCATAAATCACGCATGGCCACTAGAATTCACCTGTATCTGCATATATTCATGTACACAGCTTAATGTTTGCATTCCACAAGGCATGTGTGAGTGATTCTTACACAGTGTCACTGTTACCTTGGTTTCCTGCCCTTTCATTTCCTGGACTGTGTGACCCTATTTCAGGGCTTACATTCAAAAGGACATGAGTCAGCCTCTATTAATGAGATGCGTAGGCTGATTAGTCTATGGTAAACAGCTCAAGGCCTCACCAATGCTGAGCTTTCATTCAGATGCATTGTCTCAATGTTTACTGTCACAACAAATACATGTATTCTAAGAACCGCTCAGTTCACAGAAAGACGAAGATGATGAGTGATTTTAAAATGGAAAGACTGGATTACAGACATTCAGACAGAATTGTCATTCAATAAACTATTGCAAGTTTGTGTTACAAATGCTTTTTATTTTCTGTGACCACAGAGCTGACAAGTGTGTTTGCATCCCCGAAAAACAGCCATTACTTCCTGAAATGGCAGTAAAATGCAGAATGAAGAGATTTCCAGGAAAGGTAATAAAAATTAATGGTCCACATGAGGCAATGTTGTCTTGTTCTCTTCACAGAAGCTGTAAATTCACGACCAATATTACAGATGTTGAAGTGATATTTCATTAAGCTCTCCTGGTGTTGTTGGCTGTGGAAGCAAGGTGCAACACCCAAGTGCTGTGCAGTTTCCTTTTTCTTTTCCTCTCACCAGCATATTACTGTGAAATTAAACTTGCTTGACACGAAAAAAGGGCAGTCAACAACAAAGCTGCTAATGCCAATAAATTCCATTTGATTATGTTAAGCAATTAGTTCAAACTTCAGCATTATCATGGCTGCATTACACATACAGCCCGTCAGTGCTTTCAGTTCACTGTCAGAGTTGTCAGAGGTGGCATCATCTGTGAGGATGTCACTGTTGTAACACACAGAGGATCATGAATGCCGGAGGGGAGCCATTAACACATCAGACTTCAAACAGACTCATCTGCAGCATGCAATGCACTATGTAGGCTTTCAGACATATACTATTCCTCTCCTTCTCTCTACCCCCCCACTTTCTGTCCTCCTCCGTGGTTGGCACCATGCCTCACAGCTAACGCCAGGCTTCCCCTCATACAGCCAACTAAACGTGTTTGGGGGATTTAATCAGGGATTTGCTTGAAGCGACAGCATTTTACACGCCAAGCTCAAGTGTATTTCCAGAGGTTTCATGCATAAGCTCTTTATCCTTGAGCAGTGCACAGCTAAATCACCCTTATTGATATTTGCTTGGCTCCTCTGTAAGTCGATCCCTTCAGGTAAGGCCGGAGAGCAGCTAAGCTGCTGCCATCAGCTAATTTTCTAAAGGTGTTATTTCACTCCTCCATCTTGTCAGTGCTAATACTTTGTGTGTGTGTGGGTGTATTTATATGATTTAGCATGTGTTGTGTGTCACCTTAGATTAAAAAGATGCTGACCTTAACATTTAATTTTAAACAGTTTCTGTGTAGAAAATTAGTGTCCAAAGATGGTCTAAGTAGGCTTTGCCACCCTGGGAGGAAGAAAAGTCACTGGAAAATGCAGGCAGGCAGAGGATGAGGATTCTACACAATCCTTAGATGTTATAGAGTGAGAATGAAAGAAATCGTTTGACATTTAGGGAAATTTAATTTCTTGCTGAAAGTTAGATGAAAAAATCCACATCATTTTAAGTCTGTCTGTTTAATATGAAACAGTTCTCAGCTTGCTTTACCTCAGCACAAAGACTGGTCGAAAAGAGTGAGTTTGTCTTTGTGAGAAATTAACAAAACTTACCTACCAGCTCCTCCAAAACTGACTTACAGAACTGTGAGTAGGAGTAGGAGGAGCTACTTTGGGTGTTTATAGTTTCAAAAGTGCAAGTTCCATTCATTTTCCCCACAAAGAGTGTCTGCAAAAGTAAAACACATCTGCAGTCCTAGTCTGCATCAAATGTTCCAGGTAAATCATCCATCCAGTAATAAAAAGCTGTCTTAGAATATATCTGTATCTCTGATAAGAAGTCAGAGGTACCTTAACCACAATTCCTGTGTTAATTTCGATAAAAACATCCAGTCAGTTTTGTGAATAAAGTCAGTTTTTAATTTTTTAAGACTTCAGATGTATTTTAGACTTAGATTTTTTTAACATTTTAGAGTTTGTTTAGAGTTGACCTCTGGCCCAAAACAATGAAAATGACATGATTTTTCATATCTTAGGGTCAAAATAATTGAATTTGGTGTTTATTACTTAAAGCTATAGGACTGTTACATCGACATTTCCGTGTTAAGTAACATTAAGGAAATGGATTACAGGTATCGATAAGAATGAGAGCAGGGAATGGGGAAAAACACTCGTAGAACTAGGGTTACGGTTCCCACTTTGCAATTTGTTAATACAATATAACTTGTTTGTTTAATTCATACAAAAAATGTTATTTAAGGTAAACACAAGAACCTTGTGCTATAGAAAATGGACCAGACTCAATGAATAGCTCCCTAAGCTTAACAACTGCCTTGCAACCTGCCCTATGTAACCTAGACATAAATATACTTACAACAAATCAATATCATCTTTGGTCCCATACATGCAGGCTCTAAGAAGCTTTAATTTAAGCACAAAAATTCTAAAAATAAAGAACCTCCTAAGTCCTATGACAACTATTAATTTTACTATATAGACCAATGAGCAGCGATAACTAACATGTCTTTGGGGTCATCAGGTGGGAACCTCCTTTCACCAGTGTTTCGTCTAGTTGGTCCCATGACACCTCCAGGAGGCTAGACAGTGGCATCACTGGCATCCCACAGTCACTCCCCTAATGCCAGCCATCACTGCTCCTCACACCACAACAAATTTCTCCTTTACTTTGCCTATGCTACCACAAACAACACTATCATCAACTAGGACAAAATACACAAACAGATTCAGCAAAAAAACTTACTTAAACAGTTCTGTTCTGTTGTGTAGGACTAGATGTTTTTTGTTTGTTTTTTAACCCAGAAAGTGGCGGCTAGTTTGAATGAGGAAGGTAGAGTCAGGGAAATCAAAAAGTTGGGCCTATAGAAGAAATTATATGTAAAACCACACTCCCAGCTGGACTCAGTGACTCCTGAAGGTCACTGCATCCGCCCGGGACATAGTTCCATACGTACTCCCTATGGAACAACAATTAGAGCCCCTAACCTCTAATTCACCTTTGAAAGTGTGCAGTTTACATGAAAGTACATGGTGTGTGCACTTAGGCAATGAGCATTATGTCATACATATATAGGCTATTAGATATATTCATATCTGTGGTGAGTTTGCCCTCCATCTATCAGTGCATAGTGTGGCCAAAAAATTTCCACTTGATTCCTTTGGAGAGAAAGACTAAAACCAAGCTCCTCAGGGATATGACTTCATTCTTGGTTGCTCCCTCACTGCCTTACTCAGACAGGATATTTTTAGTCAATGTGCATATTGGATTTTTGGAAAGCTCATTGTATTGTAAATGTGGTCCACAAAGCTTATTGCTAAGGATGCACTTAGCCAGGCTGTTTTGCATTTAGCGTGCAAGGACATCTTTATTCAGCTCCATCCAAGTTTCATTTTTACATGACATTAAACTCACAAAGTTAAGTTTATTCTGCCTGCGTGTTTTCTTCAACTTAGTTTATTAATAGATTCTTCTTTCTCATCAGTATTACCCTGTCCTTTCCTTTCCCTTCCGCCATACTATTTTGAAATGCTCGAGGATTCAGCAGTTTCCTTTTCTGCACAGTGAGATTAAAAAAAACCCATTCTTACAAAAAAAATGACCGCAGCTACAAATCTGTGTCAATTCGATTTACGTCTCTGGTAAGCCAAGTTCTGCATGGCTGACAATGAAACAGTCCTCAGAATCGCTTTGTCACTTGCTCACTGGTCAACCTCACTAATGCCGGCAATCGGGCCCGCCATAACCAGACGCTGGAATGTCTGCAGAGCCATTTCCTGTGTTGTACTTGGCACCTTAAAATCACTTTCTCAGACGGATAAACTATCGGCACTTTGGCAGCTATGGCAGATGAGAGAGGAAATGAAGTGATCGGTTGGATCAATCTTACAGTAAAACCACTCAACCGCTGCAGGAAGGCAACACAGGTTTCATCTCGCTCTGTCTTTCCCAGCCTCTCTGATCATCCACTACAGAGAATTTAAAAATGGGCTGTTTTACATGGCAGAGGCCGTGGCCCTGCCGGTGATGTGGTTACACAGTGGCTGCTTTAGCAATAACATTAACATTATATTTTCAATGAGCTAAATGCCTCCTTAGCTTTGCAGATTCGGGTAATGTAGACATATTGCACAAACAAATTACAAGCTCGGTTCACCTCTTGATCCCCTCACTGTTTAGCCCCGTGTGCTGTAAATCATGCAGTCTTGCTGGGCTCCACTGATTTAATTTGTATCAAATTGCTAATGCAGTTATTTGTCATGGCATGGCCTCCCGTGTATGCTTGTTTCCCCCATTATGCCTATGCATTTGCCTCTAATTACAGTAAATAATGACTGCACGCTAGTTTACTGCAGTCATATACTATGAGCGGAACAGAGTGTGGCCTTTAGAAAGACATCAGTGAGTCAAGAAAACAGGTTGTTTATCTCCTCCTACTACATCAGAACAACAGAACACATAGGGAAGGCGCACTGCACAATCTGACACATTCATACCTGAATACAAAGTCCCTTATGTGTGTCTGTGTGTTTTACATTTCAAAGAAAACTGCCACGTTGGTTGAGTTAAACCACACTGGAGCTGAAGACAAAACATAAACTAAGTCTCTACAGCCACACTAGCAGCTCTGTGAAGCTAAACTTAGACACAGCAAAGCTTCACAACAAATAATGTCCCGGTTGAGCATTAGCTTGCAAGATTTTGCTCAGTGATGGTCAGCGGGATTGGCTAAAATACTAATATCTGCCAACCACTCAGGGTTGCTCAGTTCAACAAGGTTGTGATTCTTTTCTTTTAAAAAGGAGCCATTTTCAGATCTCAGAGGATAAAACCACTTCAGAATTTCCCACAGTTTGGCTAGTCTACATCGAAGTGATAAATGACACCACTGCAATTTAGGAAAACCTGAAACTCCTGATGATTAAAAACTCTTGATTGAAGGAGATTACTAGTTTTCATCATGATGTGCCTCACCCAGCTAGGCGGCTCCAGCACAGAAGGATTTTGGATGCATAAAACAATGTAATTTCACAGCCTTTCCAGCAGGCGCCCTAACTTTAGGGCACAACAAAGATGCTATTCCATTCCAACCACCTGTCACAGCCGGAGAGTCATCAGTTGTAACTTCACACTTTTGTAAGTAATTAAATATTGTTATTAATAATAACTTTTTGGCAATACATAATATTCATTACCTCCTGCATCTATTTGTTAGAAGTGCTGGGACTAAGCAGCTTTTTGGTGTTAAAAGTGCACATGTCTAAGCATTTTAGAGATTAAAATGTTGGGCCACACTTGGCCTGTGGGCCATAGTTTGGAGAGCCCTGGTTAGGTTTAGCTATCATGTTTTCACCTTTCAAGAGTGTCTGCATGCTGACATTAGCTTAGAAATTATTCATCGTGCTATTAGCTTTGCAGATTTTTGGTCAAATACAAATCAAAATTTCGACTGTTAATGCAATTTTCAACTGATGTACAAGTCCATCTATATAAGGTGGACATATTTCACTGGAAAGTGAAATTTTGACCAGCTAATGGGACTAAAGAAGTCAGGAGTCATTACGTTATGATCATCTGCATATTTGTATCGAACAGCAATTGATCCAGTCGTTGCAGACAATATGCCATAAACACAATGTGTCAGCCTTATGATTTAGCTGGAATTAACTTCAGAGGATCACCAAAATCAGCAGGTTTCACCCTCTTGACATAATAGATGATATTTAGATTTTCAGCACAATTTATTCAAAAGAATTTCAGTTCAAACCAGTGTGGTGGGCAGACTGACTGACCTGCCCTGGAGTCCCGCCACTAGCATGACTAAACAGCAAACTGCTGACCTTCTAAGTTTGAATTAGTCACACTTGCCCACCTGGTGCTGACATTTAAATCATTGTGAATGCCACAGTAATAAAATAATGACAAAAATGCCTCTGCAATTGAGTTTGATATTTCATTTTGCATTTTAACCAGCATCTGCATACACAAAACTGGAGCTCGTTTGCATTAACCACTGGGATATGACTCAACCAATGAGATTTTACGTCCAAAAAATGTATTTCTGGCTGCATATCTAATCTGCTTATGTGCATACCATCATGTGTCTGGTTGTTTTTTTTTAGCACCTTCTGTTTGTTTCAGCTTTAACAAGAGAAAGAATGTCTAAGAGCCAGACAGGAGTAGAGGATATTCTCTGAACCAAATCATCAGTGGTGTTGAGTCCAAGGCCAAGACCATAAACAGAAACTGCAGAGCTGATTGCCTGCGCTGCATTTCATTTTCCTCCAGTGTTGTATTACCGGCTAACATTGGACTGCTGAGAGATGATACTGGCCAGTGGAGAGACCCAGCAGGATATGTAGAGGGAAGATGCTGACAGGGTGAACATGCACATTGGAACATCCACTCACAGTCCCCCACATGCTCATACACACACTCAAATACATGCACATGTTGCATTTGTGTCTGTGATGCATTACCTGTCATCTGAGTTCAGTTGTGTGTTTTATTCAAGATGAAATTCTTTTGATCCATCACTATGGGTAAACTGAGTAATAACAAAGAGATAAAGTCCAGAAGATAAGAAAATCTACATTACAGAAATAGAATATCAGGACTTTCTTTAACTTAATTGATAAAGCAATGTCATACAATAAAATCACACCATTAATCTTGCCTTCAAAACCTCACTCAGGTAAGAATATGGAGGTATCATTTAAGTGAAAATGTACTTTTGTACTTAAAATACTAAAATTAAATTAATAGAATGATATCTTTTATTTCATTATATTAAAACATGTCTAAAATTATGATGTTCATTCACAAAATGCATTCAATGGAAATAAGAAATCCAAATTTTGCTGAATACAGGATCAAGTAGTAATTAAAAAAAACAAAACAACAATAAATACAAAGACATTGGGATTGTATGATGACAATTCAGGAAAATTGATAAATAAAAGTGAGTCTGAATCTTAACATTTATCCTTAACACTTAAACCAGTGCAGAGACTGAAGAACCAAAGTTATAGGAGCTCTTAAAGCTATTTGTGATGAGTGAAAAACAAGTTTTGGGGATTTCAGAGGTTACAACACTCTGTTCCATTCCCAGCAAATGATAAAGAATTAATTCCTTCAGGCCAGAAAACAAAAAGTCCATTGTGTTCGCTGTAAGTGAGAATGAGAGAAAACAAAGGCCAAACATTAATTCTCATGAAGGATCACTTTTACTCATTTGTACCAGTACCAGTCCTCAGAGCAACATCAGTTACATGTAGGCCTATGGTTATAATAATCCCTGTAGTAGGATTACAGTCACCTATACACAGTATTTTAGTTTCATCTTGCCTTTGTTGTGTCATTTTAATGACTGAAGACAGCCTGAAGATGGCAGCATTAGACCTTTGAATAGAAACTGCAGCCTGAACCCAAAGCATCTCACTTCTGGCTTGTCAGCGTCGAGAGTCTGATGCTCTGGGAATGGTCTGTGTGAAATCCTTATATTACAGTGCTGAGCTCCATAAACCACTGTTCTGTACAACTGTACATGGCTTACAAAAAAGACAAAGTTTGAAGCAAGCAGCTCTTCCCTTTTCAATGTAGTCACTCCCCTACAATCTACTGGCATGCCCATGAGTACATTTATAAATGCAGCCACACAACTTCCTCTGGAGGTTTCCTCTCAGAAACCTTCCTTTCCCCAGAGTGATGTTGTGCAACATCTGGCTCCAGCTGTGTATTGATCAGGGTCAGGATGCAGGGGTAAGTGGGGAGGAGGGGCTGTAGTGCGAGTTAAGTGCACAGGTCTTTTTTAAGGACCCCTTGTTTGTCCCAGTGAGCATTTACCGTCAAGTGGTGCTCTAACGTTCAAGGAGAGTGAGTGTCAGTCCCAGAGGAGATCAACCAGCCAGGAACTGAATAATTCATCTGGGTTTGTGCCTCCTCAAAGAACTAGGAATCTGGGCTGATGAGAGGTTGCAAAACACTCCTGTACCTCCAAAGATCCTCTACTTTCTTCTTGTCTTTCTACTTTCTCAGCCTCTGTACTTTTGGTGATACTTTCCCGTCATCCTAATCCTTTTTCTCTCTGCACTTTCCCAGTTTTATCCGTCTCTTTTCTTCTTCTATCATCCTGTTTTTTTATTTTTCCACTCTCACAGTTTTGACCATCTCTGTGCCATGGCATTGAAAGTGTTGTGCAATTGATATACAGATGATGATGCCCTGGATCTTATGTCTTAACACAATAATACCTCCACCTCCCTGCTCACCTCCCTCCCCTCCTCCCTCGATGCTTTGCCGTGGAGGGGGCTCTTTGCGGGAAATTCTAGCATACAATCGTATCTGCTCACATCTCAAATTTCCCTGTGGCACGGCGCAATGATGCGAGGCAATGCATTCTCATCATCCAAACCTTCAAATTTGCTTTTCTCCTCCTCTTCCTCCACAACCACTATCACCTCATCATCCTCCTCTTTCTGGAACACTTCTTTCCTCTCCCTTTTTCTAATGATTCCCTTTCCTATATCCACCTAACTTGTGCTTCACCTTGCAGTGATGCAGAGAAAAATCAGGTGGGAAAAGTACAAACAAAGAGGAATTGAAACCATACAATGCAGGCATTTACATAAAAGACGTTTATGTAGCTAATAAATCTGTCAGACAGGAATTTAATTGTCAGGGGCATCTGTACTGCTAATGATATTGGAATTTTGATTTAACAAAGTTTCTCTCTCTGCTAATTGATCAGCTCTTTCTCCTTGACAAAGCAAAACATGTTGGCTTGCTCAGAAGCAGCTGTAACTCTTTCTTTACTGAAAAGAAACAGTCTCACTTGCAGCTCCTTGCTAAATGCCCTAATTTCAAGCCATTATTGTTACAATGCATTGCTTTCTCTCAATTGCAACTTCAAACAATTCCAAAACATCCACATATTAGCTTCTGTATTTAATTTTTAGAGTTAGAAAACAAGACGCTGTGGTTGAAAAAGCAACCAGCCCACAGTTTAATGATATCTAATAAACATCAACAAGTAGTTTAGCCTTTGTTTTTCCTTGCAGGACCCAAAAACTGTGCCCTTACAAAAAGCTGTAATGTTGACACACTTCTTATAAGTGTTAAATTACCACATTTTATGTGAATGTCCAATCAGTGTTAATGGTAACCAAATACAATTAAAGCAATATATTCCTGCGTATCTGCTATATTGACTGAGAAAGCTTACTTCTTCTGCTGTGAAATCTCTTCTTCCAACACAGTCTCGTTGTTTTACATGTACAGTATATGTACATGTACAGAGTATAGCTGGTGAATAACTACAGCTTATTTCAGCTTGGATGAGAATACATGATACAGAGTCTTGTCTAATTTGTATATTCATAGACTATGTGGCTAGAATGATTTATTTTCCTCTGTGCTCTATGTTAAATCTTATCTGACCTGTCTTACAAAAGGCAAGGTGTTAGCTGATGTGGGTTCATTCGACTGTTCACGTTTGTGAAACTTTCATCCCTTGTTAAAAGATTCTGCAAAGATTTCTACATGTAGACCGCATTGGACCTGGTCTCTTCCAAAAACAACTACATTTAGACTTGTCAAATCTGGACTTGACTATCCCAGAGAAGCCAAATGCTTTTTAAAACACATTTTCAGAGTTTTGAAAATCAGATAACATTAAAGCTTTTCCCAGTACCATTAAACTACTTAAGAATAAGTGGTCCAAAAAAATTGAAGGATCAGCTGCTCAGCAATTTAAGTTCCCTTAACTTTCTTCTTAACTACTAGATCAAAAGTAACAAATTAGATGCTATTGTCAGCAGTTTGATTAATGAAAAAACTACTAATCATTATCAAATAGGTGAAAGAGCTAAACATATAGGAAGATTTCCACAAAGATCTGGATTGTTGGTAGGTATGCTAAACTATTACTGAACTACGTAGTACTGGATAACAATCAAGAAAAATGTGTAATCTTTGTACACAGTGGCTAGTTGGCAGTATGTGAGTATAGTTTAATATCTTTGGCATATTAGCAGATTAGAGAAGTCACACACTTCTGATTGTAAAAGGAGCTCATCTAGAGATGTGGGGTCTTGGGCTTCTCAGCAAAAACAGGTAGTGGAAATGATCTGTTGATTGTAACATGGACATCATAGCAAAATCAACTAGTATTAACAGAACATAAGCTATAAACATAACAGAACATAAGCCCCACCACTAGCACCACCACACACACACACTTGATCTAATCCCCTATTATCACTAGTGATGTCACCCAGCGTATAAAAGTAGGAAGTGTGTGTATGTACTTCCTCCTTAAGTCCCTGAAAGACATGGTGGTCAGTTAGTAACAGGGAAACAATACTTTGTTTTACTTTAATCAGAACTAATGACGAAATTTGAACTGTAGCCAAACTAAATGTAAAACACAAAGACACCTGGGATAGTATGTCTATGCACATTACAGACTGGTGAAAGTATGGTTAGGACAAACAACTAACAAGTACGGTCAACTCTGTCACTCTGGTATGGCAGTGAATAAGGTAACGGGGTGTTAGTGTGTCCGTTTCTGATGCACAGGATAGCACTTTGTATGGTTTCCCTCGACATTAGTGTATGAATGAGTGTTAATATGTGGTGTAAAGTGAACTGACTAGGGAAGATACTGGAAAAGCATTGTATAAATTCAATCAATTCACTATGTACTTTCACAATGTCTGTATTAGGTGAAGAGCAGTGATTGTTCACACACTCTCTCTCTGAACGAGAGGGTGAAAGAGAGGCTAAAATCACATCGTCATTATTTTTAATCAACATTATAAAAGGCAAGATTGTAAAATAAAACTTCTGGTCCAATATGTGTTTGGGCAGGAAGATTTTTTCTGTGTATAGCAGAAATAGTCCAGATGTGGAAATGTATGTGGGCCAGGCTAAGGCCAAAGAACTGGACATGCATTAAGCCAGAAGAAACACAAACATGTGGTTCAAGTATTTGCCAGAATTGTTGTGCCATCTGCAGCCTACAGGCTGGCAGTAGCATTCATTTTGCAGCTGTAATGCTGCCTGCATGGACCCCACAGGTTTGAGAGCCATAGACAGGAGTTCAGCAAGGTTCGTGCATGCGCTCTGCTTAAAAAACCACTGTGTCTCAGACGTTATGGAATTAGATTTGTGCCAAAAGAAGACAACAAAAACTTTTAAAATAACAAACAAAAAAGAGGAAATAGTGTGAATTTGATTAGCACCCAGCAGCTAGTTAGCTCAGTGGCTGTGGGCATGACAGGTTCTAGTGCAATGCATTCCAGTACATTTAAGCATTGATACA
>JAPZDZ010000025.1:17222493-17265642 GCA_029783805.1 Acanthurus tennentii | reverse complement strand
CTAATTGTTGCTGTCTGTTATGAGCATGTGCCTGAAATAACAACAATGGATGACTACTAAATTGCTAGCAGTTTGTTAGAAGTATTTTGCCATGTTCCAGAAAGCTTTAAAATAAACAGAGGTGATTAAAAGGGTGTCAAATAACACACTACACATGCTCACTATGTTCTCTGATATTTAATGTATTTGTTGTAGACATGGATCTCAACATCACCTCCTGGCCCAGTTTGATTGTTGGGACATTGGGACAAGAACCTTTTTTTATTCTCATGTGTAAAATTGATATATTTTGGAGATGTTGTGGAAAACAAAGGTTGTGAGAACCACTTTTTTTAAGATGGGGGAAAATATCTGTTCTCAAAATATCCTATTACATGTAGACAATCCCTGACTCATTCCTTTATTTTATTACAGTGTCACAACAGCTATTTTTTTAAAGTGTTGCATATTATGTGTCCCCCTCGGCACTGATTAAGACAAATGAGGGAACATGGATGAGACCATTTTCTGGCATTTCTGCAGTGAAAGCAAGGGTGTAATGGAGGAAACAACCCACTTTATCTTTGAAATTGGGGGACAGGACAGAGGCAGACAGGTACAAGGTAATGGAGACAGCGAATGTTGGACTCCTTTTAATATCATTAACTGCATGTCCATTTTCATTTGCTCCCAGGCTTGGACAGCACAATGTTAGTGTGTGTCTGCATGTGCTATGTGTAAGAGAAAAGAGGCAGGGAAAGGAGACAGAGGACAAACACAAATTAATCCGACAGAGCTGGACAATGTCAGATCCATCCAAATGAGAGTGCATACTTTGGATAGGATCTACTCATTATTTATTACTTCACTACTGCTTTCATGACCATTTTGTGCTTCCAAACATCATTAACAAACCCAGCACAAATCCCGTCTTATTTGTACAGCCAGGTACACTGAGGGCACAGGAGTACAAATATAAAAGACCCTGGCAATCAAGGGCTGAGCGGTTTTGACGATGTCCAGGTCGGAAAGTCCTAAGTATTCCCACCTCCGCTTCAGGTCAATAAAGTTAATCATAAAAGGCTATTTATTCGAGGGCTTCAATGTTTGGTTTCCATTTCTATTTCTCGTGGGAAAGGTTCATGTTCAAAAATTAAAACACATGCTGCTTTTGCTTGATCCTCAAATATAAATTGTCTAAATGATGTTGTTGAAGGGGCTTTTTAATAGACCTTTAGAGGATACTAAACCTACTTTAGTTAGCATTGACAAGGGTGGCTGATTACTCTTATGGCAGTGCTGGTCCGGAGAGGGATCCGTGTAAATCGACGCCGAGAGAGTGAGAGCTTATTGTTTGTAATTAGGGAGAGATGAAATTGAATGCGATTCCTACAGCAGCACAGCATACTGCGCTAATGTAACAGAGCACTCATCAACTCTATGCCACAAAGCCAATATGAAAAACATCTGTTTCAACATCTCCCACTTCCTACAGCAATGTGCTTGAGTGGATTGTGGCACTGTGACCTTGACGGCGTTCCGTTTTTATTTAACCTCAGAGGCTGCGTTCGTGCCAGTGCCTCTGTTGGCTCTGAGGCAGAATTATGACTGTGGAGGTTTGCTATTGTTCTGTTATGACTGCTAGCCATGACTGTTTTCAGAAATGTGGTAATTCCCATTATAATATAGCTGGGTGGGGGTTGGGTCTATCTGTTGTGTTGTGGTGCTTTGTCAAATGAGTGAAATCAGGACCATGTTTCACGAATTTTCTTGCAATGAACAAGCAAGTGCCTATTAGGCAGCATAAGCAGAGAATTACCAGAAAGTATGTAAAATTATTTTCGAGCTTACTATTGGCTCCAGCAGCGGATGCCACTGCTCTCCAGGAACTGGCGTTTGATTTTAATGTAGTATTCAAAATAAAAGTTAATGAGAACTGGGGTGATTTGCATGGCTGCATCATCTAATTGGCAGTTAAAACATGCAAGGTGGTATTTCTGTGAACTTTGTGAATTACAATGGAAGCAAAATAAGTACAGACATCTGATTTAGCCATGGCAATTTTAAGGCAAAATGTGGGGGGCTCCCATGGTGTTAGCTAAGAGGGTATGACGAGCCACCTGTAAATTCATACTTTCTTTGCCAATGTTCTATAAATTGTACTCCAAGATTCATAATCCATGCTGATGGTTTAGCTGTCACTGCCCACTGATCTGTGCCAGCAGTTGGCAATCCCTCCCTATGGATTTGCATTACGGCTGAATCTTGTGCACACGGTTTTGTAAACTGAGAGTACAGATTTACACATGGCCTTTTTTTCTCAGCCGATACCAGGAAGGCTTTGTAAAACTGTGATCATAGGCCTTGTTAATATCAGACATTGTGACCTGTCATTGCAGGATAAGCACAGGTGTTACATTTGAAAAAAAACATGGAACGGGCTACATAGTGCAGAAGCAAATTGTCATACTTTATTGGGAAGTGTGTTGGGTGAGCAGTTTTCATTCAAGTGGGCATCAGTCTAGCATCTACTTCTTATAATACATCTGTGGTCAACATGCACATCACCAATACCCTAAAAGTAAAGTGTTTCTGAGGAATTGAGTCATCTTTAATTTATCGTTCACACCAGTGAAAAACCCAGGTGTGATGATAAGCAAGAAGTCAACAACAGTATTGATCTCTCTCTGTCTCTCTTAACCAAAGGCATCTCTTTTCTCTTCCCTTTTTTGTTGTAGTTGGTGGCAACTTATAAGGTGCGTATTCAGACATAAAGCAAAGCAGTTTTTTGCCTCACATCATTAAAATGAATTTAATCGCTGGAGCAATGCATTAGCTGGCATTGGCTATGAGCTAGCTAGCCAAGTACAGCAAGTATGCTCAAGTCGAAACACTGTCAACTCGTGCTGACTCGTTTTCACCTTAGTTTGTACCAAAATGTGCATCTGTTCGTGACCACTTAAGTTTTTCCATTACATTAATTGTAAGCACTTAGCTCTCATTCTGTCTGAACCCAGCTGCAGGGGTAAAATGTAATTGGTTAGTTTTAAAGTCACTCCAGAATGCAGCTTCATCACAATTAGAAATCGCAAGGCCCTCTGCAAAATTATAGAAGACCCTACAATCACAGATCCCCCCCTGACATGTTTATTATTTATTAGCTAGCCAAGGTAAGAACATAATACGACACACACTGATAAGTTGCATTTCATTCTGTTTCTCCTAGTTACCTCCCTCTAGTTTGATCACTTACTGTCTGAGCTGAGTTTCTTACTGAATGCACTGTTAGCAAGAACATGAAAAATTACTTCTGCAGCATTTACATTTTGACATTTTCTTCATTAGGATTGATTATAAATAATATCGGTTTTAGAGGCAACTTTTCTCCTCTCAGCTGCTGAAGAGACTGCAATTTAATGAAGAGGGACCCTTAGGCGCATTCTGTGGTTTCTTCGGATTAAAAAAGATGAAGAGCCACACTCAGGTCTGACCAATGTCGCTCAACCCTCCTCAGTCCAGTCAGTGATAAGAAGCTGTAAGATGAGAGATGAATGTCCAAAAGCTGCCTGATCACATCTGTATCAGACTTATGGTAGAGCACCTCTTCCAATATAGCCTCTGCCTCAGAGGAAGTCTCCTCATAGATCACCTTTAGTGCCTTGCTTCCACTTTACTCTCCTCATAAACAATTCTTAAAGGTAGGAGGACAAGAGTTTTGCAGAGGGTTCATTCCGTGGTAGTAGCACTGCAGTCAGACATATATTATTCCCCAGTAACTTCTTATGAAAGTCATTTATAATTTTCACATCATTCTGACATGGTTTATTTCACTTAGAAAACACAATAAATTCTCTTCCGACTGTCATTTGAGAATAAATTAGAGATAAATCAACTCTGTCAGGCTGCAGGAGAAACGCAGCGGATGAAATAGAAGGAAACACAAGTTTTGCCTCTGGGTATTGTTACACATTCTCATCGGTTTTGCGGCACTATCTATGATACTTTCACATGCTTCTCCTGGGTTTAGGGGCCAAGCAAACAGTCTGGACCAAACGCTGGGCAGAGGGAGTCACTGGAAAACCCAAATATTATTTCACAGAAATCCAATATGTGGGTACAAGTATGACAGCTAATAAGTTGGCCCCTCATCTGTGCTGTGCACCACCCACAAAGCGACGCCCGCTAGCGTGTAAAATCCTACCCTCTGCCTGGATGACCTCACAGCTCGGACCTCTGCTCAGGCCAAGGTCTCCAACCAGGGTCCAATAAGCCACCCCATAACTCGCTAACACTCTTTTCATTTGTCCTCCTTGCTCTTTTAGAGTACGAACACCACATTGTTGCAGCAAATCGGAGCAGAGTGCCGAGCGTCAGTTGAACACTACACGAGGTGTGTCCAGATTAGCGTGGCTTGCGGCCTGGCGCCTCTATTGTTCTGCGTTGTTATTTCAGAACCTAAGTTTTTAAAAAAAAAACGCATGCAGGATGGTTTTCACTGGGTGAGCCATCCAGCAAGGGTCGTGTGAGCTCCGGTGTAGAGGTCTTTCTTGGAGTCATGTGGCCCCAGACTTCCGGGAGAAGCTTTTACACAGGCCGCACGAAGATAGACGCACCGCTTTATGCTGCGTCATAGCCTCTTGCCAGGCATAATTACAATGTCAGTCTGTTTAAAAAGCAGTCTTACGGGAATGTGAGGGCCCCATTACTGCATCAAGACCATGCGCTAGGGGCCGTGGGGCCATAAAACACTCATCTGTGACCAGCAGTAAAAGAAACAGCGGAGCAAAAAAAGGCTCTCTAACAACATAGTATTTAGTGCAATAATAATCACACCCCCTTTCTGCTTTTATTGCATGTAAGCTTGATTGATTCATTGCCTTGAGGAGAGAACACATGGAAATGTACTTGTCACAGTGTGTGTGACCATGGCAGCGCAGTTTCCAAGGACTAACCTCACTCATGTGGTGCCAAATGTGTGTCTTAACTTGTGAAACATGGAAGGGAAGAAGTGCCTCTTGCATCAGTGTTGAAAGTCATGTGCACTGGCTGTTATTTTCTTCTTTTTGTTGTGATTTTTCAGTTTGAATTCTCAGTGCCTTGTTTGAATAAAATGCAGCTTATTTCAATACAACTTGACTGAGTAAATAGGTGACCCGTGTCTCTCAGGGGGACAATCTGACTGTAGACATGGATGTTGGGCAGTTTACGGTCACATATGAACACCGCCGTGAATAAATCAGCTTTGCAATTATGGCAGGATCGGTTCTGACCAGGCACCATGCCACTTGTCTTTCATCATGATTTGTCATCATTTCACCATGCTATTCTATTTAATAACTTACATTATTAATAGAGAAAGCCCACGAGTACAATGAAACAATATAAATGTGCTTTTCCTCTTCCACTCATTTTTTGCAAAGGCCAAAAAGATGAATGTACCTTGTGGTCAAGCCAATAAAAAGAAAAGAAAATATCTCAGTGGCATGAGCTTATAGGAGAGGCCTATATCATCATCATCATCACCATCATCATCATCATCATCATCATCATCATCATCATGTTGTCCTGTTTTTCTAAAAAAACTTGACCAAGAGTAAACTCTGAAAAAGAAACAGAAAACAAATTGGAAAAGGAATTTGAATTCACACCCTTAACTATATTTGGCCACCAGGGGGCAGAATTTGAAGCTGGAGGCACAGTACTACACCTACTAAGTGGATTTTGTAAACAGGTTAGCAAATATAGACTTATTTACACTTTAAGCTGAGAAAGAGCAATATGTGGAGCATTAACCTCAAACTAAAGTAAGTACACTCTCGTTTTAGCTCTTTTTTGGTCTCCAGAAACTCTCAAGCAGAAATCTGTTAAAAACTCCACTATGTTAACTCCGCTATGTCTGTCTGCTATTTTGTGCTGGTCAGAAGTTTATAGTGGATTTATCAGAGCCCAACACTGAAAACAGCTACCTTATGTGACTGAAAGCAACACAAATACAGTAGGAGCAGCGGGTCTATATAAAAATATTAAAGTTTTTGGCTCCAATACAAACATACTTGGTTTAAAGACACTAAAACGCTGTGTAAAACTGAGGGAAACTGGAGACTCAATGATTTTTTTCAGGTATATCAAGAGACTTCTTATATAATATACATAGTCCATTAAATCCAGTGTTAATATGAAAATGTGAAGACAAAGATAGTAATGTTAAAAAGGAAAAAACCCTTTTGATTATAATTAAAAAATACTTAAAGTGGAAGCTCTCTTGTTATGAGTTGACAATTGAACCTGGGTCACTGTAGTTAAAGACAAAAAGTACATATCCCTCCATCACTCCAACCACAACAGTCTTACTTTCCACTGGGCTATTTCTAAGTCAAACCACTGCCTGGTTCTAGTCATGTCTCCTTCGTGTAATCCTTTTGTGGTGGGAAAATGTATTTCTCACTTGTACAGTTTAAGATGTTGTGCTCTTTTGGCCAAACGTTAGGACACCACACTCTTAGGATTGTCGTAGGATTTATTGCTCATTGGAAATGATAACAGTGCATATGCTGTTGATGTTGAAATAGACAAACATAGACTGGGATTTTCCCATGATAGAAATAACAGCAGAGCTGAACTCGTGATGTAACATTGGTCCACTCAGAGGTAGGTGCACAAAAAGCTTTGTTTGTCAATCATCCGCATGGTATGTCTTTGTAAACACAGAGTTTTATCTAAAATATAGGTTCTTCCTTATGATTGTGATTAATGTAAACAGAGAAACAGTACTCTTTTGTCTCCTCTCCTGTCATTTTCAATCATAAGGAAGAGCCAGAACTGTGCAGAGATTTGATTTTGTGTGGTTTCAAAATAAGAATGGGAGTCTGCAGCAGTAAGACAATATAACTGTGAAACTCACAAAGCTGACAGAAACAGTAAATATGTAATTTCTTTTCTAATCTGATAGAACATTGCACTGAAATTAAATAATAATAAACAGTTCAAAAGTTATTACTTATTGAAATATAATATTCTGAGAACTTTATAGAGTTCTATCTTCTGTTCAATATTAAATTCATAAAACTCAGCTGGTTAGCCAAGATTGCCTGTTGATATCCCTGTTCACCTAAGGCAGAGAAAACATGCCTTCAGTGCAGCGTATCGAACGAAGATTTTATCATAGACAAACACACATGGCAAAGACCACATGGAACACTCTGAAATATCTAACCTCATGTGATCCTTGGTTCACACGGAAACATCCCAGAAACTGAAAAGTTTGATGCTGTGATCAAAGCGAGAGTCCTAAGGGCATGAACCAATAAAAGACCATGGAAGATGTCCAAAATTTCTGGACAATTGTAGAATAAGAAGTGCTTGGCTCATTTTGCTCTCTCCATCCAAGCAAAGGTTTGGGCTGGAGGCCTGTCTGCAGAGACTTGACTGGATGCCATGGGAGCAGGCCGCAGCAGAAAAACAGGTCAATACTGACTGTTAATGCCACGATTGGATGGTTTGTGGTCTGACCATTTGGAAGACTGAGCAAAATAACATTTTACTGGGGTTCATAAACCTCTTGTGGATGTTAGGACGGCTCCTTCATAAATCCTCAAGTGTTGAAGGCAGGACGTTAAAGTCAAAGCTAGAGGGGTGACAAAATGTATAGAACTGCAGCGTTTCAGAGGAGTCTTCAGCGTGGAGTTATATAGTTCCTCTGGTGTTACACAGGCAATATAAAAAGCCAGTAAACATCGATGAGTGGTGAATGATCATCACTTAGAGAGGATACAGTGTGTTACATTGCAGTGCGGATAGATTAGGAACAATGTTGTTTTTCTGTCAATAAAACTTATAACTAAATCATAGCCTGGAATTCCCCTAAACTAGGGCAGGGCGATACGGGCCAAAAATCATATTTCAGTATTTTCAGGCTGAATGGCAATTCAACTTGTATATCTTGTATTTCTGCAAAGCGGGCTTAAAGTTCAGTTGTAATAAATAGCTGTTTTTAAGTCCCACAATAACAAATAATAACAAATAATGATTATTTTTACTATCCATACAATCTGATGAGTTTCTCGATTCATCGTTTATTGTTTTATCTTTAAAATGCTTAAAAAAGATTTTAATAATCTATTCCGTCTATCATGATATAGAACAAAGAAGCCGCAAATCACCACACTGTAGAGACTGACACTGGAGAATGCATAAAGGTTTTGTTTTTAAAAAAGTGTAATGATTATTCGATCATTAAAAGATAGACAGATTCATTTTTTTGATTTCTTTGTCAAAGTGATTGGTCACTTATCATTTCAGCTTTGATTTCAAGATAAAATGTGCACTTCCTAATGAATCAATATATCTTTTGTATTTGCTTTCACCACTATTGCTTAAAGTTACGATAATGTATAAACTTACATCAGTGTCAACATCTACACATCCATCAGAGAATCAGCTGATGCTAACCAGTCTTCTGTCCTTTTTATAGGGATACATGAACACTGATCTGTGCAGGAGCTAACAGGTTGTTGACATAATATAGTTAAACAGTGTCATCTATCGAAAATATGTACCAATGTTAGCGAGCAAATGTAACTCTAAACTAGCTAGCTATCTTTGTTTGCTAGCTTACAGTTTCTAAGTGAAAAACCACAACCATTTCATACATTCTTCAAAATATTAAAGGAGGCACTGGTAATTTTATCCAGTATACGGTACTCTCTATATTGGTTGGTATGATCTTCACATCCTGACAGCAATCAATAACTTATGAGCTCTGAAAGAGGAACGAAAAAGAGCCATGATCTGAAGCTGTCGTGATCCTGTAAAAACGCCAACCAATCGCTGCCTCGCAGTCTGCTTGAAAATATTCATAGTCATGTGTCCCCCTGTCTCCTTGCTTTTCCAACCTGCTGTGCAACTCTCAGAGCATGTCAGAGCTACTGCTGCATGAGATAGGTTATTAAAAGTTTCCTGGAGAATAGAAGAGAAAAAGTAAAAATTACTACTGCCACAGTTACTTTTAACAACCTGTAACTGTGTTATGAAGTAGTTCAGATGCGGCAGATCTTATGAATGTGGAGGAGGGAGGGTGTGTCTTTGGAAGGACCTCCGAGGGCAAGGGGAGGGTTTAGATGGAGCCTTGAGGCGATGCTACTTGCTAGCTTTCTAAAGTTACCAACCACAGCTTCAAATGTTGTAGACAGATGTCTTAGGTCACTAAAGTTAAATATCCAACACTACTGTTTTTTCACTAAAATAATGAGGAAAACGTCTTTTATTAACATTCATAGGTTATACAGAGCTTCTGTCTGCAGTGCACAACAGAAGTTCACAGCATGTCTGTTCCAGAATTGCGACTCTCTAATGTCAACAGCTGGGACACACCCACTCATGCTTATGCTTGTTTCCACAAATATCTCCAAAAACAGTTTTATACTTAGTTGCTGGAAAAAATATTCATCGTAGTTTGTATTTCCTTACACAAACACTGAGGAGGATTTAAATTACAGTTTGACTTTAAATGCTCATAAAAATGTGTGTATGTGGTGTTTGATACTTCAAATGTGCTGAGTTTATGTGCTGAGTTTATGTCCTTGGTGCCGCAGACATTGTATCTATTACAGCAGGGACAAGGATTTTTTTTTTTTATTGCAAGAGGGTACCAACTGTTTTCCAACTCATACTGATGCAAATGAAAATGAAGATTGCATTGATGTTATTGAAGGGTGACTCATCTGATGAGCTGCAGTCTCATCTCAAAGAGAAGCCAGCAGACCAAAACACATCTGTGTATTACATCCAGTAAGTGATGCATCATCCAATTTGATGTGATTTAAGCGAGTTGCTCCCCTTGAGAAGACAGAAATTATACTAATGTCTTGTATACTAACACTGAAATAATGGTAGTTTGGAGTTGACCAAAAGCCAGCTCAGAGTGGCTGTTCTGAGGTCAGGTTGAAAATAAAGCATACTCGAGAGGATGTTCTTCACTTATGGTTATTATAATGTGTATACAAGGATTTGGCTCTATATGGAGGCATTGAAGTAAACATAATAGAAGCAGAGAGCATCCTTGGGCTTATTTAAGTTCACAGTTTAAGTGCATTTGCATGAAATCCTCTTTGTGAGTATGTGTACCAGCTCAACTTTTTACATTTATTTCCCAAATTCTGTCCTGGTCAGTTCAATCTCTTTGCCCCAAATCATTTATCAGTCTCATTTTTTGAGGGAAAGGCGTCTTCATTTTTAAGTAGCAGATAACACCTGCTGGTCCATCACCACTCTGCCCACTGCTTTAAGTGAAAATAACACAAGTTAACACGCACATGTGGAATTTAGCCCTGTGGTGGTTGGAAAGATGATCCTCTGAGAAGTGTGGCGAACTCCAGAACGGAAGCCCTGCTGTGGCCAATATATAACCCAGCATGAGTCATCCTGCCAAGACCCCACAGATATGATGTACTGTCGCGGCATCAGTCGGGCCCCTGCATGACGAGGTTTGCGTCTACCCTCTCTGATCGTCTTCAGATGTTCCTCCTCTCCCTTGGGGATGGAGCGAGGGCAGAAAAAAAGGGTGGAGAAAGGGAAAGAGGAAAAGAAACGAGCAGAATCAGTCATCTCCTGAAGGCTAAGAGTATTTCATTTTATACACTGCCTCCTGAAGTAATGCCACTGATTTGATTTATGTAAGGTAGATGTACACTTCAGGGCTGCAGTGACTTCAAATTATGTGAAAGTGTGTGTGTTTGTGTGTGTGTGAGGATTGGGGGGGGGGGGGGCGCAATGAGTGAATGGCTGAACTTTAATCATGAGATGACAATAAACAAAGAGGAAGACAGAAGTAATGATAAAATCAGTCAAGATTTGATACATGGTCCCATCTCACTGCTTGCCACAGCCGTTATTCCAAAGATATCGCTGTCTCTGTGCGCCAGAAATTATACAGACATACCACAGCTTGAGTTCTTTCCCCCCATCCAGTCCAGTGTGGCTGAAGTGAGCCACAGGGGTGATGATGATAGTCTGGCTGACCCTTAACCTCAAGGAAAACTTTTTTCAGGTGCCAGGAGCTCCCCATATACAGAGATCCGATAAAAGGAAACATTGCTGTTGAAAGTAAACAAATTAGCAGCTGGCTTTTTAGGTTGGCCGCAGGTTATTTATGGTATTTTGTCAGAGTTGAAAGCATATGCAACCACCGGTGAAAACCCTCTTAGATGCAGAATGTGTTTGAAGAGATAACTGTAGCTCCTCTCCAAAGCAAGTACAGCTTCTGCCCAGACACACAGCTCATACAGAGAAAAAACACAAGGAAGAGAAGACCCGCAAGCTTTTCTCAATAAATGCCATATCAAATCCAAGCTTGAAATCTTCGGAATTTTGCAATTTGAAGATGAAGTCCGACCTCTTGAGAATGCATTTACATTCTGTGCTCGATACGCAAGAGGGACAGCAGCATTCTTGCAAATAGCAAGTGTGACACGTAGTTAAGGGGCCAAAAATACACAGAGGCAGCAGTTACATTTAGACAAACCAATCTGTCCGGCAATGAAGATCAGATGTTATTTTGGGGCAGAAGTTTGACTTCAGGACATGCCTGCAGTAAATAGCCAAAAGCCTTTTTTAAAATAAGACTGTTAATAAATATCTGGCCAACATCAGTTGGCCACCCCCTTCGAATTGACTTTATTTCAAAGAAATTGACTACATATTTCAAATCTAAACGTTTTTTTTTTTCTGCTAACTAAATAATTATAACTTATAATGTCACATATTTGGAAGCTTTTTTCCATGTATTTCAACTTTCACCCACAAAACCCATCAAACTTTCATTGGAGCAAAATTAAAACTCAGTTATAAACATTATTAGTAGATCTCAAACTGTTACAATAATTTATCTTTCAATGAAGGTTAGAAAAATAGTTAGTTTTAACTTATTTCCTCAGTCCAAATTGACTTTGGATGACAGAGGCACAATGATAGCAACATGACAAGCATTGAAGCTAAAACTGAAAAAACAGTAATCCATCAAAAATTTACTTTTGCCTGTTTTTTACCAATAGTAAGCCAAAGTCAATGGTCATAAATTCACAAAATCTAAGACTGCAAATGATAATGAAATAAATTTTTCCTCTGACTTTCAATAGCGGCCAATCATTCTGAGCATTAGCTACAGTGGGGTCCCATATTTAAATCAACAGGAGATGATGGTGCACTGACCTGCTGGATAAACAGTGGACACAATACGTTCATTATAAACTCTCCATTCCCATTTCTGCTCTCGATTGAAAACAGACAGAAAGCATAAAGGAGAGGATGAAATAACATTTACATACTATATAAAGCCATTTCTTGGTTATGCTCATCAGGAGTCTGTTGGAGGAAGATGAGTGAGACAGTGGGATTCAGCGCCTTCTGTGGTCTCTAAATTTGACGAATCCAAAATGTCCACATATTTTCCCAGACACCTTATCTCTTTAGTAGTCTGGTCCAGCCAGCAGGCCATATGTATTCGGCTTCACGCTTCCCAGGCCCCTTGCCTGCCTTCTACAGACCACGACTTCCTACCGCAGGACCCCTGTTGCTCAGCGAGGCTCTGAGGCCAGACCACTCGTCTACCAAACACTAATGGCTCTGTTTAGCAGCTCAGAGCCTTTCGCAGTTGAGCCAAGCACTCTCCAGGAGTCAAATTGGACATGGAGACCCTGAGCACATTCTCACAGATTCCACACGACTGGAACAGGTCAAATCTCACCAACATCTCTGGCTGCTACGGTCCATTTATCCGCTGCCTATTTCATTGTTAAAGAAGTTGTAAGGTGCTTCAAGGCAGACTGTATAGGTGGTCTCCTCAGACGACCTCTACAATACCCAAGACAATGTGCAAGATGTCTTTAAGAGTTTCCAATCAGCCATTAAAATTGAATGGATGAACACAATTGAATTCACCACTTAACATTTCCAAGGATGGAGGTTCTAGGGATGGCTATCACCCAGTCAGTTCCTCAGTCTGTCCACCACTTTGATCTGGGTTTTGAATGTCTCAACAATAATCTGATGGGTTACCTTAATATTTGATACAGACAGTCAGAGTTCTCAGAGGAGACAACCTATTCACTTTGGTGACCCTCATGTTTTTCTCCTCAGGGACACCAGCAATTCAAAGTTTATATCGGGAAATATCTCTACATCTGCAATCTCAAAGAACAATAATGAATTCCAGCTACAATATCCTAATGACTTTGGTGATCCTCTGACTTTTTCTCTGGCCCCTTGTGCCAGCAGGTTAACATTCCCTGTGCAATGAACTGTAATAAGTGAGTTTCATTTTTTCATCTTTTATGATCATAAGATCAAACTTTCAGTTTGTCTATTTGTTAGTGTGGTTCATGACTTCATTGTTTGCCATAAGCCTCACTTAAACTTGATATTTAGTACGAATTAGCAAACAAGTGAATGGTACCATGCCAAACTTAGATGGATACACTTTACACACTAATACACTTTACTTGCTCAATGCTAACATGTTAGTTGTTCTAGTAAATATGCCAGCAGTCAAGCACAACCTAACAGAGACACTAACATTTCTGTTGACTCTGAGTCTTATATAACTGAAAATGACAGTACTTTAACATCACAACAACTTATTTTAGTCATTAACCATCTGTTTAAAAGCAAAGCGTTGTATGGTAAACTCAACTATTCACCTTCCATTGGCTAGTCTTTAAACCACTGACTGATGTCACTCCTATAATATGACATCACTACCAAGAGCCAGCCAATAGCAGATACAGTTCAGCTGCTCAAAACCCTATATTCACATTTGGATGTCAGGTCTTTTACAGAATTAGATTTGGGATTTGGTTGTTATTAAAAACTGGACCTACATTCACACCATAACTGATGTGTATCTGTGCTTGTCAAGCTTGGCTATTTTTACCCTTATTAGCAAAAGGGCTGATCTGCTTGTAGAAACGCTATGATCACACTGTGTTCAGTACATGTGTGACACGACTGCCAAGCCTCAGTGAAGAAAAAAGGCAGTCCAATGAAAGTGTTTCGATCCAAGGGTGTGAGCTCAATAGTGGACTGTGGTGGTGTCAGTCAATCAGGGCTTGGACATGCTTTGTAAGAAAAAGGAGAAAAGCTGCAGAAGAGAACACTGTGTTCATGGCTAAAAAGTGTGACTGCGTGTTTATTCTCAGAAACATGAAATGCTTTTCTAAGAATGCATGAATACAATATTCTCAGGTTTGACTCGGAGTATTAGCAAAGATCATGTTAACAGACCAGCAGCAAAATCATGTTCATATGTCAGACAGGCCTTCACTTCAATATGACAACTCCTGTGTAAAGCAATCAGATTTATTGAAGGTCCTTGACAGCCGTTGAATTGGTTTCTGCACGGTCAGGAAGCGAATCAAGCTTGTCTCAGACCTTGTGCAGACCAAATATGCCTATGCTGTGCCTTGTGATAGTTTCATACATGTATATAGCAGCAGAAAACATAAATTATCAACAGTATATTATCATTACCGGATTTACTAAGTATTTGTTAAATGAGCAGTCAGTTAAAACACCTAACACATTTGGGTGTACTGTTGCATATCAACAAGAATCTGAGCTAAATGATTTAACCTCATTTTATCAATCTTAAATTAATAAACAGGCTTAAAACAGCTGCTGACAAATAAGATCATGTGACTCTATTTGTTTTAAAGGTGGCCCTTATTCTTAAAATAAATTACAAATGCATCAGTCGCCTTTGCTTTTGTTTGAAATAGATAAACAGTATCAGTTGTCAATATACCTTAAGTGACAAATTCATCTTCGCTATAGCCTTTAATTTCTCTTTTTAAATACTTTACAACTACAGTTAGGAAAGTTTACTTACAGTCTCAAAATAATAAGGATACCAGTAAACTGTCAAGAAAGATAGACTCCTTAAAAACAGAAAAACAAGACCAAAATACTGTGCTTTTTAGCTGTTTAAGCAATTCATTCAAAGCAAAAGGGTTTCTAACATGCCTTACTTTGTAAAGAAAGATTAGCGATTTTTCATTAATATGCACATCCATCATCTGAAATCCATGCAACATGCAAAAACATTTGATTAAAACATTTTAAAAAAAATCTAAATATCGCCTAAAGAAATGATGTGAATTTGACATGTGATCAAAATTTATGGCTGGATAATAAATGAATGAACAATGTCACAGGTCTTCCATAAGGAAATTTATTTTCAAAATTTGTGTGTATTTAATGTAATTCAATCAAGCTGTTGTGCTTTTATTTATAGGGGAAATAAAGTCAGTTTACATAAGTCTTTTCTAAGTTCTTTCAGCCTCCACAGTGGCCCAAAATTCCCCAGAATGATGGCACAGTTAAACAAGCTTGTGAAGCAATGTGCTGTTTCTTTGAATCACCCATTGCAAAACTCAGAAAATTTGTCAGCAAGCAATATTGTTGAGCCTATGCTTAATGTCAGTGTATTAAAATACAAATATGGCGTGAAATATGTAACTGCCAACACGTGGGCTCCATTTTGAATAGACTTAATTTGTTTTGCTACCGATAACATGAGTTGAGAGGCTGAATAGTGGAATATGGAGATTGTCTAACAGCTGATAATACACCCAGGTTAATACTTCATCTCTCTTGTGCTCAGATTTTAAAGAACAGACCAAAAAATATGTCAACAACAGTAAATTATGGATAAGAAGACCATGATTATCAGCGACAGTGGTAGTCTTAGACAACACTGAAACTGCTACCATAACAGTATACTTTTTACTAGTGCTAAAAATAACACTACGAGCAGCTGGGGATTCTCAGTCGCTGGCTGGTTGTCATTCTAACCCTCTCCACTTCAGCATCCATATAAAGCTCTGGCTTCCCACTTGACTGGCTGATGATGAATGACAGCATCCCTGATTCCCAGACTGATGCCGGCCAACAAGAAGAGAGGAGGGTGGGCTGAGATGCCAGCGAGCTGGATCAGGGCATCTGTTTTGGATGACTGGGTACAGAATGGACTGGACGGCCATGAACATATCATTGTTCCTCTGTTTCTTGATGATGGACCGTTTGCTTTCTTAATTTTACTGTTAATGGACAAGGAATGGTTGATCCAAACCTAGAGGAAAACTTGCTAATATTCAGCCCCTGTAGCTCTTATTTTGGCAGATTGGTTGACAGTGGCAATGACATCAGAGGTAGCAGTGGGGATAAGTAATGGGACGGTATGTATCACCAAGCAGAGTTATTTATGTTCTTTAAGTGCCAACACTCAGTCTGTCAGTTTGAATAATGGGGGCCTCTGTTTGTCTGTAGCATATCGCTCATTAATCTTCAAGAACTAGTCCCAGCCCAGAGGGACCAGCTTGGGTCCCTTTACCTCTGTTCAATATGAAGTAAGGAGGGTAGTGGTGAGTACAGTGGACAGCTACCCAAAGGCCATTTTCTCTTATACATATAAGTTTTTATGGTATAGTTGCTCATGAACATCCACCACAGCGGATGCTAGTGATCATCCCATATGCTGCCATCCAATGGTCTACCGCTGTAAGTGCAACCTGATATATATATTTTTTTTCAACTTAACTCTAATGGATAGCTAGAAAAGCTGAACAGATCAGGAATATTTTGCTAATCCTTCTATTCTGGGAGACCCTATTGTTGAAAATGTGCATTAAAATAATACACATTTCAGCAAGAGATGCAGGGAGGGGCTGAGAAGTGAAGAATTAGGAGGAGATGGGAGTGAGAAGTAGAAAGAGAGAGGGGAGTAGCTGAAGGGTCAAGAGAAAGGTTGAAGGATTTTTGCATTGTACAGTGACATAATATGTTACAATATGTGAAAACATTAGTTTGAAAGCATTACACGTTTACACTATGCTATAGATATTTTATAATATATATTTAATACTTTAAATATCACCTGACTACCTGACTGAGGTAGTCACAGTTAATGATAAAAAAAATGTTAAAAATTCAATATGCCATTTCTGTCAAAACAAAAAAAGAATAGGTTTAGCTTTATAATGTTGTTGAGAAGCGTGGGGTCATGAGATTTTTTAATTTCATGGTTAAACAGCCACCACTGCAGATTAAAATCTATCTGACTGACTTCTGCTGACATGTTTAAAAGATGAGATCATGTATTAAAGTATAATTCACATTATATCTTGTTATGTTTCCAACCTCCATCCTTGCTCTTTGACTTGCGTTACCCCAAACAATGAAACATGAAACATAAGACATAATAAGACAATCTGAGTTTATGCAACAATTTGTTGCAAGATGATCTGTTCTTATTGTAAACTAGAGGAGGACAAGGTGTTATGCTGTTCCTTGTTAAAGTATTTCAGGTAAACTTGCAGGCTCTACTCCTCTAAAGACTTGACAATACTCCGGTGAAAAGAAAGAAAATTCTCATAAGAGGTTGAAAGTGTCTACACAAAAGGGCAGAACAGTAATGCTCTAAGTCAAGGAACTTAATAATTTTGTTTCTGTAATCTCACTTACTGAGACCTTTCAAAAAAAAAAAGCCCCAGTTTTGGCTGCAGGGAAACCCAAACAGTCTCTGTGCACCAAGGAATCATGTCCACCATAACGAAACAAATTGACATCGATGATTATTTTCCAGGGAGAAAAAAAAAACTGCACAAACTCTCCAGAGCAAATTATTGACAAATAGTCCACAAAGTAAACCTTACACTTCTGATGAGGGTGCATCATTCAGCATGTGATATGTATTACTTATCCATATCTTTACAAGTTTTGCACTGCTCTACAATGCAGCAGGCCTAATGTGAGCAGGCAGCGGCAATTGAGATTATTGAGTGAAACTAAAGTGTCTTAGTCACAAAAGAGAAGGTAAACTTCATTAGACCTTGCAGAATTTGATAGTTTAAAAAAGAACCTGATCTCCTCTTTCTATTCGCTATGGTGTGGTTGATGCTTCTTTGGATGTGCTGATACGTAGCTGCAATATCCACACTGGTGTCAGGTAAGTAATTCTATCTAAAGCCTGTGTGATAATATAACTCGAAAAGGCCTTGAACCTTTTTACTGTGTTATTCTCTGATGGACCAAGTACTCAGATCCACTAATTCAGTAAAGGTATCGATAAAATCTAAGTAAAAATACTCCATAATTGGTAAAAACATTCAAAATCCTACTTAAGTAAAACCATAAATATATTTCCAGAAAAAAGCAATGAAGCATCAAAAACAAAAGCACCAGTTTTGCAGAAATATCATATTACTTTTACTTTACTTTATTAGATTGTTAATACAGTGGCAGTAATGCACAGGCAGCATTTTAGTGCTGTAGCTGGTCAGCTACTTTATACTCTAGCTAGAGGATTTATGGTCACAAAAAAGGTAACCGGATACAGTAAATCTGAGGTGATTTAAAATGACAAAACAAAGTTCTGCTTCCCAAGTTTATAGTCACGATTTTTCTCTAATCTTAGCTGTTTTAAAACCTTTTTTGGGTTAGATGTATTCAGAAACTGTCAGTATGCTTTAGCAGCAACGCTTGTCAGAACCCCACAGCCACCACACACACATACAAACACACACACACAAACATACATTTCATATGTTGGAATTTCCTCCGTTCCTTCAAGTGTGGCCCAAATGGTTATAAACAGTTTTGACTTCAAACATGGTAGAGTTACACATCGTACAAAGTTGTTCTTTCGTTGCATAGCTCATCAGAGATGTCTGAAGAGGGCCCATCCAGGCACTGAATTTTTATATAGCATAGTATAATACAGGATCACCAGCTGAAAAGGTTGGAAGCATTTTGTTCAAGCTCATCTTGCTTTTCAATGTAACCTTAAATTAGGTATCAGTAAAAGCCGAAGCATCATGTAGAAGTATTAAGTGGATCTGGCCCAAACTGGAAATGATCAAGTAAATTACAAGTAGCACAAAATTGTACTCAAACATATAAATGAAACAATTTCATACTATAACACCTAAAATGACTATATCCTTGTTTTGTTCAGTTACATCATCCAAAGTATTTCCACCAATGTTCCCACAAAAAAAGCTGCAATTTTTGTTTGAGGTAACTAGGTATTTTATTTTGTTGCTAACTTTCTGGGTAACACACTGCTTCTAAAAGTCATGACTTTTAGAAGCAGTGTGTGATCATGGGATTTGTTTATTGATAAGAAACATCAAGTAGCAGAAATGACATATTGTGCAAGTACAGTATTCAATATTGTATTCAGACAACTGTTTAGTTCTGCTATATTCACCAGCTAGTCGCTATTGATCTTTCTGTTGTCCGTTGCAGGGCAGGTAGTGTACAGATGGTTTTTATAGCTTTTTTTTGCTGATACAGCTGCCTGAAGAATGACTCCATAAGAACAGTGAGAGCGAACCAAAACAGTAAAGCTGCAGCCTCTTAACAATGAGCTCAAACTCACTATAAATCTCTGTAAAATGGGAGCTGCAGGTTCTTTACTAAGAGCCACCCATTTCTTTTTAAAAGGCCAAGAAACCTGTGGAAGCATTCCTGATCCAGAACTATTGTAAGAAGTATATTTGTTATTTGCCTCAGTGGTGGATGTAAGTATTCCCTCTGCACGCTGCTTTTGATGCATAACTAATGAATAATTAAGAATGGACAAAGTGGACCTCTGCCAATATATTGACTATAATGCATTATGCTTTTTACATGGTGCAATTCAATCTGCAGTGTTGAATACGTTATAGTTAGCTGCAATGAGAGGGACTGTGGAGATCCTCCGTACAGCACCTATATAATGTGTTTTCATGTGAAAGAACCCACTTTGACCTAGGAGGAATATGTGGTGGAATTACACTCTATGGTTTGGCTCCTTAGGAAACTGAAGAAAAACTTGCAAACTTTAGCCAACACTAATATTGAGGGAGGGTCACAGGGGCAACCACAATTTAGCTGATCAGCCTTGTCATTCGATATAGGAAATGTAATGATTTATATGTGAGAATATACACCTACTGTACATTAGATTAAAGAAACGTGGTGTTGGACAGACGCCTGTAACTTTAATGTGATCCCTCAAAGCCAGATCATTAGTTGCTCTATGAATATCTGAATGTTTTAGTGTTCCTAAAATAGAGAAATGCATAATTAAGAGTTTTTGCTGTCCTCAGTCCAGATGAACAAAGTATCCGTTAAAATACTGCCATAGGTAATGAATTTGTAGCCTAAGCTTTTTATCCTCTGGCATTAATTCTGGCTGTTCATCTGTTTTAGGACCCAACTCATAAACTGAGTTCTTTTATTTTGTTTTTCTGTTTTTCTATTAGTCAGTTGGCTATACCTTACAGTTCAAGCTTTCTCTCTGTGTGTTTCTTTTCCATACTTTATGTGGCTCCAAGAGCATAGATTCTTTACATGCAGACCTCTCCCCCCAATTAACGTTTATTAAAAAAATCCCTACCTGGAATTATTGGCGGAAACTGGCTCCAAGATTTACATGGGTAAGAACTGTATGAATAAGAGATTCTGTTTGGTTTACACAGAGCTACGTAAATGCCTGAGAAATGTTACAGTAGCTGCCAGCGAACTGGAGAAGCACTTTGTCGTTGTGCCGTGGCTCATGCTGTCCAAAGTCCAAGCTCTGTGGAATGAGGAGTCTACTGCTGTCTGGGAGATAGAGACTGAGTGGAACCCATCACTATTACCTTGGCTGTTTGTGGTTGTCCGCCAGCCATATCCCTCTCCCAACAAGCAGATGGTAGCATTGCTAGCCTGCCAAGTTTACACTGACGAGAATGATGTGTGTGCATGTGTGTGTATGTGTGTGACACGAGGATCCATTGGTGCATGTGTGTGCGTGACCGCACATAAAATTGTACGTGGCAATAACACGATAGAGTTCATTCCCATCCATCGGAAAAGGCTACTTTAAAATTTCCCTTATCTTTCAGAACAGAGGATGTACCGTATGTTTTTATGCCTATTACAGGTCTTGTCACAGGCACAGAGAGTGATGGGTTTTGACTATATATGTGGAAAAGGATGTAATACGATGACCTTACTACACTGCAAAATCAGACAGCAAGTGAACAGTCAGGGAAGCATTGTAATAAAAGGAGTCAGCAGACCACAGAACGTCCTGCAGATACACATTTGAATCTCTCACTGATGCAATAATTTACACATACTGAACAACACCAGTCTAAGTCAGTTGGGATCCTTGTGTTTTTTAAACCTCTCCATGTTAGCCATTTATTAGTTGGGGAAGTTAACAGTGAACAAACACCCCAGAGACGGAGGAGGAGACAAATGGCTACCATGAGAATGGAAGAACCAACCAACTGATAAATGAAATCATGCATGACAGCAGCTCTTATGAGCACATATGGATGTAATTAGTAATGATTGCAGGAGATAACTAAAAGGGGGATTTTTTTGTTGAAGTTAGAGCTTCTAAATGCTTTGGAATTAAACAAAGGATCTCAGCTCAGGGCTTCAAAATGAAACAGGTAGGGGAATGCCGAATCAGGAATGAGCAGCATGCAGTGGCCATGAAAGTGTTTAGGTTCTTTTTGCTACCAAGTTTAATGTTTGTAAGTTTCCTCAGCCAAACATGAAGTATCAGAAGTAAAAATATTCTTAAAGCAACAGAATGAATCCAGTCATGGTTGTTATTATTGCTGGGTTATTTAGGGTAAAATGCCCCTCTTCTCAAAAACAATAGCTATATTCTTTTAAAATGTACATAATTTTAATATACATACAGTGCTTAACATATTTAGTAGACCACCTGTCCCTATTTGTCTCAGAGGCCATCCAGCATCATGACGTGCTTTATTGCGGACTTTCTTTTTCAGTGAGCTCTCGACATTTTACATTTTGAACAGGAATGAGGAAATTTCGAACTGAATTCAGCTTTTTATACCCAAATTTGAGTTGGCTCACTGGGCTTCTCTGAGAAGTCAGAATTTAATCAAGCATAACATTCAACCACTGACACTACTTTTTCTACTCAGGACTGCAAGTAAATAACTATAATTTGACTTATTAATCAAGAAATAATAATGTGCTTTACTGTTTTTTTCATTTTTTTGTAAATCAGTACATTTGAAAATTCATGGGTAACAATAATAATTATATTTTAGCATTAAAAATATCATTTCGGTTAAAGTGCTTCTACATATTGGTGTATTAACCATTACAGAAACATAAAAAATGGTTTTGGTAATTACCAGTGCTGTTAATTTAGGGCAGCTGTGGCATAAACCTTACTTTGGGTGGTGGTCTAATAAATTTGTTAAGCACTGTAGTACACAAGGCCTGCCCACGTAAACATATTTAGAGAGTATTTAATTTATAACAGAGCACAAGTCTGGTCCAAAATCTTTCAAAGGGGCATCTTCCCTAATGACCTTGGAAAGATGCCCTCTGAGTCTGCATCACTAGTTATTTCTGCATAAGTTTAACTTTGAAATTACATTTTTTGACATTACTCTTTAACTTTGGCGTGAATTTTACACAAAACATACAGAAAAATATTTTTTGAATGATTTGTTTAGTGCCAGTGTTTTCAAATTGATTGGCCTTTGACACAACTCATATTATGAGAGATTTGTTTAAAAAAATTAAACTTTATTGTCATTGACTGTTAAAAAACTGACATAAATAGTGAAACATAAAAACTATTACAATTTGTTACTCACCACAGGTGCTCAGCTAACGCTGCAACAAGATAATATTGACAGGTATTACCCCCCCAACACACACCACACACACACACACACACACACACAGCTAGTGGTATAGTCATCCAAAATTGCTAGCTATAACATTTTTGTAATATAATGCCTGTTAGTTAGCTTTTAAACGGGTGACTGGTGGTGGTAAACAATTATGTTATTGTGTTAGATGATGGTGTCCTTCTCCCTCAGGATTTGATCCAAAATCAACATTAACTTGGGTCCATGGCTACAACCCATCGACCAAACTTCTGTTTGGAACACAGAAGAAGTCACAAGCCAAATCCGGTAAGGAGGGGTAGTGGGAAACAATGGCTGAGTTTCCAAATTCTTTTAGCATTTACAGTCGTACCCTGGAGGACAAAATGACAGCACACAACCCCCACGAATTTCAAAGAAAACCACCTGCATACCCTTGTTTGTGCTCTTGTAATGCACCTTACTCAGTCTTGGAAACTGCAAACTCTTCCATTGCAAAGACTTCTGTTTAGTCTCTGAGTTAAGAATTTATTTAATGGAAATTTAAAAAAAACATACATCCTAATTTGACTTAGAATATATTTGAAAGACACCCAGCTGCACACAGAGCAAGCAAAGGGGGGATTTATCAAGCTATGCTTGCAAATTTACAGTGTTAAAGTAACATGTGACAAATAGCTGCTGGTTGCCCCCATGCTCTGCATTGTTTACAGACCAGGACTAGCATGTATGCTAAAACTATGGTAACTAACTGTAGACAACTACGTGGGGTCACAACTTGACATTTATTAAGAAGCCAAGTATCTTGAATCTTAATTTGTGTTAAAGTGGTTTACCTGTGGCCATTGTCTGCAAGTTGATGGATCCCATTGAACTTTCTTAAACATACGCCGACATTATGACATCATGATGACATTTACTTGGCAAAAGAAAACATAGATGTTACTGTAGCTGTAACATTTGATATTGAAGGCAAGGGGGGAGGTAGAAAGCATTTGCACAGCATTACCACTGCAATCTGGAGGAATATGTGTCCCATTGTTCCTAGTATGAATGAGGTTTGGAAAAATGCCTTAGAAAGCTTTTGAATCCAGCACTGTAATAAAGCTTTGTTTACCATTCCTGGATGGTATCATGTCAGCGTACACAGATGACAAGTCTCACGATGCCTATGGAATAAAAGAACACGTTACAGCTTGTATGCATTCAAAACCCATGTAAAGCTTACCCTGGAAAATCCCAAACCTCCTTTGCTTTCACACATTCCCAGTCTGTTGCATCCACCTCTGGGTATTAAATATCCATCTTTGGTTGCAATTAACATTCACCCAGGAAGCTCAATCAGTAACCAATTCTGGTTTTCCCTCATTTTTGTAATTAGGCCCCAGGCCTTGTGTGGTGTAAGCCTGTGCATTCTGGCTGAGAAGACACTCTGAGAAGGGATTTGTGGTTTGGGAAGCCTGTGCTGGAAAGAAAAACTCTATTGGAGCCAGCAACTTGCCCCTTTCCGATTTGACACATGCCCTACACTGTGACGGAGTTCTCAGACAGGATGAAGCCCCAACATGTGCATGGCCGAGGCTCCTGCCAGAGAGCCTGGAGCTGAGAAGCCGTCGCAACAACCAGAAAGGCCTTTGGAGGCCACAGAATATCCTCTGGAAGAAGATCGCAGCAGTCTGGAGCCTCCTGGTCAAGAGGCTTAGGAGTACAAGCATTGCCTGAAGCCAATAGTTTTAATTCCACGGGCAAAAGCTCTTCATATTGTTAAAATTACCAAGAGGTCTCTCTCTCTCTCTCTCTCTCACTCACACACACACACACACTCTCACTCACATGCACACACAAACTCAAGCTGACACAAAGGCATGCCTGCACATTGTCTGCACTTTAATAATCACACTCTCATAACCACACATTCTCTGCCTCTTTCCTAAACTTCCAAACACAGAGACACAGACACACACACACACTTTTCTCAGGGATGTTCTCTTGCCTTGAGAGGAAATTATTTCCCAGCATCGAAGCCCTTGGAGAAAAAATTAAGTTAGAACTCATGCTGGTGCAAGTCTGTAGGGGAAAAATAAGACTGGATCAGAAAGCATATATTGTGCAATGACCACTTTCCCAGATGACCTTACCTCTTCATAAACAATGCTTGCACTTTATGATGAAATACACATCTCCCTCTTCCACGTAAGCACCCACCTCCATCAGTATATAGTGAAGCAGTCAAGATGCTCTGACTCTCCTGTGTAGGACGCATGAGTGAGATGCGGTCAACACTCAGAACTGCATCCAAGGTTACTCCTTTGATGAATTCATGCTTGTCAAACACAACTTTCCACAAAATGAATTTTATCACAAAGACAGAGTTAACTTGACTTGACAAGCCAAGTAAATCTATGCTAATACACTAGAATAAATGAATGTGCATTTATTAAAATTTATGTGTATTAATATTCAAAGCTAATTGAAATGGATCAAATGCTTGGAAGCTCAAGAGTTGCAGATTATTTGGAATTTATGAATTGAGTTCTGCAATGCAAATTGCTTGTTCTCAATACTCTCTTTTACATGTCAGGTGTTATTTGACTGATCCATCTTCACCAGTCCAACTCTCTGCTTCTCCTGTACCTCCATTCCCAGAAAAAGGGATAGGGTTGGGCCTTCCCTGCTCGTAGCCAAAACACTATTTCATCACCAGACCCGTTTGTGTGACTGGACTGGGTAGGATTTAGCACTGCATGCCTCATCCATCTTTAGCTCTCCCAAACCTCTCCCCCTGAAACAGACAGAGATGGATGAGTGAGCTGGAGCACTGCTCTCCTTTTCCTCTCACTCCCTCACCTTGGGAAACATGCTTGCCCCTGCTCTGGTCCTGAGCATCACGTAGCTGTTTGCTTCTCCCTCTGTCTGACAGCTGTGCACTTCCTTGTATTGTCAGTTCCTCAGACTATCACCCTAAGTGAAACTGTCTCTTCTTGTAACTTTGAGCTCCCTTGGGTTTTACACTAGCATCCTCCTCTGCTTCAAATAACACCAAGAGTTAAGGGCCATGTCAGGGCCTCTGTGTACCTGTTTCTGGGGACATTGTTGTTTTTTGGTTATAGGTTAGCAATTGCACCATGTCAGTTTATGCGCATGAATGATGAAGCCCCTTGGATAAGAGGCAAAACATCCTCACTGACAAAATGGCAAAGTCCATTTGCGTTCGATTTAATTGCCCAGATATGATCCATCAAGTAGTTTCTTATTACAGTAGTATGTTAGTCTGAATCAAGGTGTTGGACTGAGCCATCATAGCAAGAATAACATTAGTTTTAATGCACAACTATCTTTCAAGAGCATCTTTTCCTCTCATTGTGGGCTTAATTCTTATTTCCACAGTCAAGTGGTGAAATATGATGGTGAAGAATTTACCGTAAACAGCACTTTTTGAAGACAAGTCAAAACTTCTTTCCTCTTGGCCCAGCATTTGTCAGTTATCCTGATGAGCTGTCAGCTCAATGATATATGCAGGCAATCTGAAATGAAAGGATTTGGACCATGTGCCCTGTTATAAAGTTTCATGTAAAAGAAATACATATTGCCAAAAAGACAAACCTTGAGTTTTTACACAATGAAATATTTCAAGTTGTCCCTCATACAAGCCTTGTGCAGCTGCAAATAACCGTCATCACCACTGCTTTTGATTAATAGACTGATCAGGCAAGGCTCTATCCCTGACTAAGCTTCTAATCACAAAGCTAACCTGGCCACTACAGAGCAGTCATGGACAAGCAAACCCTCCTCAGGGGCTAATCTCCCAGGGAATCCAGGATTATGGGGAGCACTAACAGCCAGTACTCTACACATTGAACTGATCCAAGGGCTTACTGGGGTTAGACTGCTCCCTCCTCATCTTCCTCTGTCCATTTTTACGGCTCTGCTGTCCAGGTATGAACAAGACAAGATGTTCATAAGCTCTGAGCCACTGGGACAAATGTTGAAAAGGCTGTCAGGAGCTGGAGGTGTGTGTAAACAGTGAGGAGAGTGAAGAGCAACACACAGCAGGGCCAATGTGCTATTTTTCTTGACTTTACAAGGATATGTTTGGATAGCACAGCTGAACGCAAGGAAAAGGTTTATCAGAATTCATGACCAATAAATGGTGCATAACCCACTTTTTTTCTTGCTCAGCACATAAGAGATGCAGACAGGGAAGAAAATAACATTACATATAGGTTCAGATGATGCTTGGTACTGTACAATGATAGTCTACATCCAGGCGCATACTTTCACTGATGGCTGCATAGAGCCATGAATTCACCCAGTCACGTTCTTCATCAAGACTACAGATGGCACTATTGCCTCAGTATACTTGGCACTGAATAATAACATCTCTTATTGATGAACCGTCAAACGGATTGATAACCTTTATTACCCTTTCACAAGTTCATAAATCTTTCCAAGTACAGCAATATTGACATGGGGGCTACAACAAAAAGAATCACTCAGCCTCAAATCAAACTGCTTTCACCCTGTAACTCTTCAAAAAGAGCTTCATTTAGCCTCAGCCCTTTTCCTGTAAAAATAACTCAAGTCAGTTTATGCTCAAACGTCCCCTGGCTTTCATTGGTTCCGCCAGATTGGTGAGGCAAATCAAATGCAGACACATTCATCCACTGACCAAGGCCAGAGAGTATTAAAAACTTGAGAAACAGGCTTTCCACACTCCGGGCTTTGAGTTGTGACCTCTCTCAATTTAAAAGGCGTCCAAAAAAGAACATAAACTCAACACTCAAGTTTTCCATCAGTCGAAGAGTTAAAATTATGAGACAATTGCCATGACTTAATAAACAAAAGAAATGGATGTAACAGCTGACCCTGCATGGGTGAGTGACAACTTAAGATGATCATGTGGATCAATTCAGATTCAACAATTACAGAACCCAGTGAACTGAGTGTACTGCTCGAGCAGCAGAGGAAACCAGCCTCTCACAGTACTAAGATGTCTTTCTTCCCCATCTGTCATGAAAGTTCCCAAATTCATGAAAACTTTTTTTTTTTACTTTCCAACTTGTGGCGTGTTAATTACTGGCAGCGATCTCTGAGGCTCTCTAAACTGAAATGACAGAGGTGTTCTTCAATGTGCCGAAGTTGGTTCAGCTGCTGTCCGGGGTAATTGAAAGGCAGGATTTCGCAGCTGGAATCACTGTGGAAGAACAAGTCCTTTTTTTACGTCCCTGCTGTTACCACTGCAGCCCTCATAATGACAAATGTCTCTCATCCTTATCCAAGATAATTATAGCAGGTTCAAAAGTGTCAATATTTCACTACTGGGGAAAACATGACTATTTAGATACATGGAAATCCAAAAAACAACCGACTAACTGTGCTCTCTGCTGGTTAAACACTCATGAAGAAAATGTACTTTCAACTCGGCCATCAATCTTAGTTTTTATTACAATATTTTAATAGATTAGAGAAAAGAAAAAAAATTACTAGATAATGAAGTTTCATTTACAGACAGTATGGAAACAGTTAAGGACCTCAGTGCAGACAGGTGAAAACTCAACGTTGTCTTTACAAATAGCATTTACTGTACAGCTTGTCATATCTCCTGGTCAGAGTCTTAGCCTGGATGTGGATGTGCTAGTTAGTGATATTAGTTCAAATTGACAGTATAATTCAGTCTGGGGGGAATCACAGCTAGATTCAAATACTAAGTAGAACTTTTTAAAAAGGTTAGAGTATCTGGGAACTGCTGTTGTATTTTCCAGATGGCAAATCAATGTCTTCCATTGTCCATGTCAAGTTTAATCAATTACAGAACCAAACTTGAAGGGATTAAGGAAAAAATAAGTTAGAGGTCTGGTTCTGGTCACATTGCAAGGCTATTTGAGCTGCCATGTTGCTCCAAGTGGCTGTGTATGAACAGAAGGGAAGAGGGAAGGCATAGATGATAGTGTCTAGGACATGGTGATCTGCATGGACTCCAGCATCTCTTCCACCGCTTTCATGGAGCATTTGTTCTCCTTGGTTCCACGGCCGGCCAGCTGAAGGTTGGAGACAGAGAGGGTGAAAGACAGAGAGACACAGAGTGGGACAGAGTAAGATAGAAAGGAGCAGAGGGGAAAAAAAGAACATCAGCTCATTAGGTCTCTTTGCCAGCCAAAGGAATTGAATGTCAAACAAACTTGCACATGACAGAAACATTGTAGTTTGCAATACAAGAAACACCAAGACGATTTACAGTATTTATTGTTTAAAAATGTGTTTCTATTGATGTTTGTTTTAATGTCAAACTTGTCAAATGAGTACAAGCATGCTTGTACTTGTTAAATGTGAGATTTCTGTTGGATTTTTCTAAATCTTAAGACTAAATCACGGCATAATACACACTGCTGTTCATTTTAAAGTCTATTGTGTTTGTGAGAGAGAGCGAGGATTCCAAAATGCACAGCACCAAAAATAATAAATCTATATGTGGCTGATAATGCTGATATTGTGGTGGGTGGCCACAAAGAAATGAACATATAGAAAAGCCTTTGCTGACTCCACTTACCACTCTGATATGTGTGCTAATTGCGCATATTGGTGCACAACAGACTCTTCATCTGGAACATTTATGGCCGAATAACCTCCATTTCTTGTCTAACCCTAACATTTGCCATCTTAATTTGCACTTTTCTTTCAGTGGTCAAACCAGTGGTGATGGGCGGGGCACGAGATCTTTGATTCATAGATCCAGAATTTCTCAATGAGAAAGAACGAGTGGATGTGTTTTTAGTCCCTTTAAGTATTCATATAAAGTATTTATTAAGAAAAAACATGTTAAATCATAATAAAGTTAATAAAATTTAATAAAATTTACTCAGTTAGGGGCAATAGGTGATTGTGTAGGTGTGGGTACAGAAGCCCATTCACAGCAAAACTTTAGTGACAACAGTGGTCATTAAACAGAATTGTGAACAGGTTTTGGGATGTAAAATAATCTATCCAATCCGAAGAGTTTTCCTCGACTGTTGCATAAGTGCCATTTTAAGTTCTCTGTGTGTGTGAGAGCTCCAAGACAGGATGCCTACATGATTAGTCCACTTCCATGGCCTCTAGTACAGGAGTACATACCGCTCCTATCTAATTTATGCACTGTGTCCAAAGGGTTTCACAGGAAGTGCCGCAAAATATAATTCACAAACACATCCAGGATTACTCATGCGTGTACATATGGGCACACACTTTTCCTTCCCAATTAGACTTTGCAACAGGCAAGACATCCCCTCGAAAAATACCAAAGAGAGACAACTTCCTTAACCTTGGGCAGGGGACCAGGGATATAATAAAGGGTCAGTCTAATTAACCTTACTTCACACAGATTTATAGATGAATATAAATCTCCATAAGATCTTTCCAAAGGAATTGAAAATGATACTTCACAGTTAATGTAACTAACTGGGTTGACTGAGTTTAAGCGTAAGATATAAGTCCGGTCTGATGCATGGTTTTCCTAATTTTTTTTCAGTTTTTCATCATTGCAACCATATGTTAAACACACTTTCTGCCAGCTCCTATGAGACAGAATTATATCAATAATCATATAATCATATAAATGTGCTGCTGTGTAGAAGCACTGCAGATATATTAGCAACAACTGCAACACAGCTAAGCAGCAAAGGACAGGCAGAAGGCATCAGAATTGTGTGGTTCTTTCAAATGAATCACTTTGACAAACCCTCTTACTCAGAGTCAAACACAGGCAGGGGAAACTGTTTTAATGCTACTGTTTCCTATGCAAAAGGAAGCACTTTCTGTGTCCATGTATCCCATGGAATAGTGTGCACACTTGATCAGACCAAAGCAACACATGCAAATTATAAACAACAATTTCAAAACTTGAAACAAACACTTGGCTGGCTGAAAAAAATTCGGTCTGTGTCCTCACCAAGACCATCTCAGCATTCTTCCAAAACCACACACAGTCCCTTCTCTACAATTTATTTATTTGGGGAATAACACAGAAAAACAGGCAACACTAAAGCCTTTGTTCAACATCAAGTAATGCTTTTAACGCTGAGAGGCATTTATTCATTTAACCTTTGGTCCTGCTCAGACTTCTAACAAACAGGAACCTAAGCCTAACCTAGCCTATACTGTATTTCCATGGCAAAAGTTTTTTTCCTTCCTCTTTTGCCAAACTATAACTTAGAGAAGGCAGTTGGCTAAGGTGTGCATTTGGCTATGTAATTTCCGAGTGTGACTCATTCTTCTAGATTTAGGGTGTGTGTGTGTGTGTCTGTGTGGTGGGGCTAGCAATAATGATCAGTGCATTTCATTGCCTGGCTGCCTAATGCGCCATTACCCCGGGCCCGGTAGTCAATTATCTCCTCAGCCTGAGGTGAGACCACCACATTAACTCCTGCCCTGCTCTACAACAGTAGGAGCAGATCAGACAGCTCCACATCTATTTAGAGCATCTGATAATAGAGTCATGACGCAGTGGGAGCCTGCTGTCCGTGACAGAGAAGCTAATCGGAGAATCTGTTTAGAGAGTAAGGGCAAGAGGACAGGCCATGTAGTGCTGCTTTGAAACCCCCAGTACCTATAGCTCTCACATCTCCACGTCTTTTACATGTCAACTGACCCCGCTAGGGTAATTACTTTTTTTTTTCAATGGGGCCCCAGTCAGTCATGACCTCTCCCTGACGTCTGCTCCCACTTGCACTCACCTGCCCACCTTTTTCTCTCACTGAGGTATGACAATCACCAGGTACTTTGGCCTAATAAAAGTGGACGACTGACACGATCAGCGCTTTAAAGGGGCCATCAATCAGCCAGCACAAACTCACAGCAGCCTGCAGCTGTCTGACAGAGGCCCACACTGCCACCACTCCCTTTTAAAGATCTCAGAAGTCATTTAACTGGAGGTGGGGAGTGAAAAAAATGGAGGCAGCTAACCTTATGCTTTCTCATTTAACTTGTTTCAACTACTAGAAAAACATCTACAAGCACACGTGTGCTTGCTGCCGGGCTTGCAAAACCACACTGTTCAATCTAAGTACAACCTCATTATTACCAGGCAACAAACACAAGAGGTTTGAGAGCAACCAGAGCAGAAGGGGAGGGGCGGGGTGAAGCTCAAATCATGTTCCCTGGTGGATAAAGGTGTGACTGACTGAGGTATCTCATTATCATCACCAGGGGGTCAAAACCACAAGAAGTCAAAACCTAAAAACTTACACTTTGTCTTCTGGCCTGTTAGAGTAGCTGAAGTATTTCAATCTGTCATCATACCAACTTTACTGAAACTATTTTTCTCTGAGTCCCTGCAGTGTGGCCTGCCTGTCAGAGGGCCCATATTAACTTCCCTGACACTGATTTGAACTTCAGTTGTGATGATCAGTTTAAGGAGCGAGGATAAAAGTGTTGGGATAAATGTGTTCCAAAATACAGAATTGATGCAGAACTAGTTAAATCAGAATTAACTTTATTTTTTTATAAAAATCTTTTTTTGGAAGATACTTGCACGTGTTGACTGCACATTGAACTGTCTATAGTCATGTAAGGCAGTGTCTGGGTAGTAAACAACTATCTATTTGATTTATTACAGCCAACAACACCACACACACATGTGTGTTCTATGGCTGTGGGTAAAACCCTCTCCCACACTCTCTCCTTGGCAATATAAAAAATATTTAAGCAAGTAAAACATATGCTATGCTACTGGGTATGCTTATCCTTGTGCTTCTACTTAACTTCAGCTGTCCTGTCAAAGCCTGATGCCTCAGACCCTTAATTATTTTCTTCAAATATTTAAATGCTGCCAAGCTCCCTCTAAATATCATTTTCATTTTTCACACTTCTCCCTCTCCCTCTATTTGGCCTCTGATTTATTATTTAAAGTTAGCAGGTTGAGAAATTCATCTTGTCCCCTGCTGGGATCAAAGGCTCTCTAAGACAGCGAGGTGAGGTTGGTGAGTGAAAGATCTGATGAAAGATCAAAGTGGAGTAGTGTCAGCTGGACATCAATTGAAACATCTGATTGACTAATTTTGTTGACCGAACCACCCCTACATTTTTTCTATTATTAAAGAAGATTTATAGCTTCATATTTTACTGAGCGCGAAGCTTAACAAAAAATATGACATCCCTTCAGTATTGACAGTTCAATCCACATTACCTCAAACCTAAATGGACAAATAGGCTGAAAGCTCTTCCATGACATCTTTACAGAAGCTCCAAAGGAGCACAAATATTCACCGTGACGTTACTCACATACCCACTTTTTCCAGCGGAGCCCTCATACTTGTCTGAGTGCTCAACATGTGAAATGTGTCTATGAGTGTGGTGAGACGCGGTCTTTAGAGGCTCAGTGGGGAGTCTCTCTCAACAGGACCCACACATGCCGAGCAAGGAACAGCTTATTACATGTTTAACTGTCGGTGCCCAAATAAGCAACACATATGGCCTGCATGGCAAATAAGATGTCTTTTAAATATGCTTTTTTACTTGTGTTGCCAGGACAACGGCATAAACCATTTTAGTGATACCATATGAGCAGCTTCTCACTTTTTCCCCTCCTTGCACTGCCATATGCGAGCAGACATGCAAACAAACACTTTCATCCTTAATCTCACTTGTTTTCCCACTTTGTTACTCTATGCTTACCTCGGGGATCCTGAAATTCCTCTTTTTACGGATCCCTAAATGAATAAACATGGGTCCACCGACCCCCATTTATTAGATTTAGAGATGTCTATCTGGAAATGTGTTTATATCAATTACTTTAGTATTAAGTGTTTAACTTAATAGATAAGTATATGTAAGATAATTTGCAGATTAAGAAATAACATTAATTTCTAATAATTAAACTTGTATATTTGCTGGTGACCGTCTCCATAGAGTTCATACACACTTTAGGTCCACTGAGCCTCACTTAGAAAACCAATTAATTCTACGACCTTTTTTTGATGTTGTCTCTGTAAAATCAACTAGTGGCTCTGCAAGAAGCTCATCTGTGAAACCAGGGTGTGGAATAAAGTCCTTAAAGACACTGTGGCCCTGAATTAACACTTCAACAGAAAATGTGCACAGACACACCAAAAGACACAAGGGTAGTTATTAAAAAACACTGCAAGTCAAAGGCATTTTTTAGGGCTGCCGCGCATTTTAGGGTCATTTGGTGGTGGTGAATGCTTTTCACATACTATGCAAATAAGGGGATTTTTGGATGTCTGGATATTGTGTGCAAATCCTCCATGAAAGCTAAAACACAACAGAAGAGTCATAAGATAATATGATTGGTGGTTTTCACTGTCTGGCAAAATGAAGAGGGATGTGGGAAAAAGCAAAAGATTTCTTTCACTGGAAGTTAGAGACTCCAAAGATGTAGAGGAGAGACATGAGTAATGGCAAGAAATAAATATATCAGGAAGCTAGATCATCCAGCCATAAAAATGTATATGTGACTTACCTTATAGGCTCTATTTATCTGAGAGGCAGCCCAAGCAGCATACTTCATATTGTCCTTTTTCACCTTGGCACTAACTTTTGGACTTGCAGCAATGTGACTGGCAGACTAGAGGAAAAACAGAAAAGGGGAAGAAGCAAAGGAGGGAACAGGGGAAGGGGTGTTCTTATATCAAAACTTGGTGAAACAGCAATAAAAGCATAATTGAGATGAATGTGCAACCACTCTTACCCTCTACCACTCCACTAGTCATTGTGGCAGAATGAAGAGAAAAAACAGACCTTGGTCTGATGACACAGGAGAAATCATTTATGAGGAGGAAAAAGTGAGTACTTTAATGCTTCATACGTAAATTGTCACTTAACAGGGCCTAATTTCTCCAACACCATCGATTCCGTGCGATGAAAGGACCTTGTATGTCTTCGAGGAAAAAAAAAAAAAAATGTGAGAGGAGCCCTGTGTGAATCACAGTCTCTGCCTGCCCCAACAGCTCCCCTCCGAACCACAAATCCTGTGTCTTTCCCATGTTCATGCCATCATCTCCACACAGCAAACCCCAGCGGGTTCACTCTGCCTGCACTTCAAAGCCCATCCTACCAGTGTGCTGAAACTTTAACTACACACCAATCAACCTGGCCGTGTTTCTTCTATTAAATGGTTTGGCATCTGTATTTTTCAGTAAGCATATTCTTTATTGCTCTCTCTTTTTTAACTCAAAAGAAGCCTTAATTTAGATTATGTCAACCCAGACAGGCTATCCCCGAATAACAGCCTGCACCATTATAGAGGGGAATCCCCATGCAAGTGTTGTGAGTAACTTACCCACAACCCAACTATGGTCAGTGCTACCAGTTCATGTCTCTGTCTGACTCAAGGCAGTGTGAGATGGTGAAAGTTTCCTGTCCTCTCACTGAACCTCTTGCACCTGTCAAGAGCTGGACCACTGAGACAATCTGACAATCTGCAAAATGCACTTTTGAGACAGAATTGTGACAAATACAGGGTAAACTCCCACCTGAAGCATCCATTAAGGACCAAAGTGTCAGTGGATGACTTGTCAGGAAACCATACAAGGCCTGCTCTGTCTCCAGACAAATGTGAGATTTAACAGAAGCAAATGTCTTGGTTTGACCCTGCCCTGCTCCTCCTGTACTCCACAAGTCTGAGCGCTTTCAGGGGGTAAGGGCTGCGATGAGGTGTTTGGACTACCTGAAGACTCCCAGTGCAGCACAGAGGAAAACACTGGGGCTTTCTGTGTTAGACCTACTTCCCCTCTCCACATCTTATTCCATGTGCCTCTTCGTTTGTGTTTTCATGTCAAGTCTCGCTTACATTTGATGCATTGGCACTAGCAGACAACATCCTGTTTAAACAAATATGTAGATGAAAGGGCTGTAGGGCCAAGACTACAATCAAACTGGCACCTGGTCGGATAATTTGCCAGTGACAAAATGCTTGCAGCAGTTGTGCTACTTTCTCCCTCTCTTGCTCTTTTCTCTTTTTTTACTCTGTGACTACTTTATTTATATAAGTCATAAACATAAAAAAAGTCTCACCAAAGGGGTATTATTACTAAAATAAAGACCTCCAGAGAGGCAGACTTTTCCAGCACTGGAGTTCACCGTCTGAGTCAGCACTGAGCTGACCTGTCTGAGAGCCCCTTCTTCACTCCCCCCAAAAACATACTTACACACACAGACACAGACACACACAGAGCAAAGTCTTGCTTGACACACTCAGCGGCCAGGCTTAACCTTGACAAACCACAGAGTTACAAAAAAAGTTTCAACTGTTGTTGTTTTTTTCTTTCTTTTCCCTCACTCTTTCATTCCCACTTTTCTCTCCATGCAAAACAGTACTCACCATGTACAGCCCAAACAATGCCCTCATGTTTCGGTTGTTCAGCCTCAGCGCCTGGGCAAAATACTTTCTGGACAGCTCCAGGTTTTCCAGCCCCCCCTGAGTGTACTTCACCTGTGTGAGGAGGCATTAAACACGGCCAATAAGCTGTGCTAAATGGCAGCTCAGGCAATGACAGCATGACATCTGAATAAGCAGTACATGACAACCCCATGTAAACACATCTCCATTCATGAGCCTATATTCCCAGTGACGTTAAATATATGCCGGTGTCTCTCAGTGTTACAGAGAGGCACCATTCACACAGGGCTAATATTTATTCCACAGTTGCCCCCATGCTTGATGACGGACATCCAGGCGGGTACCTACCTCAGCGTACTGCTCACAGTACAAGTGATTGTGAGGATTGGTCATCATCAGCTCCTCCAGACAAAACGCAGCTTTTCCATAGCTGTGGAAATGACAAGGAAAACAGTAAGCCAATTGATACAGCTGTGGATGTGTCATCCTTCAGCTTGCTCAACTGTGAAGCACAACATCTATGCCCAATAAACTTACAGGTATAAATTTGAAATGACATCTACAAAGTGTACGGGTCACTTTACAAAAGACGTCTAAGTTATGCAATCTTTAAAGATCTACCACATGATGTAAAGTTATTTACAGGCTTTTAGTAAAACTTACTCAGTCCAGGCGGTAAAGCCTATCTAGGGAGGTGATTCTCCCTCCTTTTGGGGACAGTGAGGATCAATCCTGCCAGTCTGTGTGTTTTTTCTGCCTTTAATGTGTAGTTAACTACCTTCCTGAGGTCAGCACTACAGTAAGAGCTGGCACACTGTGCCTATACTCAGATGAGATCACTTCTCAGCAGCAGACTGCTGAGCTGTTGACCTCACACTAATCTGCTGCCACTCCACTTCTAATACACAGTTTCCCCTTTACTGAGCCAGGCCAAGACGAGTTAAGATACAGTATATCATTGAACACTAAGCCATAAAATGTATGTGTACCTAACAAAACAGAGGCCAACATACACAGAGCAAGGCATCGGCAGACGAATCAACAGAAAACGGGGCTACACTGTCAGTCTCTATCAGTACATCCAAACAAAAGTTTGTGTCATTCTTGCAGTTTTACAACATTTTAACATGTTTCCAAGTTTATCAGCAGGAAAAATGCCACTGCCTGTGCTGACAGACTTCTGCAATGCAATAAATGTGGAGTAATTTCACTTTGAAACAAGGGAAATGCTAAAATACAGAGTATTTGCAGTGACTAAATATTGCACACCACGGCATGAAAAACCCATTAGTCTATTAAAGTCTGCATGGTAACTAGCTGAGAGATTAACAGCATAGGAGGGAAGGGAAGGGAAGGTGGGGACAGAGAAAGAAAAAAATAAACAGGGGGATGGGGAAGAGAGGAGGGGGAGATCAGAGGGCTTGGAAGATTGGGGGCTGCTTACAATCACCACTTCCTCTCCATAAAGACTTTCAGATGTGCTCTCGCAGGGCCGTGGACTGCTTCATCAGCCATCCACCAGAATGCTGTACTAGAGCCAGACCCTTACCTCTTCTACTCTTCCTTTAAGGGATCTTACCCCCACCATCACCGAGCCACTCTCCTAAGCTTACTCTTAACCACAGTGCTCGAGTAAGGTTGTAGCCACCATTATGTGCGAGACTGGAAGAATTGTATTTGTTTCTTTTGGAGGTTAGCAAAACCATTTGCAATGGCTTTCCCCCTATTTCAATACCACATTCTGACTGCATATAAGATAAAAATGGATTCAGACTGTGCAAAGTATGTCTGAAAAAAAATATTACCATTTATCCTTCAATACTGGATGACCAGTCCAATTTTGTTAAACAGTCTTATGAGCTGAGTCAGAGTAAGAGCCCACACTTGATTCTGACAGAGGCTCCGTAGAATGCTTGCAAACAGACAAAACAATCCACTGTCCAAACACCACTGGCATAAGGATTGTTTAAATAGTGTCAACTCAGAATCTATTAATTATATGTTTTTAATGTGTTGACACTGATGCCAGCTGTGACTCAAACAATGGCAGTGCAGAGACACACTGCTTTGTTTATTTTTAGCTCCCAGGGTGTTGCGCAGTCAGGGGAGGAGAGTTTATTTCTCTTCCCTGCTTCTCCATCACCCTCTGTTTTCTCTAGCTTGGGGGGGAGGGAAGAGTGCCACCACCTTCTCCTGGGAATTTCACAGCAAGTGCTCTCTCTCTACCCCCTGCTCTATCCCTCTGGAAAAGAGTGGCGATAATGCCGGGCTATCCGGAAGAGGAGGAGGAGGGGAAACAGGGAGTTTGTAACCCAAAATAAAGAAAACAAAGAAAAGAAATTGACACGCCTGTAGATAAGGGGCTGTGGGAGTGAATGGTGTGATATTAGAACTGTAGGGATAAGCTGGGAGATAATCCGCTCACCCCTGGATTTCCTCTGGCTACTACAGCAATAAAGCCTCCCAGACAAAAGCATGAAATATCCAATAAGTAGCCTTCTCACAGCGCTAAACATTCCTAGTGCCACTACCCTCGTACCAGAGCAACCAGGCAACCTCAGAGTCGGTTTATCCACACATATGAACACATGCCCGCACTCACACACATATATAAAACCATAGTTCAACTACACACACTGCTTCACTAACTTCTGAGCCCTAGACAATTAAGGAGGGATAAAAGGTGACACAAACAATATTATTTTTTTTCTTGAACTGCTCTAGTCTGTCTTGCAACTCTCCTTGGCAACTGAGATATCAGTGGGAGGCCAAAGAGTCTGTCTGCTGTCGTATGTAGTAGAGTGGGCTTAAGACCGAAATCCTATTAAACAACTCTTATGTGACAAACATGGACAGGGCTCCATTCAGACCCCCGGCTGGGTTAGGCATCTCACCGCCTTCCATTGTGGCTATCCACGGCCCTCTGGAGATCAAGCCATCAGTTTGATGGGAACCCCTGTTAAACTGACAGGTATACCTCCAACTTATTAAGTCCAGTACGGTGATGCCATGCTGACTTGTTTCAACCAATCAAAGGACGGTACTCATGGATTGTTTTGATCTCATCTATATCTCATCTAATGGCTGTGTGGAGTTCAAATAGATATCTGACAGACAACTAACTGAATACTGCTTTATTCTGCTGTTAAGTCTACCACTTCTCCCTTTCTTTCTAAAAGTTGCTTTATTGAAATCAAAGCCCATTAATATTTATCAGATTATCCTTGAAGTCAAAGAATGTGCATGTTTAGCTGAACATATCTAGCTTGATTTGTCTGAGTTAAATGGGTTTTAACTGTAAAAGTGGTTAAGTCACAGCAGAACCACAAGACTGTGAGCTGTTGGTTGAAAGTTGTATAATGAACAAACAGACTGAAAAGTGCATATTGAAGGAAATCTGGCAATTCTGTTACATCTAGAAGTGCTGAATGAATGCACCAATTAAAATGGTGAATCTACTTTTTTCTAAATATAACTTCAAAGCTTGTTCAGAGAAAATCAAACATGTTTCATGTTACGGGGATAAATGACTTTTGAGGTTAAATTAAATTTGTCACTGTCCTGTTCTATGCCATAAAAGTATCACATCTTTTAAGGTTTTTTGTTTCTTTATGTGTTGCAGTACATAAAAAAATCTGAAATCATTTTGTAGATTAAAGTATAAAAAAGTAATTACTCATGTTCATTGATGTAGAGCTCTGACAACTCATGCCACGCCTCTTGGTCCCCGACAAACCTGTAAAGACAAAATGACATTAAGTGCTACATCAAGTCACAACAGGGAATGCATTTTTTTTAATAGTATTGTATAAATGCATGTATTACCAATTAAAATAACAACGACAGTCACCCAACTATTAAGGTAAGAGAAAGAGCTTGTTGGCATTTTATGCACAAGTTGTGCCAACTCAATTCAAAGCAAACTTCATTTTAATTAAAATGAAAGCAAGGGGAGGTGGGAGGAGGTACCTGACCCTCTCCCCCCTCCTGTGGAAACACTCACTGCTCCAGATATTCATTGAGCTCCCGGATGGCTTCAGTGCTCTTCCCCTGCGCCTTCAGTATGGAGATCTTGCGCTTTCTTGCTGCCTGCGGAACAGAGGGTAAACAGGATTAGGAACTCAGCTTCTCTAGTGTTTGTCTGAAGGGGGTGAGAGGACGAGTGAGTGTAAGCTTTGTGAGTTAAAGTGCGTACATTAGCCTCTTTTCAGTGCACAACAATCCTGCTCTAAGTTTTATTGAGATTGAATCATTTTTTATGCAATAAATAAGCACTTCAGTGCATTACAACAGTAGTAAAAAGGAAAGCACAAAAGCACAGACACTTTTGACACTGAAGTTTACCTAGTCTAGTGTATTTCTATCATTATTGTGAATGTCAATGAATGAAAGCCAACCAAGACATAGTTGAAAATAGTTAGTGGTCATGTCCAGCAGGAGATGGACAAACACATTATGAGTCGATGTTGAGAAGTTCGAATGAGCTCAGTGGCTGAGATAAAGCGGTGAGTCATCCTCTAACCAAGTAGGGAAAATGGCACACTCCCCCAAACCCCAACGCTTGTCTTCCTGCCGGCAAGGCACGCATCTAGCACTGCACCAGCCCAACTTACATCAGCTGAAAATTGCTTTCCGCTTCGTTTTGATGTTGAAGTGACCTTAAGGTGGATTAGATTCTCATCAATCTGAATTAGTAAGTATTACTCCTGCTGCTCTGACTTTTCCAAATGCCCTACTCAGGCCAAACCTCCTCCTCTTGCCTTTGGAAGTTAAGTGAAAACCTTAACAGGGGGATGCCTCTCCATTAGGAGTGCAGTGCCCTGCCATAGCCTATTTTATTTATGGACTGGCACTTGATTGATTGAGGCTTCCTCTCCTGCACTCATAACCAAAGCCACTGAGGGCTGTGTATGAGTCATGTCTAGGGGGCTGTAAATTTGGGCCTGTTCTGACATGGCCATCAGAAGAAATCCACTTCTCCATCAAACTGGGATTGGGACCTGCAAGACACTGCAAATTCAACTGACAAGCAATATTTCTACCTCTCAAAGAAATAAAAAAACACACACATTCAATGGGGCAACTTTCCGATAAAACAAAGGATTTTAAGATCAATATCTAGGGTTTCTACCTGCACAAAAATGTATTTTATTCCCAAAACACCGATCATGTGTATTTTCAGTAACCATTTAACACTACAGACAGCTTGAGAGAATATGATAAAATTCTTTATGATGTTACAACACAACACAAAGCATTGAAAGGTCAAAACAGTTATTCCCTTTTAATGTTAGTTTCAAGTCCTTTGACCGTAAAACAAAGATCACACAATAACGAAAGCACACGATACTTTGTGAGATTTTGGAATTTATACTCACTTAATACTAACGCAAGCTTGTGGTAGAGTACCTCTTCCAATATCAAAAAAGAGTAGCGGGAAAAAAATAAAAATCAATAAAATAAGCGAACTCTACGATAATGTTGAATGTGGATTTTTGCACTTGTGTGCTTCCCACATCCAGCTCTTTTCTCCCAGCTCTTTTTGTTTTTCCAGATAAAGAACCACTTGGGACTCAAAGGAACATATGGAAGTTGGTAGCCCAGAGAGTCACACAGCACTTTATAAAACGAGAAGCAATTTTAAACAACTTCTCTCTCTCCTCCTTTCTCTAACTAATGATCCAGAAAGAGCTGGTAGTGGTTCTGATCCCTCTTTTGTTGTGTTCTTTTTTTAATTAGCTTTCTGAGGAGACCCAAGGAGTGAGAACTGGATTATTTACATCAACCCTGGCTCATTGCTGTGACCTACCGCAACCTTTCTCTATAATAAGAAACATCACAATAAAAGGTGGCACACCTAGCACACTGTAGATACTTAAAAATGGATGAAGAAAAAAGAGACAAAGGGAATAGAAAGAAAGACATGTAGAGACAAATATTCAGTACTGTTGACAAGTTTTAGATTTAGTGAGTCCCTGGGACTCATAGGTGGTCATCATATTCATGCATTCTTAAGAACAGAGGCATTCTTAAGAACAGAGGCTGCCACCTGAAGGTCAATGGATTGAATCATCAGTTAGATACCCCTCATTAGACTTGGATTGTTTAACGCAAGCAGTCCTATTTGCACTGTAATAAGATAAAACAGAACTTACCACATGGACATAATTTTAATCAGGAATTATGAATAAGTGGAGCCGATAACATATTTTCATATTTGTCTGTTCGCTTGGCTGGTGGTTAACTGATGAGAGGAGCTAAAAGCGGAAATGGAGTGTTTGGAAAATAGGTTTTGGCTCTTGATATTTAGCAGTCACACTGTACACAAAAAAATCCAAGAGCAAGTCAGCACCGTATTCCAACCTGTCTTGTACACTTGGGTTTCATGACTGATCTAAGCTGAACGCACACTTTTACCTTCTTTCAATCTAATTTGACTGGATTGATAACCTCATAATTATCTATTATTCTGCAATATCTGTGCAATTATTCAAATCAGTGCAAATCACATCTCTAAGCAATTATTTAACTCTGTAATAAGGTATGTGCAATAAAAATTGAATGGTTTATTTACACTGTTCATTTTTGCATTTATATTGTGCATACATCCACTGCACTGGCACTGCAATTACTAAGCCAGTACATAATGCACATATGAACATACACTGATGCACATATTGTAAATAATTCATATTCCTTATTGTTTTTTTACTATCAACTGTTGTCTATACTTGCATTTTATTTCATTTATGTTCATATCTCTGTACTTACATTTCTATTCTAGAATGAAAACAACTGTATCATACCAAATTTACCCCTGGGGATCAATCAAGTATTTCTAATTCTGATCGACAAAATTTAAGTTGAACAGCGCTACTCTCACAAAAACAAAACAATAAAAAGTTAATGTCTATGATTTGCACATGGCGTTTGAACAGGAAAGTATTATCGGACACAATACAGCATTAGGATGATGTTTTTGTTTTGTTTTTTTAATCTGGGTTTCTTTTGTTATTATTTCAACAATTTTAATGTTGATCTGTTGTTCACTATGAATCATTATTAGGTAAAAAATAGGGTGCATGTCCAGGATCCCTTTGGGATTTTAATGTGTCAGCGACCAGTTGGTGTAATATTAACATTACTGAATAT
>JAPZDZ010000025.1:17210874-17222393 GCA_029783805.1 Acanthurus tennentii | reverse complement strand
AATATTCTATGTTTTATTATGCTTCGAAATTCTGTTTACATTTGTACATGGCAGAATTACAGATATATTTTCAATTATAATGAGTTATAAAACTTAATGTTATTTTTAACCCACAAGTAATACACTTTCATTAATTTTTTTATAGACTTTACATTGTTGTGGTCATGAAATTCTGAACTTGGCCTTTAAATTCCACTTGACCCACAAAAATATAATCTTGTCCTACAATGATTCTGTAATTGCATATGATTTTAGGTCAACCTCAGGAGTCAGCAATGTGACCTCAGTGGCATATTTATGAAATACTAGCTTTTTATGCTGTACAGTTAGGGTGAAATGAGTGCCAACTACTGAGGCAAAAATGTTCAAAAAAGCATAAATTGGTACATCTTTGTATGCAAATGTTGTGGACAGTCTTAAACAAAATGCCCTAAAGAAGAAGTAAAAAGGTGGAAAGAAATGCATTTACGCACGCAGACAAGAATTTTGCCAGATCATTGCTGTAGGTATTGGAACATGGCAAGCAATGGAAGGGCTAAGAGTTTGAAACATTTTTTGGACACCACCATGGCAAAAAAACCTCGAGCAATTTTTGTTGATTCAACAATTTTGGTTAATGGGTACCACATCTATTCCATAGCCTGTAATTACAACAGCTCAGTTTCCAATCTCTGCTTCGCATGCTGGGATGCCTCGCAAGTCTTCCTTGTGGTCGCCAATTTTCCGCCATTTCTCAGGCCCATCCCATGCCTAATTCTCAAGAGCATGTTGGAGAACATGTAGGGAGGAGGTAGCCTTCCCCAAGACAGGTGACCTGAATGTCATCATATCATTGCTCCACCTTTCGTCACTACACCCGAGTCATTCAAGACATGGTTTGTGGGAAAAAGGTTTAAAGTTAACATCTAAAAGACAGAGGACCTGTTGCTGTTTTGTTCCATTCCCAGCCCAAGGTTTGATTGACAGCCTGCAGTGCCTGGGTGGCAGCACCCAGCAGAGGCCAGGAAACCTGTCCCTTTCCGAGGACATCCCTGGAATCCCAAGACAATCTGTGCCATTTTGGGGAGGTTCCCTGTGATTTAGTTAAATTACAAGTCTCATTGTCCAACCAAGCAGCATAAAAATGTTACAAAATTTTCTGCAGATTACACCAATTACCGAAACATAAACTTGCTGGAGCAACACCCAAATGACAGTGATACAAGAAAATGAATGTCATTTGTGGCTATAGCAAACTCTTGTTGGACATGACTGGTTCAGAATCTTTGAAGAATGTTTATTGCAACCAACCTGTGTACTTTTCTTGTCACAAAAAACATAAATCAATCCTTCAGGATAAATTAAGAAAGAACACAATAAGACAAATGTTTTTACATATTTTGTTTTTAGCATCACCCGAGATTTGTTTTAGGTAGCATCAGCATTTTTGATAATGTCCACTTACTGGACCCAATCAAAATGAAAAAACAAACATAAAAATTTTACCTAAGGCCTGCCAAATTATATTTCAAGCACAAATGTACTTTCACAACTTCTGCAAACTTTTGTTGTGACATTTAGCCTATCCTTTGCCTTAAAAAAGTGCATCCAGTGACCTGACCACTTTTAAATTGAAATATAACTGTGCAGAGCTGCCCATGAAAACAGTCCTGTCCCTTTTTTTAAAGCCAGACTTGCAGATCTGACTTGCAAACTTCTAACGGCGACAAAAGCAAAAAAATAAACAGAAAAAACAAAAATGGTCTTGACAAAGTGAAGGTGGGAGTGAGGTAGCAGCTGTGGCTCGATAAATATGAGAAGTCTATTCCTCTATGCCATTCAAAGATCCAACATGGTTGGCTGCATTAGAGCAACATAGGGATTATTATTATTTTTTTCAGTTTTGCTTTTATTTATTTAGAGCAGACAATGTGATGAACCATTTCATGGCATCCAAAGCTCAAATGTCTACGCTGTATTTGTAGCACCGAGAGGAAAATATTTAATAATACTAAAGCAATCCATATGTCTGCATGGCACTGGAGACTTGCTGAACATCTTTGGGGTGAGGGGTGAGAGGTATAGCCAAAATAAATAGGGTCAGGGTTTCTTTTGAAAACCCTTTAAGAGATTTATTTTCTTGCATGGCCACATCTCCTTATGGAAACAATTAAAAGCAGGTACATTATGCTTTGGGTTGGTGGTGTGGGATTGGCAGAACACTGGCTAGACGTGCTTCTACAAGTCATTTCAGAGACATTAAAAGTAAATTGAGAAGATAGAAAAGAGAAAGCCCCAGAGATGGTTTATTTAGGGCTTCTCTGTATTAACTGAAATGCACACTTCAGACTTTGCACCTGAAGCCAGTAGAGAGCAATGAAGAAGGTGTAACAGGAGCTTAGTCATGTTTACTAATCCGGGGCTCTGAAAGGTCCTATAAATTGCTTTCTTTAAGGGTAAGAACTTAATTGATGCTTGACTCCCACTAAACAGGTCTACAACTGACTTAGGGCCTATTCAAACCAAAACAGATACTACCTGACGTTTTCCTATTCATATTCAAAATTTGCATGACATTTGCATTCAGTTGTGAAAGAGAACAGCTCCCTGTGCCAGAAAAGTAGGGACAGGTTAGCTTTTGAAAGGATGCTTATCATCTGTACTGAGTGATCCAACCACAAGGTGATGGCCTTAGATACAGGTGAGGACACACCTCAGAGGCACTGAGCATGCATTTAAGATCCGATGACTCACACCACTCAGAGGTGGTCTGGTCCACATTGGTCCCATTCTTTTAGCAGTGGGAACAGCAGTCTGACCGGGGCCACATTGAAGGACCACCTACTCAACTGATGTTTTCTGTTTTCTGGCGGAAGTATGTACTCATTCACATGAAATGGCATCATATCCAATCAACAAGTGAAACAACAAGCAAGAGCCATAACAACCATAGCTATAGAGCTGCTGGGGAGCACTGAGAAGACACTCAGGGACTTTACTCTCCAAGTACAGAAATAAAGTCTATGCATTTTGCATAATCCAAACAAACACAATGGTCAAATATCATGTTGACATTTAAGGTGGCTTGACTGATTCACCAGGTCAGCTTATACACTAAGTAACATGAAAAATACTCCATCTTAATAAATATGTAGCTGTAAAATAGCATCCATAGACAGTTACACAGTGAATTTTCATCAGTGTAAGTAACTACTGTGGTAAAGATGAAAAGGGAGCAAAGCATTTTTTAAATTTTAGAGCAGCTACAGCAGTAAAAGTTTACGTTGATGTGCAAAGAGTACTTGGCGGCACCAGGTACACACCCACTTTGATCTGGCCATCAATAATGTTTTTTTTGTCAAGTGCACCATCACCAACTATGTTTAGATATTCGAATATCATCAGATTAGCATGTTGAGGGTCAACTTGCTAAAATAATTACAAAGCATTTGATTTGATGTTACACAGCTCACTGAACTTGTTGCAGTAGAAGCAGTGGTTACACAACCTTCGAAAGGGGCCTTGTGTTAACTGAGCGCATGCACGCATGCACATCATAGGTAAGCTCTGGTACTAATAAAAGCACCACACTCTTGGATATGTTAGCGTACTTCAAACATCTCGATCAATTTGGTTTGCTGGTCTGTGCTGTTTTGATTTGCCCTCTCTTCTTTTTCACTTTCAGCAGACAGAAAAGACGTTCTTTTCATTTTTTTCTGGTCAACTGGGGGAGGTTCAGTGCATTTCTGCCTCCTGCAGGTTACAGACAACAACACCTTCGGTCTTTACAAGCAGAAATCATGTACGTGTTTGTTTGCATATAGAGCAGGGGAGTGTGATCCAATTACAAGTTTACAGGATAACCAGTGATGCACGTGAAGATGCATGCTAGGTTGGAGAAGACACACTAAGAGCTGTCCAATAGTTGTCGGATCCCTTAGGAAAGATGATAAAAGCAAGTGGGAATAGCCTCTTACAGCCCCAAACAAGTCAACATTCCCAACCCCCCCCACTAACCTGCAGTATTCATCACAATGAATGATTGTGTCTAAATGCCGTCAAAGGCCAAGAATAACCCCTGGCTCACCCAGCACCCTCTTTTTAAAACTTTTCACTGGTGTGGGTGATAGACTGATCCACACTGTGGTTAAGGTCAGAGTGGAGTTAAGCTGAGCAAACTCACACTGTTAACACCATAGTGCCTCAGCAGATTTAAAACCCTCCAAAAAGCTGAGACCACAAAGCAAAGCAAAGTACAACATTAAACTGAGGGATTTTCCGCCTTCTTTTCCTTGCTTTTAGTCTTACCGTATTGGTGGGGTCATCTTGGAGAATGGCATCGTAGTCCTTGTTGGCCTCATCATACCTTCAGATAGAAAAAAAGGAATATAGATTTGTTTTTAACCAATCACAGTTCCAAGTCACATAAAATTGGATGGTGAGGAAATCAACCTGAGTTCAAGGTAATCAAGTTTCTGTATATAGTGTGGCAGATTAACCTCACTCTCTTATGATTACAGTGAGGTTGTACAGAAATCAGTGGTGATCTAAAAGAAGAAATAAACACTCATTTAAGTTTACTTTGCTAACTATACAGCCAACGTTGTGAGAAAAAGCTTATATCACTTTCATAATGAGTCATGAAATCAATACAAACAAAGTACACTATTTTAGAGATTGTGTTTTCATTTGATTGTATTTAGTTTTGATTTACCTTTAAACAAAATTAAACTTATGCTTTTACATCCACCCAGATCCACAGCTAACTTGTTGGTTCAATTATGTGTCTCTGAGCCCATACATGTTACCGCAATACACATAAATGAGGCTGATACGCAACAATATCCAACACAGCATGCCTAAAACTATTGGACTGAGCCCACATGACTCTGTTTACAGAGAAAATTTGAGAGCTTTAAATATCAAATCATTTGGTTAAGAAATCTGGGAATAGGAGGTATGTGCACTTCACTTGTCATGTTAAATAAGATGCTTAATGATGATTTTAGAACATTTTTCTATGTGGGGCAATCTGCAACGCTGATGTTTCAGCAGCCAAATGCGGGTATCAGTGATCAGAAACTGTCCTACCCACAGCCTGCAACAGACAGAGGCAACTCTGGTTCCCATTAGCATTGAGAAGCCCCACTTCCAGCACTGCTGTTTCCCTCACATTCACTTTATTACTCAGGCACAGTTTGGGAGATTTCAGATGGCACTAGGCAAGCACTCACAAGCCACTTTGATTTGCTTTATTTATTTATTAGGAGCCGTGTGGGAGTTATAGGGAGCCGTTATAGGGAATGTGTGTGTGTGCCTGTGCGTGTGCGTGTGAATGTGCACACGAGTGTGTGTGCAGGCCAGTGTGTGGAGGGGATGGACGTTTATTTAATCTGACAGTGCCCAGAAATCACTCCCAATTATCACATAGACTCTGACATAACCGATTAACTAGCAATCTTGATCTGGGTGGGGTGAGTGAGGTAGTAAACAGATTGCACTACCCTTACAAGTGAACTTAATACTCCCTGTTTATCTTTCCTGCTTTATTCTCTACGAGGGGTGGGGGGTTCCATATTACAGACTGGAAAGAAAGTATGAAAATAAGGAGGCAAAGAGAGAAAAATACAGACAGATGAGGAGTAACAAAATAAGGAGAGAACAGAGGAACAGAAACCAGAGAAGATTGAGGGACCCCATCACTAACAGTGGGTTCAGACCACTTCCTTCCCGGGAATCCCTAACTCAGGCTAAAGGGCCACAGGACTACCAAGCACTGATCCTCTCTTCTCTCAGTTTCCTCCTTCTCCAAAGGAATGCTGAGTGATCCAACATAAACACACCCTACCCCACACACTGTATTGACACACACCATTGTACCACTTGGGATCTTAATAGTTTCACACCCTCCAGCCACACCAAGTACCATGCATAACAGCGCAGATGTGCTTTTTTGCCTTCTCTGCCTCTGGAGCTTTTGGTACCCGATGCTTACCTTTCCAAAGCCTCCAGCCTCATGCCCGATAATCGCTTCACTCTGTGGCTATCTGAAAACTGCTTCTCCAGTTCCTGTAGACAGGTCTGCAAGGATGTGGGCAGAGGAGAGAGACCAATTATAGTTGGCTGTGACTAAACTTTTTGTTAGACCCTGGCCCTAATACACATACCTTTACAGATACAAACCACCTGTCTTGAAAATGTCAGTTTTGGCCTGTGTTTTTGCTGAACAAACTTCATATACACTGATGTAAAAACTGAATTTCACAGATGTGAAAAGTCTGCTGTTGTTACTTTATGTAAACTATTGAGGTAACCATGTTCAGTTCTATAAAAAGAGGAGTGAGGATGCTTGAGGCCACACTTCCTCTGCTACACAGAGCTCGAATTTCGTTGATTACTAAGTTAAAATAGAGGTGAGGAATGGTTAGAAACATGTTCAGCATTAATTTGAATAAGATAAGGAATGTCTTGTGTCTCACGTATGATCTTAATTTTTTCTAAGATCCATTAGTTTAAGTCTGGTCCTTTTGTTTTTAAGTTTTGCCTTTTCAGGGCTGAAAAGAAAGCCAACAGAAAACTGATTCCAATGACTGTGTTCTGCCTTTAATTTACTCAATGAGTTAGTCTTTTAGCGGAGGGAGTTGTTTCATTCATACTAATTTGAGATTAACCATTTCAGTTACCATGATCTCTTTTTTTCCATCCCATGCGGAGCTGACAATTTTAAAACCCATGAATATATTTCAGTGTGAACTCAGAAACGTCATATTTAGCTTTTGGTATGGCAAATAAACACTGAGGAAAAAGCAGCCGAACACCATAATTGATGAACAAGTTCAGCTAACACTTGAAGCATCTCTCTCTACTCATTTGCTACACCCTCTAATTCCAACTCTCAGCAAATTGTTTTTCCAAAGTAAGGACAGTGTTATTCCATTTGGCCACATAAAAATCAGATTTTTATATTTGGCAGAGGGGGTGCTGCAAAGTAGGAATGGCTGAGAGAGAGTGAGGGATGGCTTTTGAAGCTCTTGGGTGTGTGGAAGAGCAGTAAAAACTTACCAGAGCCAAGTCATCCCGACTGCAATCCAGTGCTGCGATCATCACCTGCTCATAAATAATCCATACTAGGGAGAAGAGACAGACAAAGAATACTGTGTTAACGCCCTTTACTTTCCACTGTCTGGTGAAACTTGAAAAAATTATATATTGAACTTTACACTTGACGTCCCAACTTAAGAGACTGTACCCAACAGCTGCACATCATGTTTTAAGTCTTAAAAACAAGCTTTCATGATGTAAACCAACAGCTTAAGATTTCAGAAACAGAACTTTCCAGTTCCATTAAATATGTAATGCTACATTTACTGTTCTTCATATGGAGTACATTGAAGATAATGTTGCTTGTTAAAAACCCACACTTGGACAGCACTAAAGTAATAATAATACTCATAAATACAGGAACATTTAAGTAAACGCCCATGTGTGAGGCCTTACAATCATGTTATTAATTTGCCCACAGTGAGTTAGAAATAAATTACTAATTTAATTTTAGTCATAACGTTACATTGGAGGATATTAAGAGAAACATCAGCAATAAATAACTAATTGTTACATTTGTTATTATGACGTTTACAATTCATGCTAAAGCTGAATTATCTTAAAGTTAGCCTACTCCCGCAACCACCTTTAATTTTCCTCATTAGCTGTCTTTCTCACATCCCATACCAGAAAGACTAAGACATGGAAAAGGTGATCTTTAAAAGTACCAGAGGAAAAAAAAGGGGATAGAGTCACAATTTAGGAAGTTTATTGAGAGCAACGCTGCTTTTTAGTGGGAAAACACTGTCAAAAACACTGCTAATGCCTTGTGAAACTAAGCAGCTGAACTAAAATTTCTGTACATGCCTTGCTGTTTCTCATCCCTTACTAGAGGTAGTGTAAAAGTGTTAACAATTACTGTAGTTTACATGCCAGCCCAGCACAAGTTTCAACAGCTCCATTATGTTCTGTTAGCAACATGTGTCTGCTTTCACTTAAACATAAAATATGTACTTCAATGTAAACATAATAATTAAGATTTATTTGATCAGTGAGTGATGTTAAAGCATTGGCAATACCTTTGCATATCATATATCCCAACACAATTCTCCACAGACAGTATTATTCATGAATGTTTGCATCCCAGCAAATTATTTTTGAAAAGTGATTTCATTTCTAATCCCCAAAGTCCTACTGAGGGCTCTTCATATAAATAGCTCCTAAAACACAGATTTGTGCACCTCTATAACTTGCATTTTAAACACATACAGGCTTGATAGAGACAATGTGTAGTTACTGTGACATCGTAAGGTGATGCTTATTAGGTTGTGGGGTATTTGTAGATCATAAAGATAGTTGTACCAATACTGAACATATCTATATTAACTTTCTAGTCCACAATGCATACTTAGATTAATTTAGGGTATAGATCTTAAAGTTTAATATTGTCAAATTATTGTATTAGATACATAAGACCAATCTTAGGCAAGTCTCAATATTTCAGCACTGCTTATTCATATATTCAGAAAAAAGCCTGTTGAGCACCATCATTACTAGGTCCAACCATTCCTTTAACATGTTTCACTTGGTGGTTAGCTGTAAAAAAAAGGCAAAGTTTTTTTCATTCAGCCAACTATAACATTATAACATGCTGACTAATATCCTGGCTACAGAAGCCAATTAATGGAATTAATACAACATGTTAGACAGACAGCACTGACAAGCAAACTGGACATGTTTAGCCAAATAAACACCTCCCGTTAATTGAAACAAAATATTTAAATCCAACTCCACCCAAGAACTTTCAGGTTACGCCAATACAAACACATGCCTCTAGTTTTCTTGACTTTAATGATTCCAGCTCTTGTTTTGATAATTGCCATCTCATTTCACAGCCAATTTAAGAACTGGTTTCAATAAAACCATGGCATGTTATGGGTTTATTCGCCTCTTTGGAGGCTTGCATGAATCATAATGACTAGGGAAAAAAAGAGAGTTTTACAGGGTAATGCAGCAGGACAGTGTTGTTATAGAGGAAACCATGACCTATGTTACTTTCTTGGTAGGTGAAAGCAACTGCAACTTATAAAGTAAAATCTTAAGAAACCAACAGCATAAGTTCCCTTAGAGGGGAACAAAAAAAGGATTTTTTGGTATGGCCAATCACCATCTGGGTCACCTAACCAATAATAATAATAATAATAATAATATAGAAAATATGCCTCCAATAATTGCCTCTAATAGACTCTCTCTATATTAATATTATTGTTATATTATTATTATTTCCACGTAGTGAGAGCTACCACAAAGACATTTTAAAAAGCTATTCATTGTGTGTCAGTTATGTGGGGCTGCACAACCATTGGATTTTAGTCAGAATCACAGTTGTGTCTTTCAACTATAAAATGAATATGATTGACTGTGATATACTGACTTAAAACAATGCATCTTACGCTCTTAGTCAACTAGTTTAATGAGGTGTTTAGCTTTACCTTTGGGGTCACGCCTTGCAACGGTAGCTCTGATTGGAAGAAGAATTACAACAAAGAGCAGACGAGCAAAACAAAAATAAAATGTCTGAGGCAAAATGCAATGATCTAATACACTGAAATCAACCACCACCTGAAGGTATTTTAGGTTTAGAAAATGATTTTAATCACGAATAAATCATATGCAAAGAGTGCATAAGCCTTGAGTCTACACTGCAAAGCAACACATATTACTTGCTTGACCATCTCAAAAGAACAACCCAACCCACATGATGGATATAAGAATAATTTCTTGTTAACTTAATCATACCTAACCAAATCCTTGACCAACATTCATCACACAATGTATCACCACTAGTGAAAGCAGTCCTTTGCTGTGTTTATTTAAGGACAAAAGTTTTGGTACAGTTTTGTTTATATTTGCCTCGTGGTGATGCACTGTGAATGAGGAGTCTTATTTAGATGCAAAGATTGTTTTAAGTAGCACAGAGTAAATGTAAATGTAAATGTAAACCAAGTACTCAGTTTATATAAACGTAAAAAAAATATTTTAGTCTTGATCAAAATAATCAGGATAGTTATGTTGACCATAATTGCGCAGATCTACTGCTGTGTAGTTTGTGTCCATGCTAAAATGAATGTGTAATAAAGGCCACAATTTTCTCCACTTCAAAACGCTAATAGTCTACTTTGTTCATGTAATAAAGTAAAATGAAAAAAGTGAATAAAGGTCAGTCTTGACTTCCTGTCCCATCTTAACTCTAAAGGTCCATGAAACGTTCTTAGGAATGACATAAAATAAGAACTGGCTTATTTAGTCATAATGCACTTACTGTCATCTCCTAGTTTTGATGCATGTTCATTGATGAGCTCTTCACCAACATCCACAATTTGTTCACTATTTCTGCAGTTTTCTTCTCTCCATTTTCGCAGCTTGTCTCTCATCTCTGTGGACGAAGGTGTTACGCCATGAGAACAATGAAGTCAATATCAACCTCAGCATTGAATTGAGCCTTTTCCGTTCACTTTGGGACTATGCATTACGAGAGTAGGACGAAATAGTGAAACGCAAGAAAAATTTATCCCACTATGTGAAATAAAGTTAACGGAAATGTCTTTCTTTGATTTTCCGTCATCAGAACTGATACATATGGAAGGGCTTAAGCCTCTGAAGCTTGTCACAAAAGCTCAACCTCAACCAACAGCCAATCGCTAACTTACATGCCCTTCAATTGGTCATGTTTCAAGAGAAATAAGGACACTCTCTTGCAGCTACAGTTATGTTTAAAGTAACAATGCTAGTGCAAGTGTACACAACGGCACTGACATCCTGTTTAATATTATTATTGGTGTTCTGTATTTTGCAGACCTGTACTGCGACGTTGCTAATGTTATAGCTAAGGTTAGCCAAAACCATCATAACTGTCTAGCCATGATTGGCTAGCATGGCAACGTCACAGGCGTCATTTCTTTATCTGAAAACACACAGACATAGCTAACTGCTTAACATTTTACGCTACTTTAGCATTTCCGATAACTTAGTTACACAAGCATGCTACTGAATGGACATACTGTGTGGTTAAAGACGATACGTTAGCTAACCACGCTAGTTAGCATTAGCTAACTTCTTTTAGACACTGACTTCTTCGCTCGTGTTTTCAGTCTGAGAAGTGAAGACTTTCAACCACGCTCAAACAAGGACAAAATAGAAAGTCCAAAATAATAAAATGTCTTCCTGACACTTGAGAAAAAATCTATTTGGACTTGTTTCTTACCTTCCCATCCAACATCGTACATTTCTGATACCGACGCCATCTTTTCTCTTTTGACAACAACGTCGTGCCTACGTCATGGATTTGTCCTTTGTGGGCGTTGCTAACTTAAAAAAAATAAAAATTAAAATAAATAAATAAATTTAAAAAATAAATAAATAAATAATAATAATAATAATAATAATAATAATAATAATAATAATAATAATAATAATAATAATAACAATAACAATAATAA
>JAPZDZ010000025.1:17199672-17210045 GCA_029783805.1 Acanthurus tennentii | reverse complement strand
CGTTTATAACTTAATAAAAATAAAAATTAAAATAAATAAATAAATTTAAAAAATAAATAAATAAATAAATAATAATAATAATAATAATAATAATAATAATAATAATAAAAAGAAGAAGAAGAATATAATAACAATAATAATAATAATAATAATAATAATAATAATAATAATAATAATAATAATAACAATAATAATAATAATATCAATAATGATAATAATAATTGTTGTTGTTATTATTATTATTATTATTATTATTATTATTATTATTATTATTATTATTACTGTTATTATTATTCTTTTTATAATAATGTGTTAATGTCATTAAACAACATAGGGTCCTGCTATATAATATTTTTTGGCCCGATTGGGTTATATTTATATCCAGTGATCTGGTGTCTTTTTTTATTGTACCTTACTGGTCATTTTAATGCCAAGCCTCACTTGCACATGTTCTGGTTTATGCACAGGAAAAACGTGGTCCTACAAGCTACTCCTACTAATCTACAAGCATACACTGTTTACCTATTGCACTGTTAGGCAGTAAGTGACATGCAGATGTTGATGTTAAGCAGGCTACATCAGACATCTTCAATCCAGATGATATTGCTCTCATGCTCAGTTTCCTTTTTTTTCATAATTCTCCAACTAAGTATTGGGTAGGATAGTCGACTGTGCCTAAAATCACTTTCCTCCAAAAATATGAAATGTGCTTTCCAAGCACATTTACCATTTATCCTGATTTCCCCGAGGAGCCTCTGTGAATCTCATCCCCTCCCTGTATATGCTTGCTTACACACTTCTCCCTTACCACATTACACACTTGTTGATGTGGGCTCAGCACAAACTCGCTTACAGAGACATTTTTGAGATGTGATGTCATAGCCAGTGCTGCATACTGCATATATCCTACTGTTATGCATACTTGTCAATGTTCTTTTGTAAAGGACAACAAGAAGATTTTTTTCTAGAGGACACTGATGTTGTCAAAGAGCCTAGCATCACCACTGATGGGCAAGTGCACAAGGGACGATGAAATATCATCATCTCTGTCAGGGATACAAATAATAACACTGTGAACAGTTTAAGTTACGTTCAGCTTTGGCAATCTGTGCACTTGTAATTTTCAAGTCTGCACATGGCAGTCAGTTGATGTGTGGTTGGGATTTTGCTGGAACATGAAATACCAAAGAAACCACATTAAAACAATCATACACTATCCTTTGGGGTAGAGGGCTTTCCCCTGTCTGCCAAGGTGCCACTGAAGGCCAGCGCCTGAACAGTGACCTGCAATAAACACTCTGCAATGGGTGTGACTCTTGGGATTTCAGGTCATGATGGTAAAAGTGCTCTGTGAACAAACTGTCTATAACTTTGAGATGCAGCTGGATGTGGTGGGGGTGGTGAAAAAAGCCACTTGACATAAGGCGCCTGTTTAACTTGGACCAGCTTTCTTGTATAGAAATGTCACAATATGGGAGATCAACTGCAGCCATGTGAAAACCTAAATTGTACTACTTGACTGGTGCTTACGTAGGTTTCCATGCTCTGGAAGCCCCGACATATGGCACATGAGACAAGAATATATATATATTTTCCTTTTCAGTCTCCATGCACGAAAGAAGAAATATTCCAGTAGAAACACTTCACAGGCATTATATTTTGATTTCTGACAGAAGCAATCAGAGTTGGCAATCTCTAAAATGAACAGTTATGAAGTAAAAATTGAGGTAAGCTGAGGTGCTCTCTGTGGTTTTTAAATAGTTCCTGTTCCATCTAGATTTCTTTTTTGTTGGTGTTGTACGGTGAGTTGCGGAAAATGAAGACAGATGCAATTAGCAACAACGTCTTGATTCAGCCTTCTGGAGCCAGCAGCAGTGTGTTTACTTTGAAATCTGATTAGGTCCCCTGTCTGACCAAGTTGCTTTCACCTCACCACGAATAACTCTGCACAGATTACTTCAGCACGCCCTGTCTCTGATGGACTCCCTCTATTGCACCTTTGACCTCACCCATATCCTGAGTGAGAGACCCTGAGCGGGAAATTTTTGGACATCACAATTAGGCTTCCTCGCTCTCCTGCTCTTCTCCCTCTTGGCTTTAGTGCCAAGAACAATATTCAGCTCCATGTCAGAGCAGCACCACGCTGGTAATTGATGTTACTCACACAGTGCAAAGCTTACGATGTATTGCTCCCCTGACACCCTGTGTAGTAGCATGATTGCTTATTGTGGATTAGAGAACTGTGACATGTAGTATATTATGTGTTGTTAGATTGGTTTTAATAGCCCATCATCTTTTCCCATTAAGTTAAAACAGGGAATTTAACATCACCATATATGAGATTAAAACCAAAAGACTACAGCACAGGCTAGGCAATAGGCACATTTATCACTAGAAGTGATGGTAATTTAGACAGTGACGTGACAATTTTGACACATCTGAGCCAAATATTGAAATGTTTTTCTCTATGGTATCCAAGAAACACATCATCTCCATCTTAAATTGCGGCAGCTGGTAAAGTCAATTCTTTCCAATAGCATTTTATATATAGTGTCCAACTTGAAATGTGAAGCACTTCTACAACCTCTCAGGAGGTCTAAGCTGAGGTTTGACATTCATAGAAGTCACGGCTATTGTTCACTGGTCTTACTTTCTTTCCATTATTTCAAGAGTGGTTTTATACAGAGGCCTCCACTTAGCTAAATAAATACACACAATAGCACTTATTACAAAAATTTTAAATCCGCAGGAAGAGGGATATTCAAATCTTGTCCCACGTGCAGTGGAAGCCTCTAACTATACAGTATAACCCAGAGTTATCAGATTTCACGTTTCTTTTCTGGTAAGAACACTCATGACCGCGAATTTGGAGATAGCGCCATGTTCTCTGTAATGTCATGTTTTCAAAGAAAATTGCAGAGGAAAAGTGAAGTTATGCATAACGAGGGGAGCAAGCATGGGAGCAAAGCTTGCCGAGGAAGGATTAGAGGGGTCAAATATTGATTGTCTCCCATGTGTGCCTTCGATGATATTGCAGATGTGTGTGAGTACTAGTCACCTCTTGTTTGTGCAGCGGACATGTGTTTTGCAGATGTTCTGCCATGCTTGATGCCATTGGGTGCTCACTGGGAGCTTGTATTGAATGCTGGTCCACAGGCTTGGTCGATAACCTTGATCCTATTGCCATCGCGTGTGACAGTGCTGAAATCAGCACTGGGCTCTGAATCAGGAGTGTGGGCCGCTGATTTATAACCTGACGCACAAGCAGAGCGAGGTGATGCATATCTAAAAAGTTTACAAAGGAATCATTGAAATTCATATGAGATGCTGGAACTCAAATTCAAATGCTTGGCATTGCTACATCCAGAGCCGAGTCATTTGTCTTCAGGTCTTATTGATTTATATTTTGACAGATATTAGAACAAGGCCAGCGGTGGGTGTCTTTGGCAGTGTCATCTCCTCTCCCTTTCTTGGATTCATTTGTTGACCAAGAAAGCTTTCAGGAAACTGGAGAGCTGAGGTTTTTCATGGAATATTTGGTCCATCAATTCAGCGCCCTTTAAGTATATCCCATAAAGGAGCAGGAGCAGGAGCATTTTCTGCAAGACATGTAGAATAATAGATAACTGCATTGCATGCTGGATTGTGTTGGTGTTTCTGACATCTCAGCATTGAACCTGGGGATCATGTGTGGTTAAAGCCATCACAACCTGCAACTGCTCAATATACAAAAACATACAAAAGCTTTGATTAATGAGACAGATATGGTGTATGATTTTTATTAACTCTACTTTTATGGGCTTTTTTTTAAGGTTTTGATACGTCTTCAAACCAAACATCCTCAACCAAGCATGGTTGGATAATGTGGGAGTTGCTGGGAACAAATCACTAATTTTATTCACTCTGTAACTTGGGTTGACAGAGAAGCACTTTGGTAGATGAACATTAAGAAGTTGCAGAAATATCCCCAAGACCAGTGCTTCTCAAATAGTGGGGCGTGCCCTTCTGGGGGTGCGCGATGAAATGCCGGAGAGACATGCACGGCAAAACTGCGTTTGCTTTTTCATTGCCGTACCAGAATAAAGTGTAATTACACATCCGCTACAGTAGGTGGAAGTGGCACTTTCACACTGTTGCTTGGGTGATCACTGTTAAGCACGAGATTCTCTGCTGTTGCTGCACTGAAGACAAAGTTCAGATCCCAGCTAAACATTGAGCAGGAGCTGAAAGTTGCAGTATCATGCTTCAAACCCGGCTTCAAAAAGTTGTTCAGTGCAAAACGTGCTCATTGTAGCCATTAATCCTGACTTCATCATTTTGATAAAAAATATCAGCACAATTTGTTTTATTATTAATTTTTGTTTTGTAGGCTAAAGTGTTTTATATGTTGTGCCCCTGAGGTAATGGTACTGATCAATTTTATTTATTATTATTTATTAATTTTATTTAAGTTTATTTTTTTCAGTATTAAATGGTTCAATTAGTTTGCTGAAAAGGTTTATAGTTTACATAAGAATTTAATTTTGTTGAATTTAAGGCAAATTGATGCACTTAAAATTTTTTCTGGTTCGGACTAAAAAAACAAGGTTAATAGAGTTATTCTTTGTTGTAAGTGGATCTATATTTCTTTCTTTTTTCTTTTTTTTTGGTTTTCCTTAATGTTAATAAGGATACAATGTTATGCAGAGGTGCACTTGTAACAATTTTATAGACAAATGATACTATTTATAGTCGTGGCGGGGGGTGGGGGGCGCAAAATGTTTTCTTCCTCCTAGTGGGAGCTTAACAGAAAACAATTGAGAAGCACTAGCCCAAGACACAGTTATGTTAGAAAGCAGACCACTCGCATGTGACTCGCATTGTTTGCAGTATACATGCACAACTGTAAAGCCTGTGTTGTAATGGAAGTTTGACATTTCGGGAATTGCACTTATTTCTTTTTGAGATTTAGATGAGAAGATCGATTTGATCGATTCCTGGCTTGGGTCTGTGTTGTGTAGTTACATGTATTGTTCTTGTGTTAAGCCTGGCTCCAATGAAAACTGTTCACATGGATGAGGGTTGCCCAAAGTAACTTTCATGACAGAAATTTCACTAAAATTGTGTTGTACATGTACAGTATCAAATTTAAGGCATAAAAGCTAATCTTTCTCAAGCGTTGTGACTCATTCTGAGAAGATCTGCTTTGTTCCCAATGATTTTACTGTTTAAGTTAAAAAATGTGTACAAAAATGTATATATGTGCTGTACAGAAAAGCATTGTGTTGCAGTGCCACACTGGTTAATAGCAAACACCACCCCCTGACTCCAAAGACACCCATATCAGCATTGTTGCTGTGTAACAACCAGTGCCCAGGCAGTTATTTCTCATGGCCAAGAAATACTCTGGTACATAAAACACTCACAAAACCACAACTTGTTGGTTTTTACACCTATATATATAGTTACACATATTTTAGTGAAAAACGCCACTAGCTGCATTACCTTGTTTACAGTCTTAATGCTAAGCTAAGCTATAACACTCTGCCAACAGCAGCTTTAAATAAACTACAGTTAAGAGAATGGCACCAATATTTTTATCTAATTCTCAACAAGACTTTAGGTATTTCCCAAAATGTTGAGCTCTTCCTTTTTAACAGCTGTAGCTTCAAATTGATTTACTATTATAAGTCCTCTCTGTCTCCTTCATCTCAAGATATTACTAGTGTCCAATATAAAATGGCCTGCATCCATCCCACTGAATAGCTTTTTTTGTTGGTCTCAATTGCCCCTTGCCTATTTTTCTCAACTCTCTGCACTCTGCAATTCATGGGTTTGGCTTTGCTTTTCTCTATAGAGTTGGATGAGCAAACTGGACCTTTTAAAAAAATGCTCAGTGACTAGAATTGATTTGTTTGCAAATTTCAATAAATACAACCATTTATTAGAAAATGCAACCGAGAGAGCTAAGAGTTAGTTAGTTTTGCAAAGTAACAAAAGACAAAATCAACTATATTCACTACATATTTTGTAAAAACAGCAGGTCTTTGCACAGTGAGTACTCAAAGAGTAAGGTCTAGATTTATTGTTCCTGTGATTTCTGCATGTTATCAATAAATAATATTAGTGTGGCGTCAGGAAAGAAAATAGACAAAATTTGAGGAATGGAGGGCAAATAATCCCTACACACATTTTTCCAAAATACAACAAGGACCTTTTTTTACATATAAAATGAGGATTGGCTGCTTTAAACAAGAGAAACCAAAGCAATTTGGCTCTCATGTCACTGTTCAAAATACAAGATTTCTTGTCAGTTTGGATTTAGCTTGTGGTGTTTAACCTATTTGAGAATGCTTATTGGCTTTGCCTGGACAAGTGAATATCTTTCCCACTGCTTCCTAATTCAATATAGTGTAATAACAAGTATTATTGCCTGCACATAAATGCAAGCACACAACTCACATTACACTGGAAATGGACAATATAGTGCATGTGTTTATGTTACATGGAGAAACAATTATTGGGTTTTGATCATTCTGCATTAAAGTAAGCTTGGAAGGACACGTAGAGGTTTTTCTGCTTGGGAAGAGTAAGAGAATGAAAATTATTCAGGTGGTGAAAGGGGCTAAACCTTATGTCACACTTTTTCTTAAAAAAAAAAAAAGGAAAAAGAAAAGGCCCTCTGAGGCATATTGATTTTTTCTTTGAACAATCCTAAAGACCTTTCAGAACATGTCAGAATTATACTTTTATATCAGTATCTCACATCTCGTTTTAATTGAACTTTCAATTTGTGTCACTTTGTACATAATAAAAAAACCTCAAAGAGGGACATTTGTCTTCCATATATGGCAAGTACACCTTTATGAGCCATGGTTGTTGTTTGTTTGTAACTACTGACTATATTGCAAAGGCAGACTTGAATAAAGCACAAAGAATAAGGAAAAATCCCTTTCCACTGTTTGCAAATCGGGGAGACCCTACCTTTAGCCTGAAGAAAAGTAAAATTCCCTCCCTCCTCCTAACTTTTGCACAGTTCACACCTTTTTCACTTAAAATAAGATATAATACTGTAGTGTGGTTCCTTGATAGAGAGTAAGATGTTGGAATCAAGGTTAAAAAAGTATTAGAATTTTGCCATCAAAAAATGTAAAATACAATTTTTAACACGAGTCATTGATTCAGGTACTTTAGTAAAATACTGCGCAGGAATGCAAACGTAAGAGAACAATAACAGACGCACAGCAAGACAACATGAACAAGAGGAATACTAGATGCCCACATTGGTCAAACAGTACCAGAAATAGGGTTTTATTTTGACTTTATCAAGACCAAATTACAGCAGTGACACTGGCTGGGTTTTTCTTAATTATTCATGTTTAAGAGTGAATGATCTATTTTAAAATTATACATGCTAGGCTGACCAAATTATCTGAAGAGTAACTTTTTCCTGCAAAACCACTTTTGAAACAAAGCAGATAACTTAGAAAAGCAGAGCAAATCTGTCTTTTCTAGTTTTTTTTTTCTTTTTTAGTTAATCATTTTAATCGAGCTGCTACTGAGTGAGAGCTAACTGTGTCAGAAGTACCCTGTGAAACAGCAACTGGCCATGGTGGCTTGTGTCTATTTATGACTCATTTCTACCTGCCGTCAGGCGGCTGGAAGAAGTGGGGGTGGAAGAGAGAGCCCAGTGGTAACAAGGCAAGAATTGTATATGCATGCAAGACAGTTTAGTGCGGTTTTCAAGAAAACAAGGTACTACTGAAACCTATTAGAGGTGGGCCATTAGGAAGCTGATATTGGCTGTTTTTGGCCGGATATGGTCAACACATAAGCACCTTCATGAGGCAGTGGCTGAATGAGGAGAAAGGATGCCTCAGATGCACAGTGAAGACATTCTGCTATGCGTAAAGGTCAAATGATTGGAAACGATCTGGTTGTTTTCACTCAAACTTAGCAGGCTTGTGGGTGGGGGCTCATTGTGACTATATTTGCCCTCAAATGGTTTTGGTCCCATGCAGAAGTCATACACAGTCACATGCTGGCTTTTAGGAGAAATATTGGCGGTGGCTGGAGGAAAGCCTATGTTTTCAAATTCAACAAAACGTTCACTTGGATTCCGTTTTATAAATGAAATGTTTCACTGTATCAACACCACAAGGAAATTATGGGAATTTTGAAAGGTTTACAAGTCATAGTCATGCATCCTTCTGAGAAACCAGTGAAGCAAAAAATGGGGAAAAAAAGCATACACATTTCCATACATGAGCAGGAATTACAGGATAATAATGTTACTGAAACTGACGTCCCTTTCTCCACAGCAGGGAACAGAATATCAACCATAAATGTAACATACATTAACAACATATATACACACTTTGAACATAATATATATAATATGTATAGACTACACAAGTCTATGTGTCTATGTTACTCACATTCCTGAAAGCTATTAAAGTAAACTGAATAGAGCCACTAAGCCATAAGATCAAACCAACACACTGCAAAAGCATAACTGGAACCAAAAAGTAATTTGAAACTTTGAAATTCACCATGAGAAAAAATATCTAACTATCTATCTATCTATCTGTCTATCTGTCTATCTATCTATCTATCTATCTATCTATCTATCTATCTATCTATCTATCTGTCTGTCTGTCTATCTGTCTGTCTGTCTGTCTGCTCACGGCCAAACACGTGCCCTATCATAATAGTTAATATTGTATGGGCCAAACGACTACTTAATCAAATCGTAATACACACTTCATAATTCCCTCTCCCTTTACAATCAGCAGCATCACAGTCTCTTTCTGAGGATGCTGAGAAAGTCGCTGATTGGTCACCCCCTCTGTACAAAGCTGAAACGTATTTCCACTTCCCCTTTCCCGGAGCAAAGATGGCGGAATACGACCTCACCACTAAAATTGCCCACTTCTTAGACCGTCATCTGGTTTTTCCTCTGTTGGAGTTCCTGTCGGTTAAAGAGGTACGGACTATATTAACGCGTAAACTCTTCGGTACATTTTAATGTTATTTCAATGAACAATATTCAGCTTTTAAGCAGTAATAAGAACCGCGTGAGCCGAAAGAATTGAACACATTTTCCTTGAGCTATGTAGATTGCGTCATTTAACAGGCGCGGAGCCGGAAAAGCGGATTCCCGCATTCAAAATAATAGCAGAAATACACGGCAACTCTGGTACAAACGTGTGACTGTCAATGAGAACAGAATCAAAAGAATTGAAGTACTCTGTGTGGTAAATATGCTAATGTTAATGCTATAAAAGTGTAATGAATTACTTTATAACATATTATTCTACACGATATAAAGCAATCAACTATTACATGTGAAATTCAAATGTCGGAAGTAGTTCTTTCGATTGAGATTGGCTTTACACCGGTTAAGCGAACCACGCGCTGTTTCAGGAGGCGTAGAAATAGGGGTGCGCGTTTCGTACATTCGGAGTAGTAGGTTTGAGCCGGTTGTTGGGCGGCGCTTTTTTATCCGCTAGCTTTCTGCGAGTTAGCTATTTCGCCGCCCAGTAGCGATATACTGGTAAATAAAACGGTCGTTGCCGTTCTCTTGAACCGTGCTAACTCTTGGGCGCTAACAAAAAGTGGCTCATTTGCAAAAATAAACCCTAATTTTAGAAAGACATAATCAAGAAACCGTTGGAAAATTACGCACAACAGATTAAAAAAAGTAATTATTAAAAGTTTTACACCACACTACACAACTGTATACAGGAGACACCCCCACAGTTCGCCGAAACTAACGTACTGGCTAACCTTAAGATTGAATTGGTGAGCTTCGTCTCTTGAACAGCTGTATCTGATGCGTGCAGTGGGCAAGCGTTGGCCTCATTACTCTTTGGTTGAATTTTATGGTGAACCTTCTTATACACGAACATGTCATCCTGTCTGTGTGCAGCAAAAGTATTCTGATTTCTGTAACCATGTGAAGGACTGTTATTGTAAGGTTGAGATAGTGGACATCACAATGGGAGGTGCAAGTGGCTTTGCTGGAATTGATGGAAAAGTTGGTTAGACTCTTTACATAATGTTTTGTGATAATTAATACATTGGAAACATGAGTTACTGTATCAGTCACTGTAAAAATGTCAGACCTCTTGATGAGATAATAATAATGTACAATGCATCTCCTCACACTTCTGTTTCTGTTATTTGCCCTGTTTATTAGATATACAATGAGCAGGAGCTGCTTAATGGAAAACTGGACCTCCTCAGTGACACAAACATGGTGGACTTCGCCATGGATGTGCACAGAAGCCTTTTTCCTGAAAAGGAAATTCCTCATAGTAAGTGTTAACGCTAGTGGATACCCCCCCCCCCCACACACACACACACACACACACACTTTTTAAGTTTTCATA
>JAPZDZ010000025.1:17156566-17187278 GCA_029783805.1 Acanthurus tennentii | reverse complement strand
CATCCCTAATTGTCAGCATTATTAATGTGTTTCTGATATGTGATGTGATATTTACAGTGAACTTTAAAGTTTGACCTGGTGTTCAAGTGTAGTTTATCCAAAATGGTATTGTAGCTCTAAAGAAAGTCTTTAGTCAAATGTAATTTACAGAAAAGGTAATTTAATTTATAGCATTATCTTGGTTTAGAGAAAAACATTTGCTTTAATAGCACATTTTTGGGTGGTGGGCTTCCTCATGAACCCCACTGATATTTTTCAAGTGGTTTCAAAAGAGTGTGTTTTCGTGTGGTCTGTTTACTCTCCTTGTCGAGAACGAGGCCATGTGTATCACAGATCGGAAACTTTATACTCTGTGTTAAAATTTGCACACCACCTATTTTGATGTCTTTACTCCCTCCCCCCTTTTCTGATTGCAGGCTTGTATAATTGTACAGATGATTGGGCTCCACAGACAGTATGACAGGCAACCACAACACAGCACACTCAAATGTCTGGTTCCCTGAATTTTACTCAGTTTTTAATTTTATTGTGGATGATTAAGGAGGCCTGCCCAATAATTACCAATGAAAAGCTCACCCAGCCATCTGTGTGGACAAACTGAGGTAGTTTTGTGTGCTTTGCAGTTTCACAGTCTAGAAACCTCATGTTTTCCCCACTGAGGCTTGGCTCTTGTTTCCCATCTCTTGACCAGTACTTCCTTTGGCTGAAGCTGGTGACCAGTGGCTGGCCTTCAGCTCCACATTTGACCTCCCTTACCCCCGCAGTCAGCAGATGTTGGTCCAAACCCTTTTTTGTGTACTACTGACAGGCTGCACCAACTTTGGGGAAAACAGTACTCAGTAACTAAGTGATACAGGTGCAAACTGAGTAAATATGACTGCAGTAAAATCTCCCAAGTCACGTATTGTGTGTATTACTCTTTCAGTTGTTCGACACTATTTTCTTTTCCAGACAAGTTGCGAAATGGGACCTTGTTGCCCTGTTCCTCATCTATCTTCTTTCACAGCCCCTGTGGAGCGAAGGAAATTTGAACTTACACTTGGTTTCTTGGCTGCATGCCTCAGTAGCATCTTCAGCAAACCATTGCAGCGCTGCTTGTTGCCTCAGAAATTAAAAAAAAAAAAGAAGAAGAAAAAAGATGAAGTCCCTAAGTGGGGTAGGGTGAATGCCCCACCAGATATGGTACAGTGACTCATGCAAGATTGCTTGTCATTGGAGCCCCCCCGGAGAGTGAGTAGGTGTAAGTTAATCAGGAACACAGCACGGAGCATTGCGGTCTTCCACGGGAGTCAAGCAACTACAAAGGGAAGGAGGGAGGGAGAGAGGGAGCTTTCCATAAACCAGGCTGACGATGGCTTTGCCAAGCAGCCCACTGCTGTTTTTAGACTCAACATCACTGCTGCCACAGGTCCCCTGTCCCTTTAATTGTATCAGCTAATTAAACTGTTGTCGGCACTCTGTCCTCTGAACACCATGTGTCCCTTCGGCCTTTGCTGTAGGAGACCTGAAGGGGCCCACTCCACTTCCTCTTTTCAGATTTAATTTGGTCAATAGGAGGTTGAGGTTCAAAGATAGATATTTAGAACCCAATAAGAAATTTTGGTCATACCATCAATGCCAATTGATTGCCAAGGACAGCTGCATGTGCTTGTGTGTGCAGGCCTTACAACACTGTCTCCAGAGTTGGTGTGGGATTAGACTGAGCCTGTAACGGCCTCCTGTCTCTTGTGTTCAGCCCTTAGCCAGTTGACCTGTGGTTGAAACATCAGTCCCTGATGGATTGGGTTTCAGCTACTGGGCAGGTCCCTGCTCACTGATCTATATCTTCTTGCCAGGGTTTCCTTTTTCTCCTCCATCTCATAGGACTCTAATGAAAGAGATGGCTTAAAGCTGGGACCCATGTCCAGAAGTGAGGGTCCTGTTCGGACATTTATCTGTTAGAGCTGCAAAGGCTTTTTCTCTGTCTTAAATGCCAGGAGTCCCAAAGGCAGCCAAAATGTTATATTATGTGTCCTTGTAAAGATCAAGTCTTTGATCAGCCTGATAAGTGATTACCGTTATCCTTCCTCATTCCAGATACCTCAATGCTATCCAGACCATGTGCCCGCACATCTTGCGTTACCTAACCACAGCAGTGATTACAAACAAGGATGTCCGTAAGCGCCGGCAGGTTTTGAAGGATTTGGTGAAGGTCATACAGCAGGTACAAGACTTTTCATTTTTCACCCTGCGGTGTTTAAAAGGTGCACACAGTTTTCATTAACATACTACCTTTTAGGGATGACTTTGCAACCCGGTGGTATTGCTGACATGTCTTTTGACACATAGCCAACGTAAACGGGTTTGAATCCAAGCTTTAACCTAGAACTTCTGATAGATGGTTATGATCTGAAAGACTGAAGTGTAATGATGGCCTCTCCACCAATGACGGTGGCTACTTCAAAGATTTAAGCACTGTCTTGGTGGGTTGCTGATAATCACTAAAACATGTGCTTAGTGCTCTCTGCTATGTGGCCTCAGGTCAGGATGAGGCTCTGTCCTTCAGTATGATAAGAAACTCTTTAGAGACTCCATCGTTTTGTTATTTCACTGCACTATATTGTAAGAACTTCAACCACACAGTTTTTTTGTGCATATGTATGCTAAAATTAGCGACTTGTATTTGATTAAAAAAAAAGATCCCATGTACTTTTTATGATATCAGCATTAAAGTATATGTCTGCTTTATTCCATCACTGACTTCATTTTAATTTGAGCTACAGCAACTTAGATTAGCCTGCATAATAATTAAATGTATACTGTGTCCATTTTTCAGGAATCTTACACCTACAAGGATCCAATCACAGAGTTTGTGGAGTGCCTGTACGTGAACTTTGACTTTGACAGTGCTCAGAAGAAACTGAGGGAGTGTGAGTCGGTGAGTAACCACTTCAGTAACCTCTCAAACATTCATTTCAACCTTGTGTCACAAGGCTTACTGAGAGGCAGTTGGTCTTAATTGTGCCTCTCCATGACAATCTTCTGAGGATCTCTGATTTGTGGGTCAGACTCCTGAACTTTCACATGCACCATCCCAGTAAACAGCGTTAGGGAGCTGGGAGCTTTGACTGACCGTCTGACTGTTCTCACAGAGCCTCTTTTTGCTGGACTTGTGCGTGGGTCAAGTGCACACAGAAGAGTCATAGTCTGTGTCTTGTATCATACTGTCAAAACATAGAGGTCCTCTTAGACACTGTATGACTCAGGCTTTTGTCAGATTTTACTTTGGCCTGTAATTGACCCATCAGGCTAGTAGTTAACAGTAAAAGCTTTATAACAAACCTCTCCGCAGAGGCGTGTAGACATTCATTGTAAGAGGGAGATCTGTCATATCACTGTTATTTATAGCATTTACTTTAATTTTGGATTGTATTGTTAAATGTTTAGTCCTTGATGTGAGAATAGAAGATGAGTAGTATACTATAAAAGTCTTTTTGCATGCTTTTTACGTGAGTAAAACTGGCCTCAAATGATATGACATTTACAGATCTGCGGAAAACAAACATTAAAGTAGACGTGTTTCCTTGCTGAAAACAAATCTTACCATATGGCAACAATGGCTATGGTGAGAAAGGATGAGTGTATAATCAAGTCAGTATTGTTAGATTTTATATCATCACTAGACACTGCATTTTAAACAGCCGTAAAAATAAGTGCTTAGCTCAGTTTAGCTGGCTACATGGCTAGCTAGCCGCAAGTACTTCAGCAAAATATCTCATTATAAGGATAGACTGCTGTATAAGATTACAAGCTCAATAACATTTTGGGATTAAACACTATAATACATGAACAAATTTACAGTAATTCAGGATATCAACTTAGCTTTGAAATGCCACAACACTGCCACTGGGATCCCACGCTGCTCTGTTCTTTTTCGATTCTCCTGTTATCATTTAAATATGCCTCACCTTGCAGTGCAAGCGCTGGATTTTAATTCAGTTGTTGACACAGTTTACACAGTTAGTTGACACAATCACATAATTGCCTGTACAGCGTAATGATAAATGAGACATCGCACTGATGGCATAAGCCCTGTGGACCCTATTATGAGGGACATATTTTGTGAACAGTAATCAGATTTCTGGGGGAGCAGGTGTCCTGACCGTTGAGCTGTTGTATAGTGACTGTTGAGTTGTTGTATATGTATATTTTTCGTATCTTGATCTTAGCTCGTTCTTTGCATACACACTGTAATTTGGTTTTCCCAGATAACTTGATAAGTTGGCCTCTTTCTTGTTCTTGATTCTTGTCGATAAACCTTTTAAAATGAAAAACATCTGTCCTGATCAAACGGCTCTCTCCCTGGAGTAAATGTTAATAAATCACATCAGTGGTTTACTGACAGTCCACTCAATTTTAACTTTAAGCTAATGCTGGGGTGTCTTCTGCTTTCCGAAATCAGCATTTAATAAATGTGAAAGTTATTACCAAACTTACTGTTTGCAGAAGCGAATTTGTTATTACTTGGTTAAACCATTAAATCTGTGCAAGGCCACAAAAAATCCACAGCATCTTCCAGGAGAAAATGAGATTTTTCCTGTGCAAAGGCCTCCAGGGGCCATTTCCAAATGATGACATATACTATCAACAATATTAAAGCTGTGTCCTATTTCAGCTGAGACTTGACACACGCCTTCAATCACCGACCTTGTTAAACACTTGCACACACTTTTATAGGAAGTCTCTGGATTGGTCTTGACCTCGCCTCATGGGGTTGTGTTTACAGAGACTCTGCTGTGGTTGAAACAGATTGAACAGGGCCCAAGTTATTCCAGGTGTGTTTAACACTGGGCCTACCTGTCAGTCTTATCATGTCCAGTAGGCACAAAAGCCCTCTATTGACCTTGTTCAGTTCACAAGCAGGTCTAGCGAGGTGGGTGGTTCCAAAAATGTTTAACTGCACCTTTAATGCATTACCTGTGATGGCCTGCAAACATTTTCCCAAAATGGTCTTGTTTGAAGTCAGTAATGCAGTTTTTTTCCCTGCAGAAATTCACACGCAAGCATTTAAAAGTTGAGGTAAAGGGATGTTTCACAGACTGTGGAGTGATTGAAGTAAACTGATATCCCGTTGGGATGGGCTGTTTTCTTGATGAGCATTTGTAATGCATCATATTTGAGCCTTTGAGAAGTGGCACCCATCTCTTCACTGATTGCTGTAATAGCAAGATATGGGTATTGTTTTCAGCTCTCCTGTCTTTGAATCACTGTACTGGTATTATAGTTTGAGCCAAGTGTTTTCAAATGGGGGGGTTAGTTTGGTTTAAATTGTCCAGTCCAGGCTGCACAGGGGTTTTTTTTGTTGTTGTTTCTTTCCCACCACACCCAAATCTGGAATCGCTGTCAGATGTTGGATGCTTGCATGTCAAAGGCAAAGGCCTACCTATAGCCAGGCCCTCAGACTGCATATAAAAGGCTCTTCAAAACCCTTTCAGAAATTGTTTGCTTTGTGGTCTGAATCCCAGATGACAGTAATTAGGGCACTTAGCTGTTCAAAGTTTATCAGCCTTAGATAAGCGTTGTCATAGCTGAAATGTGCGTTGCCTGATAGCGCCATGTAGTTGGGATTTATTCAAGCAGAACTCTGGGCAGATAGCGGCTTTCTAAGCTTAAGCAAACAAAGAGCTGGTAAGTCATGGAGAACTTTTGAAGATGGACGTCTATGATGGGACTGTGAAATAGCACTCTTAGGAGAGTTAGAGTGCAGCAGGCACTGGGAAAAAGGAGCATTTCACACAGTGGTACCTCTGGGTCACGAACATTTACACTCCACTGAATCAGCCTTGTGCAGTCGTGTCACAGAGTCCAGGCGAGCCTGTATTTCTTTCTTTAACAAGACACAGGTTCGGCTGAATATGGACGGCTGAAAAGATTTGCTCTCATCTGTGAGTTTATTTAGACTGGCGATGCTACTGTTGTTGGATCACTGTAGCCGTGAAATTTGGCGCTCCTGCACAGCGGAGTTGACACTGAACCACCAGACCAGATGACTGGTTATGAGTTACAGACAATGTGGTCATCTCTGCGGTTGTCTCTGTTCTCACTGTATTGTCTCATGTGGTGTTTGCAGAGTTTAAAAAGTTGTGGCTGATTTAAAGCACCTTGCATGGTCTTGGATTAATTATACTTATACCTTATACAGGGAAGTTTATATTTTCAAACTTTGGCCAAAACAAACCTTTTGGTAACGTAAGTGTAGCCAGCATGGCCCTCTCTTCCCTATTTACTCTGACTGTATATCAAACATGAACTGGAGTTTGGTGTTAGTGAATAGATTTATTTTTCTTGGTAAAATAAGACATGAATTTCTAGAAGCAGGCTGATTCAGACTTAATGCTCTACTCAACTCTGCAATGCTGTTCAGTCTGAACGTCCCTGCTTGTATGTCCTAACCAATCCGACTTCTTTTTGTATTTAACTTCTTTGCCTTACTCAAACCTCAAGCCATTGTAACAGAATCTTTTGTGGTACAAGAAAATAAGAGTTTGTATACTATTGACATTATTCTTACATAACATGCTTTCTGTCTCACAGGTTCTTGTGAATGACTTCTTCCTTGTTGCTTGCCTGGAGGATTTTATCGAGAATGCTCGCCTCTTCATCTTTGAGACCTTCTGCAGAATTCACCAGTGCATCAGCATCAGGTTGGCCACTCTTTACAATTTTAATTAAGAGAAACTACCATTTTGACTCCTCATTTGTGGTGCTTTGTCTTTTAAATCCTGACTGTGTTGTCACAGCAGCATTCAGACAAACATCTCTTTAGACTAATAGGAAGTCCTGTTGCTGTCACTAGACTTTGTAGGCAGTTGGTCAACAGGAAGTTAAGAACATGGGCTGATGATTAGTAGACTTTTCCTCTTAGATGAGTGTTTATTACCCAGTCTACACACACTCATGCTGACCCCCCCCCACATATTAAGGATTAAGTATTGTAGGATTTAACTGCTTCCAGGTCGCCACAGGTTGCTTTGCTCACTAAACTTTTAAGACCACCCGTCCAAGGCCAATTCATGGACAGTTTCATATTATGAAGAGGCTGGGGTTTAAATGACTTGAGATGGCCCCAGCTGTTGTGTCAGGCCTTTCAGCCCCTTTTGTTTGGGTGAATGGAGGTTTTTGCAGGTCTTTCTAAGTCCTAATTAAAAACTGATTATAGTTGCATTAACATGAAAATAACTTTGCATGCATACCCTAAACCAAGGCATTTAGTCATGTCAATTATAGTAAGCATTAGCAGACGGAAATGTAAAAAAAATAGAGTAATTGTCTGCATTTAAGAGGGATTATGGGATTTGACCGCCTCTGTATATCAGTTTTAGAGAATGACAAAGATAAGACAGAGCATTCATCCTTCTTATTCATTGATCCTCACCTTTGTAATGATGAATTTGTGCTTATTGCTGTATCTACTCTGATATAAAGTACAGCATGTGTTCTTTTGTTTCTGTTTCTCACTAATTTGCAGTACAAATTTCCTACAGCTTTTAGAAAGCTGAATTCATATTATACAACCCCTTGGGCATATTGTGAATGCTTAAGATTTGAAGGAAGGTCTGCATTTCAAATACGGTCTACAAACACATAATGCCTTGTGGAAAGAGGGAATGAATTACTTCTGTTGACATGAAAATGATTGCATTGACTGTTATATAGAGCCATGGAGGTCTGTAGTCAAGGTTGAACTGTGGAACATGATCAGGCCCTGTCGAAATCTCCAGTTGCAGATTGTCTGGAATTGATTAGGAGTCCTGGTTCTTTTTGGCAGACTTACTGCAATTGGATCCATTTACTTGTTAAAGACCACAAAGGTTAGTGGTAACACTGAAAGAGGAAGTTGAACAGTGATTTTTCTACTTTTCACCTTTTTTCTTCGTGTTGGGCTCTCAGTTTGTCGAGGTCTCTAAAGCAGGAACACATATCAGAGACAGTTTCAGGGATTTCCGTGTTTTATTTTTGGTGATGTTATGACGATGGACAGAACATGTCTATTTTTGAAAGACACCCAAATTCCAAGTCATTAGTCCTCTACCCAGAAGCCCTTTGCACCCAAGCGTGGACTCAAATGAATGTGATGGCTGTTTTTAATGAGTACATTTTTACAGCTGTTGACCATGATGGTTTCACAGATATTTAGCTCGCCTTTCGCCCACAGCTTGGGACAAAAAAGTAGACCAGAAGTTGGGGTAATTGAGTTATTTTATGCAATAAAGGCTTATGTAAAACGTACTGTAGGCAGTGAAAATGTGATTCAGCCTGCACTCGTAATTACATACACACACATCCTTTTGTCTAGACTTCTCAGTGTCCCGAGTGTGTGTTTCCAATTTAGCTTTGTTTTCCTTGTTTGATTTACAGGGTTTATTTCCTTAGTCCTTCCATGACTGTTTCAGTGGCGAGACCCTGCTTTGACCTCAAATGCACGCTTGTCCTTTGACATTTTGAGTAAATGCTTTCTGCACATGATCATTTGAGCAGTTCTTTTCCCCTCATCATGAGATTGTATTTGTACACAAACAGCTTGCTGGTAGTTGGAACGAGCGTCTTGTGTATTTGGAAGTAACACTGAAGCTCTTTCCACCTCACAATTGAGTCATTAAAAAGACCACACGATCATTTCGGTTTTCCCTGAAAAATCAATTTTACCCTAAGCTGAAAGCAAAGTGCTCCAAAATAGCTTGGAGTCTCCCAAATGCTATCATATGTTTGTGTTTAACAGTGTATTCATTTTAGACCAGACATGTTCAGAAGGGGTCTCCTTCAGAGAAGGACCCCCTCACCCCCCCTCATCCTCATCTAACAGAGTTAAACCCCAATGCCGACCTCTCTCTTTTAGTGTGAGGTTGGTATTGAGACCCAAAGGAGTCCCCTAGCCTGAAGTCGAAAGCTCAGGAGCCAAAGTGAGTAAGGGGTCGAAATGAAAGCAATCCCCTCTCCCCTTAGGAACAGGATCATGATTGTGTAAAATAAAACCAGTCATGGAGGCTGTCTGCTTGGCTTTAGGGCCAAAGGATGTCAATAGTGAAGGCTGTGTGACCCATTCCCTGCTCCCTCTCACTTCTCCCTCATTTTCTTTTTTCCTTTCCCTTTTTCCTCTTTTTTTCTTATTTTCACTCTGAGGTTTCAGTAAGCAGAGGTAGCTGCTGTACAGCTCTGAGAGACAGTGAGATAAAGTAGCCCTCCACATATACAAATGTCCTTCCTGGGAGGAAAACATTGCCAGACTTTCTTTTACAAATTAGATTAGTGGAGTTTGGCTGGTACAGGCCAAAGCCTTGGGCCTTTTGGGGCACTTTTTGTTCCTGTGTTGGGCTGCACAGATCATGTATAGAGGGGTTAAGGTTTAGCTTAACTCCCCAGTGAGGAAACCAGATCATGTTTGTTTTGATCACCATATCTGACCTTGACTTGACTGACATGTGCCCCCACTTTACCGAATTGCCAAACAAAACACCCAGTACCCCTGTGATGCAATCACTGAGTCACACAGGACACATGGACCAAAAGCAAATTTCATTCCAATCTTCCCAAGATTTCTTGATTGTAAGGTAAATAAGTGAAGGGTGGTTCTGAATAGCAGCGAGTGTGATGGAGTGCTTTATATTTGTGTTGACTTTTGTTTTGAAAAAAATCATACAATATTGTTTCCTAAAACGCATATCAAGGCTGTCCCTTTTTTTTCTTTTGAGCATGTATTGACTTTTCCAAATTAAAGAGTCTGTTGTCATATTTTGTGACATCATCATCACGTCATCCTCAACCCCACCCCCCTTTATTTGAATAAAGTGATTCATGGATTTAAATAAAGAATTAGTGTTTTCAATAAAATAAGCTTCCCATAATTAAAAGTTCCTTCATTATTTATCCATTAAGGTAAATTTGTATGTATGTATTTAGATGCATGCTGTAATCACTGCTCTCTGTTTGTAGTCATCACCACTCAGTAGTCTGGCTCAATAACCCGCCCACAGAGCTGCTCAATTGGTTACACCTCACAAATAGTAGCCTTACAACACTGAAGGCCAATGTGCCGCAGAAAACATGCAGATTGGAGCTGCTCTAGTGAGCGAGCTGAGCTGTGTTACAGAAGCAAGGCAGCAGATAAATGTGAATATACAGTAAATGATTGGTCGAAAGTTAGAATTTAAACATCAGTATAATGAATCAAACGTGCAACAATTCAGTGCAACTCTAATATTCTTTCATTACAACCAGTATTCATCAGCTGTGTCTGACAGTTGTAATTCAACTTCATTACGAATTGTGATGCATTAGTTGGAGTTGTGTGATAGCATTAAATATTCTATAGTGTTATTAATCCAAATAACACCATTTAAATCAAAGTCTAATATTTAATTTAATTAAGCTATCAATGTGAGTTACAGCTATTTGTTAATGTGCTGTTTGCTCTTCATTAGCGTCCTGTCAGCCAGACTAAAATCCCTGATGGGAGTCTGTGATCACCGACATGTGTTACCCATCACATTGCATCATTTGACAGCTGACACTTTTCCAAACTTGTTAAGTTCCCTATAATGATCTATAGGAGCAATTTTATTGTCAAGCATCATTTCTCCAGGTTTTGATGACCTGAAGTGAAATCATCTGTTCAGCAGAGCTATGTTAGTAGTTTGTTGGGTGATTGACAGGTTGATCAGCTCTCTGTATTCCCTTTTCCCTCCTCTGGGCTTCCACGAGACACATGAACCAACTCACAAATGGTGCTTTTTCTGTCTTGTTATCCACCTCCTTCACCGCTGTAGCCTGGCAAAAGTGTTCAGGAGATATGGACTGTCATTTGGAGACCCGACCCTATTTTGCTCATTAGGCCGAGGTGATGCTTTTATTTGTTGTTTTTCCTTGTAATGCCCCATCCAGACACTGACATCATTCCACTTCCCCTCTTTATGTGGTTTTGCCACCATTTGACCAACATTCGTGGGTTAGAAAGTGGTAGTTTTTATTTCTTTTACTTTTTATTTAACCTGGGGTTAAGACAGACATTATCACAAATCCCAAACAAGATCACTTTCCCCTAAAGGAATGTCTTTACAAAGTCAGACTCTGGGTGACATTTGAAATCACTAATAGGAAAGAGGTGGGAGAATATGTGTTTGCAAAGCTGTGGCAGAGGAGTGGTGAAGTCTGGGCAGATCTTAGTTCACTCAGTGAGTCTCACAAAATGTGAGTAATGGACAAAATTAGTAGAGTAAATTGTTTTTTGTATAGGCCTTATAAACCTGATTGTTTTGTTTTGTACCAGCACACACAGTCCATACATAATGATGAGTTCATACCTACAGTATTACATTATGTATGTGTGTCAGTAAGGTTTTTCAGGAGTGGGAGGGATTGGTATCTTGCTTGTGAGATGAGAGGCAGGGTTCCTCTAGTAATTGTGGGCAGTCCACAGTGGGGTTGAGGATATTTATTAGGGCCCTTATATGAAATGTGGTAGGCGTGGAGTGTGGTGGGGGTCAAACAGAAGGAAAGAGCAGGAAGTGTGGGGGGAAGGGGTCTATATGGGGGTATCAAGGGGGGTCTAGTTATTTCGCAAGCCACAGGGGAAGCCAGCTGCACTGGGGAAAGCTTTGGATCAAAGAATGCCAGCCACCCTCAAACCTCCCCTCCCTTCACTGTGACACATCCACGTCTAGCTGTATCAAAGAGCAGTCCGGCCTCCAACCTGGCTTTCATTTTGAGGGACAGTCACTGTTTGGACCAGTGCGTCATGACAAGCCGTAGCTGCCAGGTGGGGAGAGTGTGTGTCTTGGAAAGAGGCACACAAAAAAATAAAAGGATAAGTAACAACAGAAGCTCACAACATGGGGTTGTCCCGGTACTTTTAATTGAGTTTTTCATGTAAGTCTATAAATCTTGTTCCTGTCAATGAAAGACCATTAGAAGTGTTTTTGGGGTGTGTTTCCTTTTGTGCACCCTTTGCCTGGACACAATATGTTTGCAGGTCATTAACACTCTGGAAAGAAAATAACTATTCTGTACCTAATGCATAACGTCAGTCATAATGTAGTGTAGTGTTAACCAAAGACTAATTTTACTAATCTTGTGAAGGAAACAACAAACTCTACAAATTGTTTGTGGATTTTAAAAAGAACCCTGCGCAAATTAGTTGTGGGAATAATAGTGTAACTCACTATTGTGGCCCACAATCATCGACTCTATTTCCTACCCTTTTTTGAAGTCCTTTATCTCTCTGTTCTCTTAACAGCATGCTGGCAGACAAACTGAACATGTCGCCCGAGGAGGCTGAAAGATGGATCGTCAACCTTATCCGCAATGCCAGGCTGGATGCAAAGATTGACTCAAAACTGGTGAGACCTTTGGTCTTTTACCCCACTTAGTCAGTTCAGTACTTAACCAAATAACCAAAGCTTTTTAAACAATCCTCTGCAAATGAGGGGTGGTAGTGACAATCATATTTTAGATGTTCCTCTTGTGTGACTTGAAAGGGAAAAAGAGACAGTATTTACGTCCTGATTTTGTAATTGAAGAGTGCACTATGATGAGGACATTGTAACCATAATATCTCACCCCTGTTAGATCCCCTTCGTGAGGCTTCATGTCAAACCTGCATGCTTTTGCATACACATCACAACAGTTCTCTGTAATCAGCAAATCACAGCCCAGTCCCCCAGAATGACATAGAATTATCTAGATGTGTCTACAGTAGATGTGAACGTTGGGACCTGAACAACCGCTGGTTGGTCTTTGTAGGATGGTGTGTTTGCAAGACCATTTGTGATTGGCTTATTGGTTGTCATTCTGATTCTGTGGTCCATCTTCGTCCAAAATTGTAGGGCCATGTGGTCATGGGAAACAACGCCATATCACCTTACCAGCAGGTGATTGAGAAGACCAAGAGCCTCTCATTCCGCAGCCAAATGTTGGCCATGAACATTGAGAAAAAGCAGGCCCAGAGCACCAAGAGTGAGGTGAGTAATGCACATTTAAACTATACATACAAAAATCCACACAAACCCACCACTCCCAGCTCTTCGCTAAATGCAACCGTCCCTCCCTAAACCGATCAGATTGCTAGGAGGTCAACATGAACTTAGGGCAGTTCAAAGCGTCTCGAATGATCAGCTCAGAACAACAAGGCTAAAGAATGTTGATGAACAGCCATCAACAAAAGCTCTCTTTACACGAAATAAGCCAGTAAGAGCAAGTTTAACAGAGCTAACGCTTTCATCCCTCCATTGCTCTTCAAAGGCCTAATGACAAGGTAGATTCCAAACAACCATAAAACGATGCCTGAGCGCTGTGACTCAGCTCAGCAACGTAAATAAGGTGGACCCTCACACTGGCTTTTGGTGAACATTACTCAAAGCCTGGAGTTCCCTGCACTTAGGACCTGTTGCAGATGTCTGGCTCAGGGTCCAGTCATCCCATTTAAGTGTGTTTTTGATGTTGACCTTGTGCATTTTAGTGGTATGTTGACTGTTCAAGTACTACAACTACACAGAATGTCATAATCATGCACATAAGTGAGCTGTTGCTTCACACAGCTCCCCACTGCTTGAGGACATGCATGTGTGTCAAAGCAGATTGATGGGTTTGTTCCCTTGCCCGACACCTGACAACACCAAGGCCACGGAGTCACAGCAGACATGTTAAATGTTCACTTTTTAACCATGCAGCTCCTGAGTGGCTATCTTTTGATGTGCTCAGTTACCCTCCTCCCTATTCTTTGAATATCTGCAGCAGGATTACAAGTCATAACCCTGTCCTGTTTAAAAAAAAAAAGGGCCCCCTTCTCTCATTAAGGAGTTTTTGTAATTTGACAAAAGAGGCTGCAAACAACTCACAGAGCACCATTACATCCTGCTGTCCTCAAGGCTACAAATCACCCGCATATAAAGAACATTTACTGCTGACCATCTGGGCCGGCTGCTTAGGGTCCCTGTCAACCCTCACAGCCACCCAGCGCTCACCAACAGAACACACACATTTTACACTTTAATAAGGAAAACAGACGCTTAAGAGCTTGCACATGTATGTTACTGTTTCACTTTTCCTACTAATCAACATCAAAAGCATTGCTTGGATTGATTTCAGTGATCTACAAATGGACTAATTTTACATTTTCTTCACACTTTTCTTCCAGACACCAAACTGGGCGGGTCAGGAAACTGGATTTTAGCGACACAATGAAGATAGATCCATCCTACTCATTGTGTTACATCTTTTTTCCACACTTGTCTCTCAAGAAGCACAGTATTGCTTTGCACTTGGTTCAAGTCATCACCAATTCAATAAAAGTGACCAACAAAACCATTTTCACTCATGATTGCCTTATTTCTGGACATAACAAACAGCAGTTGAGGTTTGAGTGGTCAGACTTTTTTGTATCTGTAATACTTGATGAAGTTTTAATGTGCGCATTGAGTCACCGAGTGGGACAGTTAAGACTGCTGCGTGTGATGCGGCTCATGTGTGCGCAGTAATGATGAATGACTGTTTAGTCTGTTAGTTTTATGGTGTTTTAGTGGTTCCCTTCACCGTGGCAGGCGGTCTTGCCTAGTGGGACTTAAGTTGAATGGGGCAAACAGAGGTGATGTACAGTTACCAGTGGTCACACTCTCTGCCAGTCATCCTGCCCATCTGAGGACATGAGGGAGCCATAAAGAACCATTAGCCAGACGGACACAATCTTTTTAATGTCCCAACCCACCCCCGCTTTCCTCTGCTTTTGACCTTCTCATAAATTAGTCCTCTGCCTCTCCTTCTTTATCACAGTTGCTTTCATCACTTCACATGCCTTTTAATTTTCTTCTCTTTACATATAATTTAACTACTAAACGAGAATTTTATGTGAAAATACACCTGCTTTTCTCGGCTAAATCAAAAGTCTGGAAAGTGCAAAGAGTGTGTCATCACTTGCATGTACGCTTAAACCACAACAGAATATGACAGTATTTTGTTCAGAGAAGAAACGGGACAATAATAACAAATATGTTTTTTTCTGTATGCTTTTAAGAAGAGTTTTTAAACTGAACCAACTCCAAGATAAATCATTACACTGGGACCAATGCACAGAACCATAACCATGATCATCTTTTAAAAAGGCATGAATCTGCAATGGACTGATATATATCAGTATGGGCTCACATGCAGGTAAAATTATACACAGTCGGAATCTACTGGCTGAGAGCATGGGGCTACGGTTATTTACTGATCTGGTATTGTTTTGTTTTGTTTTTTTAAATAACTACAATTAGTCAATCCAGGCTGTCAACCACAGAGCTCAAAGGTGACAACCGCAATGTTTCTAAATAATAGATTTCACTAGCTGTTTTCAGGAATAAACAAATAAAATAAACTCTAATCTAGGTGTTGATAGGTGTTGAAGTCCCAGAAGAACTCAGTTTTAGATGATATTTTTTTCTCCAATATTACTCAGATTCATTGTTAACAATCTAAGGGGGTTAAGGTTTGAAAACTAAAATGTAAGCATAGAGTTATTTAAAATAGTTTAAGGATGTTGCAAAGTGCAAATAAATAATTCAACTACTATTAGAAACTGGGAGTTTCACAATCAGAACTTCTTTGCTAGTGTACCAAAGTTTTCAACACCACCTTATTTGCCCTGCCTACTCCCCACCACCAAGAACACAAATAAAGACAAAAATCCCTCACAGTAGTCAAACTTTGGCAGAACTGTTGCTGCTCATGTATTCTTTTGGCTTCTAGGAAAAGCTGAGTGAGTTTTCAGGGCTTTTCGAAAAAAGAATATGCATACCTTTATTTCACAATCTCATAATTTCTAACCAAGATTTTACTGCCACCTTTCAGGCCAACAGAGGTTAAGTTGCATAATCAAAAGAAAAATTTTGGATGTACTTTAATATATTCTAATAAATATTTATTAGATGCATGGTTTGTGGGTCGGTTAGCAGTATTAAAATTAAAAGTAACAGTAAAAATAGTAATTCTCGTTCTTGGATGCAGAAACAGCCTCAGCAGAAGGTCCATTGCTTTTTATCATATCACACGGTATTCATCAACAGATGGAGACTTCCAGTTGTGATGGAATTGTAGATTCCACTTCCAATTTTTCCAATTCAGGCTCAGGAACAACTACTAAAAAGGACCCTGAGGTGAGATGGTTTGGTCAACTGGATTTACAGCGGCTATAAAATTATGTTTGTACATGTGGACTGTAATGTTTTAGTTTTGTTTGCAAATGTCATGTTAGATTATTCCTGGACATTGAAGTTTGCCTGTTTCCAGCTACAAACATGGAACACTGCTAAGTATAACTTGAACTTTCTCGGCTTCCCTCACTCCTCATCCTCTCCTTGACATTTTCGAGATTGTGAGTTAAGATGACCACTGTGGCTTGGAACTTTTTTTTTTTTGTACCTAGAAAACCGTGACAGCAGCCCACGCCGTAGACCGTCCCGTCTGGATCTGTGATGAACAGGGTGTACAGCAGCTCCCCTCATTGCTGTTATGGCACTGAGGGCTCTGAGCCAGACCATCCAAATGCTGACGTCACCTCCACTTATATGCACTGCAAGGAGGAAGGGAGGAAAGGAGAGGAGGGATGGGGGAATAAAGTGATTGGTTTACCGGCCTTCTCCATGACACATCATGAAAATAAAAGTGCCGGAGGCTTAAATTATCACATTCACCTTAACCGTGCACTCTCCAGTGTTGTTTTAGAGAGGAATCCAAACCAGCAGCACTGCCTGCGGCTAACAGCCCTGCAGACCACAATGTCTGTCACTGTTCTCTGGATAAATAAATAAACAAAGCCAGGACAAGGGTCACGATAGGTTTTGGCAAGTGAGCAACCATGATTCCTCATCTTCTTCTTCTCTTTCTTTTATTTTACATATTGTTAGAGGTTTTCCCCCCTTTATGTATTTTTCAATCAGTTCCAGTGACGAAATGGAAACTTGCACTTGAGTGTGTGTTTGAGAGAGTATATGTTTTACTGCCTGAGAGGAGAAATCTCTTTCTTCACTGGTTTCTCTGGTGTTTAACATGTAAAACCAGCGTGTAAATGACATTTTATAATGTTCAGATGGGAGGTCTGCGTGATCTGGGAGCAACCAGCCTTAGTTCAAAAAGTTCATTTTTTCTTTAAATCCCCTAATTTTGCACTAAAAGCTTAAATATCATCAACACACATTATCTAAACATTTTTTCCTTAAGAAAATGTATATAAATTCTTCACTTCACACTAGTGTGATGCAGAATTATTAACATGGACAATTCAGTAGCTCCCATATGAAAATAATTTCCTGAAATAAATAAAAGATTAAGTGCCACACCTAGTGGCTGAAGGGGGTAGAGCATTCACAACTTGCAGTCCAATCAGGATGTGCAGCAGCTGCTGAGGATGATAAAATGAACCAGTCATGCCCTCTGTGCGAGTCCAGTGTGTCTTTAGCTGCTCGCGTTTGTGCATCACTATACTCTCATTCTTTTCCCAAGACCCTCTGTCACCAACCTTCAAAACACTGCATGCACATGTCACCTTTGATTTGTGATTGACGAGCAGCCAGGGTTTGAAGGTCAGGGACGGGTGGCCGGTTGCCAGCCGCTCGTTTCTCTCCTCACAAGTTGGTTCTGCGTGAAGGAGAATCTCTGCCCCCACCGACCATCTCACATGTCCCCGACGATGAGGTCAGTTTGAAAGGCCCGGGTCTGGAAAACCCTCAATGTATTCAATGATTTATTCAGGTTCCGCAATTACAAGCTCCCCCAACGATTAGCATTTTTTAAGCAATTTCAGAGGGGCTGTTGGGTGGAGGTGGAGGTGGGGGTGGAGGGGTTAGTCGTTGGGTTCGCAATTAAAGAGGCGTGACGAGATGGTTGACTTGCTGGCCCACCTTATTAGTCAGATAATTGCTTTTTTTTGGCGAACCTCTATAATTATTCAATACTGCTATCTTCAGCGGACGAAAACCAAGATGGATTGACTGTGTCGTGATTATTCGATCCACGTTTGATCTCAAATTGAGAGGAAGGTCACTAAACTTTAATTTAAAAACTTATATGAAGCGAGAGAGTAGTATAATTGCGTGATTATATAAAGAATTTGGATTCCCTTTGGAATATTAAAGCAATATCTGAAAGTTGAAATTGGATACACTTAAGGCACTATTGACCGCCGCAGACCAGCTGCAATCTCATCCCCTGAAAAACTGCACTAACTTTTTTTTTTTTTTTTTCCCTGTGGGATGTTTCCAGCTTTTTTACGCTCGCTAGGACCCAGAGGCAACCTCGTACCGGCCAGTGTGGGTAAGTGCGCGCGGGGGGGAGGGCGCTGAGGTGGGGGGAGACTCCACCAAATGTCATCTTCAACATCTTAAATAAGACGAAACACAAAACGAGAAATCTCCACACGTGACAGCGGCACGGTGCTATATGAGGAAAAGGGCAGCAAGCATCAGGACCAGTTGGACGTCAGTCACAACCTCAGCAGCGCGCAAAACGCAGACTCACTCGCCGGCTCTGATTTTAAGGAAGCAACACATGTGAGTTTGTTTCGGCTGCGCTGCGGGACGGGACGAACTCGAGTGAGGAAACGCAGGTAAACGGAACCTAAGCTTTTAAAGAGAAGAGGAAAGGAACCCCCCTCCTCTCGCTTCCCCTCCCCTCCTCGCTCCTCTTACCGCGACCACCTTTTTCCTCCTCCTCGGACCTCTGTTCTCTTCTGGAGACACAAGTTTCTCACACACAAAGAGGGATGCTGCATGTTCCCGAGCCGCACTTGCACTCAGAGGGAACCTAAAAGTGGACCGGAGCGGAATTACACTCCATCTGATGCAAGGTATACACCGACACGTTATTTCGCGGAGCGTCCTGGCGACTATTACGCACGGTTGCGCTTATTTTTGGAAGGGGCGTTTGAGCAGTACGCATTGCCTCTGCATCTGTGATTGTTCCAGCTCATTAACACACAGAGGGTCTATTCATTTTTTTTTGTTTTAATCCACCTCTTATTGCCCCCACGCATCAGTGTTTAGGAACGTGTTGATTTCATTACACTGTTATCACAGTAACCTCCTTTGTCATTCTCCCCGCAGCGCACCAAAAGAGACACTTTTACTGACTGGGTGATCATCGCGCTTCATAAAATGATCCCAGTCGGCGACGTGATAACATGTCGCATCTCGTCTGATGTTTGACACATTTGAGGATCGACTAAAGAAACTGGAGGAGGACATAAAAAACTTAGAGAATTCACCTCGAGCCCTGCTGGCACCTTTTTACTGGAGTCCGAACAACAGATCGCCGTCCAGATGCAGTTTCGACTCTTCTCATTTGCCCTGATCGTATTGAACTGTATGGAGTACAGCAACTGTCAGGCGCCGTCGCAACGCTGGAGGAGAAGCAAAAGAGGTAACACGGGGTTGTAGCCCACAGATCTTAGAGCAGCATCCAGGGAGTGACTTTAGCAGATGGCTTAGGAGTTTGCGTGGGTCACGGGAGGCAACAGTCCTAAACAAGGCTGCTCACACATCCTGTTTAAGTCCGTGCATACATTCTCTGTAGGTTCCCATAGAGCAGAAGGCGCCCAGCGCAGGCGGGAAAATAGAAAGAAATAATATCATATCACGCAGAGAACTACCTCTGTTGGACTCTTTGAAACGCGCAGGTGAGAGGTGCCGATCCGACAGAGACTGTAATTCAGGAACATTCCAGAAATTCACACTGAAAGAAACTTGTAACCTATGCCACAATTCAGTCTTGCGGCATCTGATGTAACTTATTAACCTCTTGAAAGAAGATTTTCACCATTATGTAACCATTTTAGAGCCAGTAGCTAATGCGTAAAATGTGCGCAAAATTGGCCACGCGCGTGGCTGGTCAGAATTAATGTTTCATACGTGTTGCGTCTGTAGATTTGCTAATCGTAAATCACGCCGTCAGATGGGCTCCTACCGTATCTTCCTAAATGTTGTGCCCTTGATAAAGGACTGCTCCCTTTACTATTTACACGTGAAATTGCGGATGCAGCTCAGTCAATAGAGAGTTTGCGGCTTATGGAAGAGGAGGGGGATCGTATTGTGTGAGTTATTTGATGAATAGATACGGAATCCCCTTCCCCTGACTTATGAATTGCACATCTCCACTCCAGCCCCCTAAGCTGGTTTTAATTGATCTCATAACCACTTTGAACAGTTGGTAGGAAACCCGCATAACAATTGCTCAGCGGAGGCGCAGGAGTTGAGGAGGGGATCAGTCCCTTTGTAAATACTACTCTACACTCCGAATGAATGAGGAGACAGTGGGATTAGGAAAGTGGCCCCCGCCAAGCCTTTCTCAGAAACTGTGACATAACACATCACCAAGATCCTCTGGGTGACCACGAGAGGAGACTTGGTAAGAACGGCGCACATAGACGATGTAGCTTTTTTTTTTTTTTTTTTTTTAGGGGAAATCTAAACAGTTCGCGCGGTGTGATGGTACAGTATAAAAACTAATTTAAAGTCAAAGGAGAGGGGGTCTTGTAAACTGTAAGGCAATCAAAGATTTAATCATATGCGCTGCGTGCCAGGGGGAACCTCCACACTCTGCAAGCCCTCTGCTGCCCATCTGCAAATAATCAGGCAATCACTGCGGGGTACTGGCACACACACGTTTTTCAGCTCCTCCGTGTGTTTCTTTCTCTGAGGACTGTGTGATCTTAGATACTTAATAGAATGTAGTTTTCTTAGTATGATGACTCTTCTCTTGGAGCAGTTTAAGTCTGGAGGGTTTTTGAATGGTCAAACAGAAAAACCCTGTCATAAAATTTGTCTGTAGCTGCCTCTCTATCTGTGTGGTGTTTGTGAGAAAGAGGAGAAGGGAAAAAGAGAAAGGGTGAGAGAGAGAGGGGAAGGTGGAGGGGTGGGCTAACCGTTGGGGATGAGATCAAGAGGTTAACCCACACATTTGACCTCAAGAACAGCTTTAGGGAGAACTGTATGCTACTTATTGTTCCCGCCAGCTCTCAGAATGGATGTTACACTTGTCAAACTAATCCTATGCAAATATGTACACATTTTACAGTATTGCTTAAAGTATATTGGTGTCTTACACTCTCGCTCTCTGTGTTTTTTGGGGGAAACAGCACTTTGGGCCTAAAAAGTGCCATTCGAGCAGGCCATGGCAGCCGGCCAAGTTTTCGGTATTTGCTTCCTTCCTTTATTTATCACGGTTATATTGAAAGAAGCATGTGCAAGAGATCATTGTCCAATAGGCCCAAAAATGCTTGAATATTTTTCTAGCCCTCAAGGTTCCTGTGACAGCTTTATACACAGTCTGTCTGGCATGCACCGAGAGCTATCCAAACCGTTCAGGAGTGTTGAGACCCAGACACGTACGAAAACTCAATTTGGCCACACTCTGCTCCCAAGGCGTAACTGCTTTATGCGTAACAAAAAACATAATTTAACAAATGTCTCTTTCATTTTTACACCCTTGAAAAAAGTTTCACCATTAGTTTGCAGCACAGATGCAGTCATAAGACCAAGTGAGGTGTAAGGGATTGAGATGCCATTATAATTAGGGGATGTCAAGGAGAAAAACAGCCACTGCATAAGACTAAAGCCGCTGAAATGTTTAAGTAGAATCCAGATTGGGATCTTTGTGTGGTTTCTGGGCTGATCTTGTCTGGCTCACACACTGCATGGCATTACCCAAGCTCCCATTTGACTGCGGTAGCTGTGCATACACATTTTTTTCATGTAAAACAGACGGCAAAACATATTAAATTTACACCTCCTTACCCCCTATCCTGCCCATTACAAGCAGGGAAATGATGCCAATGAGCCTTTCTATGATATCATAGCTAGACACAGGGGTATTACTTTTCATTTTTATTCTCTGGCTAATGATGCCACCTGCTGACTACATAAAATCAGGCTGGAGTACCAATGCTGCCTGAAGGAACAGAAACACACAGCGAGGCCTTCAGATGTTTAAACAGGTAATGAATAGGTAATAGTAGTCAAGAGTGGTGAAAAGTTGCCGTGTGATCCTGCTAACCCTTCTGCATCTACCCAGAAATCCCAAATTTGAATTCCCAGCAGGCTGCAGCTTGTTTCAGATCATATTCAACTGTGTAATCTGTTACCTTAGCAGCGCTCCCAGATGTTTTGAAGGACAAAAGGGGTTAGATGAAGCCAGTGCAGCCTAGTATAGCAGAGGGAGTGAGGTCAGATATGCATGACATTTTTCATGAGAACTACAGTCAGCAACAAGCGTTTGTCTGATGATTTTTTTGATGCCAAAAAACACAAAATAGTCAGGATTTGTGGCCAAATGTGCACGTCTTTGAACTAAAAAATCTCATAAAGGCTGTATGGAAACTTGATACTCCCAGGTATTTGTCTTGTGAATTGCCTTTGTGGTTTTTTACTTTGTTGATAATATGGCAATAAAAAAGATGATTTGGAAACTATTTTAAAGTCATAAGCAGTTTTTGGCTACAGAAATTTAAAAATTATAGCATCTTTGGATGCAGATAAGCAATTCAAACATTCTGGCCTCTCTTTCTAAGTCCCTGGAAATCAGGCCTCAGTGTGCTGAAAACTCACACAAAGTCCCAGGTTTGTGTGTGTAAGTGTTAATGTTGGAACTCAGTGCTTCAGCGCAATATAATACGTTGATTAAGTGCCTAACAGGGAGGAGAGGGAAGGCTCCAAGAGGCTGCCTTTAAACCAGCCTTGCCAGTCTCGCCTTTGGAAAAAGTGAAAAAGCCCTGCAGATGGCACCTCTGTTAACAAGTCTTTCTCACATGATGCCACTCGAATCCAGGTGATGTGAGCCTTGCATCCTGCCTTTTTTTAATTCTGTAAAACAGAAGGAGTTTTTGTATTGTATAAAGGCCAGATTGATGCTGAATGTTGAATGCTGAATGCTGAAAAGTGATCTGTGATTCGACAACGTGGAGTAGCAGCAGCCCTCCCTCCTTCTCGTCGTCCTCGGAGGTTGTGCTGGTTGAGGAAAGGTGGGGGCTTTTTAGGGATTGAGGAAGGCGCATTTAAGCAGATCAGCTGGAAATGGCTGAATGTGAACAGCATCACCTGAGAGGGATTACAGCGAGCTGAGTCTTGACCTGAGCCGGAGCTCCGGCGTCAAGGAACAGAGCTCTGTCTTTTCTCTCCCAGGCCCCATCAGCCAAGCCTCCATAAGTGTAAATCTGTGTGTATGTGCTCAAAGGTGTGTGTATGTGTGTGAGAGAGAGAAAAGAGTACAAAGGAAATACACGGAAAGCCTGCAGGTGCATTTTCCTGATGCTCTAATCAAGACATTGAGTTGAGAGCAGCATATACACCCTAACCCCTTGACCAATCACATCCACGGTCCATCCTGCAGATTATCATGGCCATTAAGGACAATGATTCACTTATGCGCAGTATTGATAAATCACATTAGTCTGACCCAGCCTCCGAACTCTGTCGAAAGACTAGCTCCTTGTTTGACCTACTAACCCATGCATGTCGATCCTGGCCTGTAGAGCAGCTCCTGCTCCGAGTCACAGCGGTATCAGATGAAGCCGGTGAAAGGCTTCTCAGTGCGCTCATGCCATGCTACACTGCCGAAAAAACCCCAGCAGAGGAAAAAACATGCAGTGGCATGAACTTTCTACTGGAGAAAGAGAGCCACAGAAAGAGATTCTTTCAGGCACCACGTGACAAAGTGGGGATGATCTGTTTCACTTTCTTTGTTTTCCCACAGAAATAAATCACTTTTTGAAAATTTAATTCAAGCCTAATGAATTTAAATCAATGCAAGGATCATTTATTCTGCATTATATTAGGAAATAAGTGAAGCGTGATGGTAGAATGAGGGATTCATATTCATTCATCATTTGTAGGTGTTGCTCCATTTAAGAGTAGGATCCTTTACACATGGATGACAGAGCTAGTTTTGCAACACTTTTTCACACTTTCACCTATCACATGACAACCAAAAACACTCAAGAGCAGATTTGGCTTGACCTTTGCCTTTTTTCATCTTAATATTTTTTTTTTTTTTTGTGGGCATTACACGAGGGGGATCTTCGTTTTCATCCACAATCACTGTCATCAGAGGAGCCCATATGCTGGCACAGCTAAATGCCAAACAGATGGTTTTATTTCAGCCTACATTTTACCACACTGTAAAAGTTCATTTTTTCGGAAATGTGAAATGAAATGAACTTATTATATAAAATCTTCTAATATACTCCATGTTTCCTTATGGTGATTGGAAACTCCTGAGCAGCAGACAAAAACGGCAGTGTCCCTCCAGAGCGAGAGGGCGATTTTGTAACCCTCACCTATGCCCGTTCCCTCAATTGCGCACTCCCCTGAAGCAATTACACCTTAATATGTTTCCTTATAAAGCTAAATATGACCAGCCAATTTGGTCCGATTCTCTCAAGTTTATTGGGCAGTAAAAGTTGTAATGTGGGAATCATTTCTAAGTGCCACACATAAAACAACAACACAAAAGGAGCATTTTTTGAAAAACTGACTCATACAAGGGCTTCACAGGTAGGAGAACTGCCCAGAGCCGGAGATGGAGCCCCTTGGGCTTTTGCTGAAATGCACTTCCAGACTACTTACCTCTAACATTTCTAATACACACCTTTAAAAGAATTCAGTGAAGAGCTGTTTAGAGGTAATGACATGGATACAATAGCCTTCCATTGTGGTTTTTTTCCTTAATTAACTTGATCGTGGGAATTGTTAAAAATGACCAATTTCCCCTTTGCTATTTCCAAAACAACTTGATCACACTTGAACTTGAACTTAAACTTGGACATTGTGGGAAAACGAATGCCTGTTATTTACCAACAGTTAGGTGAGGAGATCATTACCACTTTCATGTTTTCAGGTTAATATGGAGCTGCAGCCAGAAGCTAGTTAACTTAGCTTTTAATAAAAACACTGAGAGCAGGGGGGAACATTCAATCTGGCTCTGTTTAAAGTTAACAAAATCCATCTATTTATAAGCTCGGTTTTTTCACATCTTAAATAATTTGTCCATGCGTGAGCTGCAGAGAAGTTGGAGTTCCTTCTGTTTCCATTATTTATGCTAAGCTGGCAGTAGCTTCGTATTTACTGTACAGATGTTAGAGTGATATCGATCTTCTTATCCAGCCCTTAAGTGTTTTTCCTTTAAATTACTTTTTGGCGTGTGGCTGTGGCTATTGGACGCAGTCGTACACACCTGCCTGAGATGTGCAGAAGAGGCACGCAGATTTAAAGATGCTCTAATGTTTCCAAGAAAGGCCACGCTCAGTATCTCTCTTTGTCTCACACTCCTGTTTGCCATGTCATTGTATTGTATTGTATTGTATTCCTCGGAGTGCGTGCCGACTAGTACCTACTTTGCATCGATCTGCAAAGCCTGGAAATCTGAAACTTAAGGAGGCCCCTTGAGAAAATACACAGAGGCAAACACACATGCTGACTCTAGTTTGGCACTAAAGGCTGTTTGCATCAATGCCTGTTCGAATGGCTGCTGCTCTAACGACACTGAGACATGGGGCTCTGATCACTACCCCAGTGCCCACCCCTTAACACTCGACAGATGGACAAGACTCCTTTTTTTTCCCCCCTCTCCCTGCTTTTATGGGACCTCTAATTATGCTTACACGCCACATCAAAATAAAGCTCAGCATGCAATGCCTTTGGTATGAGGAGGAAGTGAGCTGGTCAGATGCAATAAAGAGTCTCTCAGCAGAGCTTGCCTGTAATTTGGTGGGCCTAGTATGGACAAGGAGAGGTAAAGGTAAAGGTGCAGCTGCCCCCACTGCCGCCTACTGCCTGTCTGCTGCGGCGTGTACTATTGTAGAGTTACAGTAAATTGGTAGCATTGAAATGCTTCAGTACACGATTACCAATGAATAAAGGGCCTGAGTTTTTTTCACAATTTCCTGCCAGTATGATGAAGAAGAAATGTGAAAGATAATCCCAAAATACGCATAAAAACATGACAAGATATTTTAGCTCCGCCCTTTATAGATCTGAGCCAGGGACTGTAGACAGCCTCTGTTACTGTTTTGGCTGAGGTTGGGGTTAAAGTTGGTAATTGGGCACCGTTAGACTAAATGAAGACTTGCCTGTGGAATTAAGCTTGGACTAGTCGGGACAAGAACTTTGACTATTACAGTGTGTAAGGCTTACGTAGGATTTTTTTTTGTTTGTTTGTTTTCTTGGGCATGGAGCAGTGTCGGGGCTGGTATCTCCTCACTCCAGGCCTTGTGGTGTGAGGACGGGAAGGCCTCATGGCTGCCTGCGAAGTGCAGAAGCACCCGGTGTGGTTTTAATCAAGAACAAAGCTGGAAGTCATTACAGGGCCTCGATGTTGAGCTTATTGTCTCTCTGACTCCCTCTGTGTAGAGAGAGGAAGACAGAGAGTGAGGAGGGGGTGGGGAAGGTAGGGGAGTTGTGTAGGGGGGGGAACAGAGAGGGCAACGTCGCGTGCATGTCAGATGTAAAGAGGTCTTAGAGGTCATCCCCCGAAGATTTATGTGGTCAGGATAGAAGGAGCAAAGAGGAGGAAAGTGATGGGAAGAGGATGCGCAGAGCGCTGGAGGAGTGATTGAATGAGACATGCATCTGTCTGTCATCAGAGTAAAGCAATAACACTGTAGATCAATCATGTAATGGAAGCTACAGTGCATGATATTTTGCCTCAAGGCAGAAGAGTGTCTCTTGCTTGTCCTGCCATAATTGTTCAAGCTCACACCCAAAGAATTGTCACTCATCTTGATGAGCTGTGTGATTTACACTTCTGTGTAAAGAGCATCTCCAGTCTGTCTTTTTGCAACTCCAAGACAATTTTAGTGGCTAAGCAGTCAGCACATAGCCTAACTAAACTCCTTCATCTTTCTGAGTGTGGACAAACAATGCAGGTGTTCCATTTTTGTCCTTATTGTTTTTTTCCACATTGCTGTAACTCCCCTGATACCCTCACATCACCAAGTGCAACAAGCTAACACCTAGAGAGGGGATGCTGTTTCTTTCCCTCAGCTAAGTGTCCCTGTTAATAGTGCTTTGCTTTATAGATGGTTAAACCAGCATTATTTGATTTGTTGACCACTTGGAGGCAGAAGAAACAAGCTAAGCACAACCCTGTCATATCATTTTCCCATAATGTCTGCATAGGTGAATCAAGCAGATTTGAAACAACATTAACTGTGTTTCTGTGAACAGAAGCGCAGATGAACAAAGAGTCACAATGAAACAAATGAAAACCTAAATGCAAAACACCAACTTAGGGATAAATTAACTAAAAATTTACTTTGTTAAAAATCTGATACAAAACCAAAATTGCAGGGGCTGAACCAAGAAACTAAGGGAAAAAAACAAGAAATAAAATGTACCAAAACTAAAATAAACCAGGTTGGACAAGATGTACAGGAATGAAGGAGATTAGGACACAGAATCAGGGAGTGAACGCAGGATCACTGAACATAGACAGAGACAGAGCCAGAGAACAAAGCAGACAAACTGACAAAGGGGGAAACACAGAGACTTTATACACACTGAGAGCAATGAAACTGGTGGGGCAATCAGCTCAGGTGAAACACATCAGGGCAAGCAGGTAATTATAAAAGGAGGGAAACCTGACAGGGCATGGGTAAATGAAAGACAACACAATGGTTAAAAAGATTTGAAACAGGAAGTTACTAAACCCAAAACTTCACATTAAGATACAAAGATACATTTAGGTACAATATTCACTCTTTATCTTTGTCCTGGTCCACCTGCTCCTTTACCTGCCAAGGAGAAATGCTGCACTTTGTTCGACCTGCCAAACATCACTGTCTGTTACATTTTTTTTTTTTTTGGTGAACAAGTTTTAGCAAAGTTTTTGATCACATATAAAAATACCCTTTAACAACCTCATATCTGTACAAACAACAGACATATGGTCAAGATTGAACAAAAAAAAACTTAGCTAAGGATAAATGCAAAGTTGAGTGATAATTCTCTGTGGGTTCGACACCTTTCATTTTACTAATTGCCGTACTGCATTGTGCACCTAATGGAGAAGTTTTAAATGCACAGTATGTCATCTCTTCAGCTAGAGGTCTCTGAATCAAAACAAAAGACTCAGAGTAATGAAATCATGACAAAGCATTGAGTCATGAGATTAACTTACATCATTGTTGAAGAGCCTCCGTTGCAGATGAAAATCTATCTGAGGCAGAAGTGTTCACAGAGGAGAGACATAAAAAATTTGATTCATTTTTGCCAGCCTCTTTTTAGAGACTAGCGATACCAAGGAAGTACGAGTAAAAAAAAATGTCCCTTCACGCCTTTGCCATAAAATCACCAGTGTCTTTAAGTTTTGGCTATTTTTGAAACATTTAGGATAATTTCAGTACACAGCTCAACCAAATGAAGCAAATATATTGTTGTCCGCAGACATTTCAACGATGAAGTTTTCAGTTTTGCAAGTTTAGAGTTGGGATTGTTGGTGTGTTCGGTCTGTAAATTTAACCAAAAAAATATGGTTTTCACACAAATACAGTCAGACTAAATGGCGCCCCTGCTGACGCCTCTCACAATCAGACTCTTGTGGGCGGATGCAACATGTTGTCAAGCCAATTACAGCTTACAGTTTTCTTCCATGTTTTTTGCATGTTGGGTTACATAAGTGGAATACAGATGAGTGATAAATTAAAGAGAAAAGCTGCATAAATGAGGGAAGCATCAACAAAGTAAATCAAAGGCTTTGCCCTTTTAAACCAAGACATTACATTTTCCTATAATTTGTCACTCATAAGAAGGTTAATGAGGGAGCTTAGGAGCTTTGTCTCAGTCAGTCCTACACATTAGATGATGATTTCACCTGCTGCTGAATGCATCTGAGCTTTAACTTGCTCTCCAGAGCAAAGATGTTCCTCCACCAAAGAGCCCAGTATCCTTCAGAGTGAGTCCAGACTGTAATACACTGCATGTCTGACCCAGTTGTCGTGTGGTTGTGGTCTTTGTTGTTGTTTGTCTTGTGTTGTTGCCTGTGTTGACTTAAGCCTGTGTTTTTGTGCTGCAGGCCTCCAGATCCGTACACACACACACACACACATACACACACACACACGCACACACACATACTGTCAAAGAAGAGTAGAAACCTAATTGTGGGGGAAGTTTGTAAGCTGTGTTATGATTTTAACGCAGCACATTTTTTATGTTGTGCTTTGTCGAGGAGGACATCAATTGTGGTGGCTGTTTTTAACTTTTCTTTTTCCAGCAGGGTTTTTTCACTAATCTTGTTTTAGGGTCCAGACAATTAAACAGGGCTGTGGTAGAGACAAATGCTAGACAGAGAAGTATAAAGATTTAAAAGAAAAAGAAGTCCATTAACATTTCTCAGATTCCTTTACTCTTCCCCCCTCTAGTTATGCACTTGTATTACATCTTGGCTGAGTTCTCCTTAACTGGATATTATTTTATTTGGACTGGGGCCAGGTCTCAGGAGCAGGGCCTTAGCAGTGTAAACAGCTGTCACCAGCAGGAGTCATAACTAATAGGTATCCGTAGACGGGGTCACATGTAGTTTACATGTTTACCAGCTAATGGCTTTAGAGATGGTACTGCCTTGGCGTAGTAATGGGCAGTGGTGAAGTGTAATGGACAATGTGGGGCTGGTTTTTATCATGAAGCATGAGAGAATGCATGCATATGCATATGAGAAGAAAGAGGAGTATATTCTTAAAATGAGCTTATGTAACTTCAAAGGTTGAGAGTTATTTTTGGAGAATAAGAGACATTTTATTCTGACTGTTTAGAGAAGAGGAGACAACTCCTGTGTTTGAGTTATTGCATAGCTCTTTGGCACATCCAGCTCTTTGGAACGTTCTTGTAATAGCAGCCAATACATGGCAACCTAATTTGCTGCTCATTTGTAGCAGTAAACACTGTGGCATGTAGGCACAGGACAGGTACAGCTCCCTCCATCTGTTGCTTCCATCTAATGATATGCAACCTCATGCCACCCAGAGATTTTGGATGCAAGTCCCTGTTTCTTCTTCCAAAAGTTCCATTTATCACAACATCTAACACCTGCATACCAAAGCTCTCTTCTTCTGTGGCAACAGATTACATTTCCATACCCAGAAGCATATAGAGTTCTTTTAGTGAAAGGAAATTATTTGCACTGCAGTCATCATTTTCATTTTGCTCTCTGTGTTCCATTTTGGCCGCTGGAGTCCACTCATCCTTCATACTTTATGAAAGCATTTATTCCAAGTCCCTCTCAAAGGGCAGCGCATGTAGAAAATAAATGTGTATTCCTGAGGGCGGTGTGGCCTTTTAGAGCCAACACAAGCCGGTTCGTGTTAAGAAGCGCGAGCTGTGCCAGCCATTCAGGTGCAGCTTTGTGGTGGTGTGAGGACATGAAACCAGATGTGACTCCGACACCTGTTGGAGCTGAGGGCGCCTGCTGTCATCTGGATACAGTATACCAGTCCAAACAAACTGTATAACATAGGCCTCAGATGAACTTCTCTCCAGAGTTTCTGTGTGTGTCTGTGTGTGTGTGTGTGTGAATGTGTTTGCGCTTGTAATTTTCAGATAACAATAATAATGATACGGACAATGAAAGTAAATATTGTCGCTTTCAAAAGCACCCAAAGACACCAACATCATAGTATAAACCAAAAGTTAAAATCAAGTGAAGAAGCACAGACAGAATGAGGTAC
>JAPZDZ010000025.1:17108724-17156466 GCA_029783805.1 Acanthurus tennentii | reverse complement strand
AGCACCCAAAGACACCAACATCATAGTATAAACCAAAAGTTAAAATCAAGTGAAGAAGCACAGACAGAATGAGGTACAATTCTGCAGAGTAAGCTGTTCTAAACAGATGTGTTTTGAGTTGAGATTTGAACAGACTGATAGAGTCCAGCTGATGGATGTGAGATGGCACAGAGGTTCTGAGTCGCAGTGCAGAGCAGATGAAGGCTCTGGAGCTCACTGCAACTGAATTTAAATGTGAGGAAGAGCATAGGGCATGAAAAGGGGTGTAGGGACGGAGAGGATCTTACAGGTATGTTATGGAGCTTTAAAGTAATAACTTTCAAGAAAAGCATTTTCATTCCATTCTACAAAGAGAGATACACAATGGTACGGCTATTTCTCTACTAGGGAACAGACTTCATTTAGGTGAGAAAACAAGCAAAGCTCCTTTTTTTTCCTGTGACAGACTTAATAGAGTTATTGGATCCAGCTCAGATTCTTTAGGGGAGAGAAGTAAGGCTTTGATGTTTAGGGTTTTTTTGTGTGATTGTGGCAGGCACCATGTGTGAAAGTGAGGCCAGGTCTTTGCCATCTGTCCCCTGTGGTGCACTCCACTTTTGACCCTCACCTCACATCTCTGTGTTGGCCTCGGCGGGCGAGGAGGCGTGTGAGGTTATATCTTGTTAAAGGGTTAATGAGGTAGAACTTTGTAGCGGACCTTTACGTTGTGCTTACTCAAGATCGGTATGTGCTGTAGGCAGTTAGCCAACACTGACTACCTTTTGGTAGCGAGTCCTTGTTTTTCTTTCCCTTGTTTAGTTTTGTCCTCATATTTTACCTAAATCACGTCAATCAAACAGTGTGACCTCTTCCTCCCATTTCCATTCTGTTGATGAAGTTTGAGTTTGTTTAGATAACGCAGTTTGCTCATTCCAACTACCTCTATCATCTGTCTCTGTTAAACAAATGTAAAACTGAGCACTTCTTTACAATGTATAAGCTTTTATTTAACTGCCCACAAGCTGAATCATGGGTGTTTAAGCAGTCAGAGTGTTCAATGGAACTCAGTCCATTTACTCAAGTACTGTTCCGTCACACAATTTTGAGGTGCTTTTACTTTCCTTAAGTATCTCCTTTTTATGCTACATTTTTCTCAACTGCATTTCACTGTATTCATTTAACATTTTTACTTAGGACTTTAGTAAGTTTATGGATCATGATTTCACATAAAAGACAAGAAAATCAATCATATAAAACATGAAGTTTCTGTATACATGAAAGTTAACAATATTATATATAGGATTATTTATCAGTAATAATATTTCAGTTAGGGTGTGCTTGAGCATGTGTGTGTGTGTGTTTGTTTTGGAGCATCAGTCAGCAACAAATACTCCTGGTTATCATTGGATTGTCATCAAGTGAATAAATGCATAGGTCTGGGTCTATAACCATTGTTCTATAAGCATCAAAAGCACGAGTATGAGCCATTGCATCAAAAGTGAAAAATACTGAGTAGAGGGTTACCAAAAAAAGCTTAAACTCTGGTGAATGAGAAGTCTTGATCAGCATATACTTTAAAATGAGCACACATCCCACTCAAGGGCAGGAGCTTGGGAGGTGCAACGCTCATGAGCATTAAAATTCTTTTTATTATAGTAATTTCACGATGTCAGTAAGATGACTGGCTCATCAGCTTTGCATAGTTTAGGATGATTTACAGCACAAGATGGTGTCATTTTTTAAAATGATGGTTTTAATGTCAATATTCTCACCAACATTGATGGGTTTCATCACAGTAATATAATTTAGCTTACAGCCCAAAACCACATTTTAGTGGGCAGTGCAATTTTAAGTGTGGAATCTGAATACTCATACTATATTACAGTATTAGGTAGTAATTTAGGATTTTTAAGTGTGCCATAGGGAATATAAATATGTCAACATTTTGCAAAAAAATATGCTTTGCTATTCGTGTTTAGATTCAGAGTTTGCTTGAGAGATGGGTAACACCTTATATCTGTCTCCTATATATGAATCTGAGGTGTGCAACTAATTAGCCTATTGGTTAAGCTTAGCACAAAGACTAGAAATGAGACTAAGTAGCGAGTGCTGATGGTAGATTAAATAATCAATGGGTTGTTCCAGGGCAGCTGTTAAGCTAACATCTTTTAGCTTTAGCTGCAAGCATGAAAATATTTCCTAAAATCTTATCAAATAATTAACTTTAAAATTTAAACAAGAAAAAGACTGAAGACACAAGATTAATCTATAATTAATAATGTAATTTTACAACTCAACAGGTTGTATAACTAAATGTGGTGTGTATACTATTAAAGCCTCTTGTAATAACAGAAAATTGTACAAATAATTTAATAAGTTAACAAAAATAAATCTATTTTTCATATTGGAGGAGTTATGAAGTTTTACATCTTGAGAATAAAATTTGTCCTTCAGTTTGGTGGTAAGGCATTAGCTTCTTTTCTTTCTTTTGCCAGACAGAAGCAGAGTGAACACGCTTTAACTAAAGCAGGTTTTGTCTTTTAATATCCTTTGGGCTCCGCGCAGGCATGTCACCTCACTGGTATCACTGATGCTCTGTAGATGGGTATGCCTACAAATGATAACTATGGTGTGAACATTTTTGTGTACATGTTTCTGATTTCATGTTCAGCCTTTGATTTGATGATCCAACTAGCTTTTCTATAGTTTTACTAAAGTGAAGGATTTATTTTCTCTGTCCAAAAGTGTCAATCAGTGACAGGAAGCAATAAAATATTGTTTTTTATATTATTATATTTTTTTTTTCCTAGTTTCCAATGTGTTTTCGTGCAACACTTCAACAAAGGCCATTTCCCATCTGGATTTGCAGCTACAGTACATTGTGCTTCCTGCCAAGAATGAAAGATCCACATCCAACTCTTTTGTTTTTCAGATGTGTGAGCTAGAGGCCGGGATGAGTTTTGTCAAGGTGATGACAAATGGTAAAGGGGGATTTGAACATGAGTTGGGGTGGGATAGACGGAGCAATGCTACATGGGGTGCAAGTATGCCAAGCATGCCCGCTGGCTTTACTGATCCTCGCCTGTGATGTCCTCGCTCTTCTCCCACACTGAGGGAAACCCACGTCCAGGTCACACGCAGCAGCATGCGTGTGTTTATGTGGGAGGTGTGTGTGTGTGTGTGTGTGTGTGTGTGAGTGAGTGAGTTTGTGAGTGAATTACTAGACTTCCAGCACGTTGAGCTACAGGTGTGAAAATTAGGTGTGAGGTTTATGTGTGATAAATTACCAACATGTGGGCTAATCGGAGCCACGCCACCTTTTTCTCTTTTCCCTTTTCTTCTTTCTTACAAGGGAAAACATGTTTCTCACACAGCTTGAGAGGATTTGGGCAGAGTAAATATTGAAAAATTCGAATTCCATAGGTTCTTTTTCTTTTGGGCCTTATTTCTTACATTTCAATGACTGTATTTCATCTGTAGTTTGTATTTTATTAGTTATAGGTAATGTTTAAGATTTGAGGAAGAAACTAATCACAATTTTACATCCATCTTCGTTTTCTGTACCTTGCCCCTGGAAAAAGAGGCACACTTTTTTCACAGACACATTGATTTCTTGAAATTAAATCTTTATATATATATAAATTTTACTATAAAGTGAAATATTTCAACTTGATTTAATTGATCCACATTAGCACTGCCTTTTTGTATTGCAAGTGCTCTTTGTCTTAATTTATTTGCTTTCCTGCATTGATTTTGTCTTCTGTACTTTTATTTCTAGGCCTAGTTAGTGCAAAAAACTTAAGAAAAACACCACGTGCCATGCCGCAAATATGTCCAAATAGGTTTAAACAGCTTGTCATAGTATGTGTCTCGGATAACTTGAATTTCCTGTGTTTTGCAAACACCTCCTTGGACAGTTTAACTAAACATTTCCAAATGTGGCATGCATCGTCTCTGGACTCATGAATAAAAGCTATAAAACTATTTATTATACTTTGTATAGTTTTATAGCCAAGGGCCAATGTGTTTTTGGCATATTTAAAAAGAGGTCAGAGTTTATCAAGGCCAGTTTTTCAGAAATCCTGTAATTGTCAAAATGTTTTATATCGGAAAAATTTGTGGTTTTAGTATTTAGTTGAGCCACAGCTGCCATGGTTCTTGAAACTTGCAAATTTACAGCAGTATTTTAACTCTAAAATACTGATATTGTTGAATTCACGGAACAATGCTGGTATGTTGCAAGTTGGTGAGAAATGGTGGAGATGAGTAGAAAATTACCACAGTGTTTCACAAGGACATTAATCTTTTACTTTGAAGAGTGAATAAAGATGGGCCAGACAGGAAGAACTGGCAAGAAACATAAACCACATGCTCGTCTCCAAGTGCCTGCCCAGAGAGCGATAAAGTCCATCCTCATGAGTCATCGATGAACTCCTGTTGTGCTTCCATTCCTGAGTGTCATAAAGTCTTTTTACACGTGCACTGATCAACCATGGTGTATGAAGCGAGTATCAACATCAGGAGAATCAAGTACAGATGCTGAGTTTTAATCTGTATCAGTCAGCATTATATTTGATGAAGTGTTGCAATTTATACTACTTTTCAGTGTAACTACTGCTGTGCCATAAAAGCCTATATAAACAACACCACCAAAAAATGTAGCAGCTATTTTTAAAAAGTGTAAAAACTAAAAAAAGACCTGTGTTTAAGAGTGGATTTTCCCCCCTTGGAACAAAAGTTAAATCTGATTAAAGATTTGCATTTTTTTTAGTGCATTGTTTCAAGATATTCCATTGTTTTCAAGGTCCGACTGAGCTGTAAAACTTTTATGGGACCACAAGCCAGTGAAGAGACGATACTGTTTTTTGACCACATCAAGGTCATTCTCCCAGTTTTTTTCCTTCCTATGTGACCATAGAGCTTTCCAGGGCGGTCACATGCCTGCTATGGTCAAGGTTTAAAGCGTTCATCAATGTGGCAGTAAGTGTTAAAAGACTGCTGCACATACGGTGAGACAAGGTCAGCTAGGTCACCATTTATTTCTAATTTTCTTCTAACATGAATTATGAGGTTTCCCTCGCATCCAGATGTGGGATTTGACCCAGGACATGGGAATTAAGTCATAATCCACAATAAAGATGTTAATAAGGAAGTGAACTAACTTTAGGTCTTCATATAGTGTTGTAAGTGTGAGGGGGTGAGCGTTGAGTTCAGCTGGACAGATGGATGAAAGGAGCTGAGAGCATTTCCAGATTGACATTTTTGCTGTCAAACATTTGTCTTACTGGTTGCTATCTTGCAATGATGCTGTCGAGGGCTTTAAGAGGAGAAAGAACTCATTTGTCTTCTTACAAATTTAAGGAAAAAAAAGAAAAAAAAAGGCTTTATTGCTCAATTCAAAACACTTAAGAATTTTGCCTCCACAGTCTTTCTTGGCATAATTACTTTACGGTGGAAATGTAAGCTAATGTTAGCAAAGGTAATGTTACGTTAGTATTGCTGGTAAACAAACATTATGGAGTCAGTTTACTGACCTTATGACTTTTGGTAACTTTTGCTATTGTTACAATAACTAAGTATCCTAGCTAGTCAGAAACACTTGTACCACAGTAGTTGCAAGTTTAGACTTTAGCCTTTTAGAGTCTTTCTTGTTGTCACTTGGAGCTGCTGTTGGAGGTGTTTAGAAAAAGAAGCATAGTTAAGCTTTAAAGAAATACATTACTTTTTGGGAAATATGCTTATTCCAGGTTTTGCTGAGAATAAGATTAAATTGTCACATTCACAAAATGTTACTGAAGCCAGCTGCCCATTAGCTCATATTCATTAGCTTAGCTTTTCATAAGGATTAAAAATGGAAAAACAGCTAGCCTGGCTGTGTGCAAATTGTTCACAAAGTCCACCTACAAGGACATTTGATTTACCTTTTACATATTGTTTATTAAGTCCATACAAAAATTGAAATCTAACGACCATTTGTCATTTTATTAGGTTTGGGGGGTGTATATGTGGTAATTGCTTGGCTGGGAGCAGTTTACAGGCAACTAGTGGAGACTCCAGGAAGTGACTGCTCCTGTACATAATTGCCATGTAGGGTCTGGTTCTTCTCACTGAACTCTTGATGGAGAAAGCCAAAAAGAATATTTTCTAAAATTTTCCATTTCTTTAATAACAAACACCTTGTACAATGGCGATGTGGTCACCCAATGAATTAAATGTAGTTTTCTCACCTCCATGTGGCTGTGGCTCACCTGTTGAATCACACCAAAACGAATCACCTTGAGCTTCTGTTTTACTGTGCTCTAAAAAGTGAAGTTTTTAATTGGCCCCCATTTTCCAGTTTCCGGTTTGAACTGCCGCTGCCTGTTTTACCCATTCACTATATGAACCACCACCCTTTCAAGTGAAGGTTCAAATCTCTGTGCTGCCCGCCTCGCCCGGTGGATCTGTGTCACAGGAACACTTTGGCTGAGCTAATATGTCTGACAGCAAATGTGTTTGCTCAGACTCATGCTGCAAAATCATTATAAGCAGCAGGACTGTGCTAAATTATAAACATGTGCTTACAGTATGATCTATTAAAGTAAACTGGGGGAAAAAACGTAGATCCTAAAACATGACTATTTCCAGCTGGAAACAGAGTCAGAGGTAACTCCATCATATTTTCTGCTAAATTGGAACAGAAATGTGCCTTTAGCACACAGGCCCAGAGTACCTCTTACCCGTTCTGTGTTTTCTCAACAATTTCTAAGCTAAGTGCAACTTCCAGTTCCATGACAAATAAAGTCATGGGTCTGAAAAGCGGGTGTGTACCAGCTTTTAACGAGCCTGAACAATGTTGCGACAGTGCATCGGCGGGTGAACTCTGAGTGCGAGGGTTGACACTGTTGGCTCTCCTTTCCTCTTACAGCTACAGAGTGTCAGCCTGGGTAGTTAGGTGGTTTTAGCAGAGATCCAGAAAGTGGCTGTTGCTTCTTATGGTTTGGTCTGCCACACGTCGGCTGGTGGCTGCAGTGCTGCTCTGCCCCGTATCTGCCCTCTCCACCAAGCTTTCTCTTTTTCCTCTAAAGTAGAGCAGCAGTAAGCTTATACCATCATTTAGGGGTAACAAGGGAGCTGGACAATAAACAATAATTGTCTCTGTGCCACGAGGAAAGCATATAATTCTGTTGGTGAATGTGATGCTTTCCACATGAGAGCACAAATCTTCTTGACCTGCTACTGCCATGTAACTCTAAAACCTTTGTTTGCCATTGCTGCCTCTTCACCATATGACATTTATAGTAAGCAGAGATGTTGTGAAGAACTTTTTTGTTATTCTCTCTTGATGATACCACAGTTTCTCATATAGGTTGTACTGTAAGTGTCTTTTTTAAACAATAGACTGTGTGACTGCTGGTTAGTTGCATTCACAGTCTGTATTATTAGATTGACATACCAGGGCCTCTTGGAGAAATGGAGCTGTTAGAATAGACACATTTGTGTTTTTTAATAAGCTGTTGTCCTCTGTATGTTGTGTTTGGAATTCACCACTGCTTTATGATACTGCCTCAGCAGTCAATGAAGACACAAGTTTTTATCCATTTGGGATCCTGTGCTGTCATTTACATTTAGTATGGTGTTAAAATTATATTTGATAAACCAGGTTCCGGTCAAAAGAACCGTCTCACGAGCTTCTGTTATATATTTCTGTGCCCGTAGTCATAAACCTTAATGTGTATAAATTTCAGTTTATGTCTAACATTTACCTATGGGTGATCCACTGCACTTTCTTGGGTTTTTTTACAATCGAAAAAAAAATCAATAATTCTTAAAAAGCTAGTGGTAGTGGATTAAAAAGGTGATGACTGGATTGAGTCTAATTGAAGTGAGCAGCTTAGAGGTTAGAAAGAGGAATGTAACCACTTTTTAAAAATTTTTAGATACGGCAAACCACAAAAAAAATCCAACGTTTGATAGTAACATGGAGTTGGAATGTTTTTGCTTTATTTATAATCCCTTTTTGTTAATAAAGCATGAAATATAAGGTAATGCTACTGAAACATTAAGGATTTGTTAGAACTTCTATTAAAAATAAGCTTTGGTGTGGTATTGTTCATACTATATGTCTAATAGTAAAATGCATCTTCTTTATGTTATTATTTTAGCATTATAATAAATTGTCAGATTTAAAGACTTGAAAATAGTTACAAAATATCAGTTTTCAGCCTCGCCTGGTTCTAAAACGTTTTTATCGAAATCTTGCAAGAGCCCACATCAGTGAAACCCATAAGTAAGAATGTCTTCTTGCTCTCAATGTTAAGTTCAGGGCTCTAGAAGAAACACAAAAATTATGTGCAATTTGCCTTGTTAGGGTTTCGGGTTGCTGAAAGTTGGAATGGGTCAATGTGAATGATTTCATGGATAACAGTAGGTGAGTGGAAGGCAGGAAATTAGCCGGCCGTGGGTGGAACCCCCTTGAATATGTGGAGGTTTTTGGCAGCCCTAAAACAGTCTGTCACGCTTGCTTTGGACTCATAAAAACGTACCTGAGACAGAGTTTGGGTTTCTGCTGGATCTCACTGCAGCCCTAATTGCTCTTGAGCTGCCTGAGCAAACCTCCCAGCAAGCCTATGGCTGCAGAATCAAAGTGCCGTGCTCCAAACATGCCGTCATTCATCATGTTATGTGCTGTGTGAATGTTTCGCATGAATGAAAGTCCAAAATTCATGTGAACATGCTAGATACTTATCAATGAACATCTGCAAGGCCATTTCACTGTGTACTGCTGAATTGTAACATTTTTAGATGGTCAAATAGTTTAAAAGACAATGTTGATGACCAGAAATGATTAGTCTTTTTTTTTCACCTTGACATATTTTAGATTGGGAATTTTCTTTGGCAGCCATTAGATGTAAATATGAATATCACTCTCACATCTGTAGAGCCCAGATTCCAAATAATATAGGAGGTTGTGTAAAAATTAAATTAAAACAGAATGCAATAATTTGTAAATGAAAAGTTTTGTCATCTAGTAATATGTCTCATACAATCGTGAAGAACATCGCCCTATCATTGCTGATGTATCTGAGCTTTTTAAAGATGCCTCTGTCTTTTTAAATCATCATGCTATCACCTTACCAATGGACCTGTGGAATGTTCAGAACAGGTGTGTTTTGAGCATTTCACAACTTACCAGTCTTTTGTTGCTCCTGTACCAACTTGTTTGAATTGATTTTCCGAAATTAAATTGACAGTCTGCATATATTCACATAAATTAATGATATTTGTGATGGAAAGTATTTAATATACTGTCTTTGTACTGGTTTTAATTGATTATATGTAAAAGAGATTATAATTTATTCCTCTGTTTTTTAAAATTTTTAGTTATATGGTAGGTTCAATATGTAGACCTAGCTGACTTTAGCAGGTGATTAGCACAGAGATTAGAAAAAAGGTAAACAGCTGGCTCGGCTATGTTTGAAGTTACAAAATCCGCCTACCAACACCTCTAAATCTAAATATATTACATATTTTATATGATTCATATCATTTGTACAGAAAACAAATTTTGCTTCATTTTTTTGATGAAAAAAGCCAGATTATTTGTGTAATTGTTTGTAGATGTTGTGCCAAGCTATTAGGCTTAAGCAACGTTATTACATATATACATGTTAAACATTTTTTTTTTTGTTTTTTGCCTTTTTAAAATTCATATTGCCATAGAACACGCACATTAGATACATTTTACCTTGTAAATGCAAACTAACAAAGTAATTTCAGCAAAAATCCAGCTACTTTTCCCAGTTTTCTCCAAAAAAACCCCAATCTGGCTGTCACAATGTATTTCTGTTGAGTGAAGAAGAGGATCTGTGAAGGAGATCATGTGGTTCGGCAGCTTTGTACCAGCCCTCTGTCATGTAGACATGACACATTGAGGCACTTATTAAGTCTTTGTGTTAAAAAGGTCTTTGCAGGGGCTTCTTCAGTGATCTTCAAATGGACCCTGGCTTTTGTAAATACAATACTCGAGGCTCAGAGCGATCATCAGTTAGCTGTCAGAAGTGGGAAGTGCGGATTTTGTTTTGTTTCACGTAATGCGTTTTCTGTGGTTGAAACCGTAAACGGCATCGGTTTATGTGCTGGGAGTGGCACTTGGAATGGCGTGTACACTCCTCTCCTGTTTCGAAAAAACATGTATATGGTAAAACCTGGTATCCATAATCTCACAATGCTCACTTTCTGTGTGGCTTTTCTATATGTCTGGGTCACTTCAGTTTCAGTGTGACTGACAGAAGAAACACTAGAAGAGCCAAAGCATTATGAGTTGTGGGTAAAGATGAAGCCATAGAGGGCAGTTGAGCTTGTGTCAAAACATGACGCATAGCATATTTTTTCGCATTCTGATGGATTGTGTCTGCTGTTTTAGAGCAGGGGGAAGACACAATATGCAAAACATAAACCACATCCATAATTTAGAACACACTAAACATACAGCTTTATGTTCCTGCCAAATTAGGTTAAGCTGCAATGATCTATAGAGACCTCAGAACTAAAACCCATTTCCCTTTGATTTTCTCTTCTTTAGTGCCACTTAAAAACATGCCTGCTACAAGCGTTGGCAAACTGTTTTCAATTTTCATGCCATAAAGCACGCCACGCAGAGGTAAAATTTTTTACTCACAAGCCTCTTTCTACAGTTTCAGTTGTGCTATAAAAGGGCTCCACTTAAATTTCTTCTAGTCTCAAAATTCCAATTCAAATGAATGGGTGTTTTCTTAAAGAATGGCTGAAACCTGCTGGCAGTCGACTGATTGAGGTAAAGTGCGTTAGACATTTTGCCGGTAATGTAGGACGTGAGTTGGACAGCACTGCTCCAGACACTGTGAATTGTGGCCTCCTTCCTGACATACCTGTGGCCTGAACCCCCAAACCTTTCCATAGACACACACAAGCTAATCTCCCAAGATCAGCACCAAAAAAGACTTTCTCTCCACCGTACACAGCCTTTCCATCCCCCTTTCCACCCCCCACTACCTCACACTAATTCCAGGATGTGGGATCTGCTGCATTCAAACGGAGTGTGATTATGTTATCCTCAATCAGCGTGCATTGCAAGATTAGCAACCAGCAAAACAAATGTTTGACAACAAAGAGTAAGCAAGATTTTTGAGCCAGAGTCATGAAGAAACTTTTCAGTGCATACAGTTTCTCTGCTGATTGACTGGCCGGTGATTAGGCCCTGATTTTATTTATCCATTTCTGTTAGGACAGTATTATTAGCACACTGGTAATAGTTACAAAGTTTATTCCACTCAAAACAGGCTGGAGAAATTAGCTTTCCAGCCTCACAGATCTTCACTTTTGCCAATATGGCTTTCCCTTTCTGTCAGTGTTTTGTTCAAGTTTGGCAAAGGCCGAGGGAGTAAATATGACCAATTCAATGAAATGTCAGTCTGCTGTAAACACATCCAGACTGTATATTCTACAGACATATATGGTTAGGTATAAGGTCTGGGCTAATGCTGCACTTTAGTTTGACTGAATACAAGGATTGACAGAATGAAATAGGAGATATATGTGAGAAATTATGTTTGTGGTGTTACCTAATGGGAAACAGTAACACTTTTTAACACAAAATGACATTAGCAGTTTTGATCATTTTATTAATGTGCTTTAGTAAGAAATTATAACAATTGCAACATATTTATTTTAAATTATTCATGCCTGCCATTTATTCAAGCTATTTCTTTGAGACTCATGACTGTAAAACTATATCAGAAAAACAGCTGTACATTTGTATTTTAGCCATCTGTAAACCTGATAACAACTCTTTTCTCCAAAAAGTAAAGCCAGCTGACTCTGAAGATGTTGTATTAAATGGATAGACAACCTGCATTGGCACAACCAGAGTAAGAAATAATAATAAATTGATTGACAGCTGAACATAAGACACAATTTTCCATGTGAGAGTTGGAAGAGCCAAGACCGGTTGTAATTTGGTGTTCTCATTTCTCCTTCCTGTCTTACCAAGCGAGTGCTGACTGGAGATGAACAGTCGCTGGTCTGTGTGATGAATAGACTCGGAGCACACACACACGCCCCAGCGCTGCTGTGATCGATGGGGTGTCGCCGTAAGCCTCATCCCTAAAGACCATCAGAGACACCTTCTGATTAGCACTTATGCTTACTTCCATCCACCCTGACTTCAGGAGAATGAGTGTAGTTTGACAGGGCCAGCATACCTCTCTGAAGACTGTCCCCCAGCACTCCAACAAAAGAATGAAAAAAGAGGAGTCTGACATCCGCTGACTGATTTTCACATGATTACAAACTGATGCTTGCACTGGGCCCACTTAGCGCTCACTCTCGTCTGGGTGAATCTGTTCAGAGAAATCTAATATGCCGGTCTATGGCCAGTAACACAGGCATGCTCTGCTGTGTCTCTCAGGGTTTGTCCAGTTTGCTGCGCAGTGTTTTATTAAGCGTTGTGGTAGGTCGCTCAGTTTGTTCAGCGCTGAAACCCAGTCCCTGCCTGTGATATTCAAGACTTGGCTTACATCAGTTGAAGCGTCTCTTGTTTGGAGAGATTTGATTCGCCCAAGGACATTTTCCTGTAAACGGGGACGCTAAGGAGTTTACACTGAAAGTCACTTATTGTGGAATGGACTGTCTTTTTACTGGCTCCTTTGTCTTCCGCAGGCAACTCGAGCCGAGGCCAGAGCCACTGCGGTTTTGGGGGCTTTCATCGGCTGTCTCAACAGAATTGTTCAGGAGGCCAGTTCTGACCAGAATTAATGCAATATTCACATTCATAACCAATCAGCATCCGAACATTGAGAGGGGAGCCAGAGTTTGCATGAATGACAAATTGTTGAATTGAACATATTTACTATGAATTAGAGAATATCCTGCTGATATATCTATTATGGTTGTTTTGGTTTTATTCTTGTACTCGAGTTGTCTTCTACTGGTCAGCCCTCCCGTAGTTGAGTCTGTTGCCTTTGAGTTCACCCTGTCCTTGTTGCTGGGTGAAGTCAGGGTCATCCGCAGATGAGTGATGATACAATAATCCAAAACAATTTTTTCTCTGTCACTAGTATAATTTCCAATACAGAATAAAAAAGGCTTTTGATCCTCCATATTAGAAGTATCTTCCCATTTAAGTCTGCAAAACCAATAGCACTGACTTCATATTTAAACTTTACTAAACATGTTTGGCATAAACTCACCCTAACTGGGTTTACATCACCATTGTTCCCCAGGTGGCCTGCAAATTTTTAACACTCAACATATCTTCACATTGTGTAGTGGAATATTTATGATATACAGTACACAGGAGATTGGAGTACCATGTTAAGTACAGAAAAGAGGTGATAGAAGCACAAGTTCAAAGTCTGCCTGCTGTCTCACTTTCTGCAGGTTGCAAAAATTGTTGGTGGCAGCCACAAAGTGATGTCAGAGAGTGTTTATAGGGCTAGGATTTCAGATAGCGTTTCAGATAGCACTTTGACTGAAATATATAGACACCTTTTTTGTAGATAATATCAACTAATTATTTTCTTTTGCTGTTTACTCCTCTGTGTTTGTCCTACAGCTAGCTATGGTGCGTACCCCATCTGTAAAGGCTGCTCGGTGTGCTCCAGGGACAACGGCTGTGTAAACTGCCAGCCCAAACTCTTCCTGTTTCTACGGAGGGAGAGGATGAGGCAATATGGGGAGTGTCTTCACGACTGTCCAGTCGGATACTACGGCATGCGCAGCCCTGAACTCAACATGTGCTCCAGTAAGTCCTCTCCTCCACCCCTAACCCCTTCATCTCCCACGCTGCTGACTTTCTCCTCCTTTTTCCTACACCCCCACCTACCCACCTTCCCCAGACACTCATACTCATTCCCTTAACCTCCCCTTTTCCCACAGCACATGATTTATTGTCAATTGTCCAGAGGAGTCACACATACCTCGCAATTTGAACGGCTCATCTGTTCACACAGGTGGATGTAAGTAGTGAAGCCTTGTCCCCCCCATGAGATTTAACAGTGAACTTCAGCATGGATGAGCGCTGTTTCTCATTTCTCTTTAACACTCCCTTTACAATTGTATTACCAAACATCTCACCAGGATGCTTTAAGGTATGATTGCAAGGTTCAAATGCAGCCAAGATGCTTGGAAGATTCAGCCAAACCCACTCCAAAGACAAAAATTAAACAAAATTAGAGCAACAGGAAAAAAACAAAAAAACAGCCCTTTCACCTTTGTCACTTAATAACCTCTGAACCACAAAGATGATTATATTTATTTTTTACTGCTACTAGCATTAGGGCATCAGATGAACTTGCTTTATTGACAGTCGGCAGGGGTTTTCAGATTGAAACTTTTATCAGACAGTGTTATTTTTTGGGAGGAAAAGTGTTTTTTGAATTCGGCATGATAACCAGTCACACTACTACTTCTCCAAAGAGCTAAGGATAATTGAATCTGTGGCTTAAGGCCACAAAGAGGCCTGTCGAGAGGATGAACACCTGACTCCCAACTTAAAACACCTGCTTTTAGGACTTTGTTTTGGCGTCCGTCCACTAGGAAGACCTTGGTGAAAAAATATATTCTAACATTTTCATTCACATAAACTGGGACTGTTAGTACTAAACCTCCTAAACAGCATGAAATAATGTAGAAATTGGGCCATAAGCCAATATGCTTTCTACTCTCCTTGGTTCTTTGTGAAGGGTTGCAAAATAAGCACCGACAGTGAACAGTGTTTCCACCTTCACCACAACGATGTTATTGTATTCTCAGACTGGATGGACACCTAAGCTATACCTAAATATTTAACAGGAGTACTTAATTACAGTATATATAATTACAGTACCAAAATAAAGTGTTCATCAAGCTCTTTTTCTGTCCTTCTTTCCTGTCTGACTGGCCTTAAGATCAGGGTGTCTCATAGCTAAAAGCCATATAGTATTCTTATTTTATGCTATTAAGTTGGCCAAGACCTCAGAATTCGCTTTTACCGCCAGTCAAATTGGAGGGGCTGCTTTTAACCAGAGTGGAGTGGAAACATGACATAAAGGCAAAGTACCTGGATGGCCTTCTCTCATCTGTAGTCACCTCATTGCTGCGCATATTACTTTTGTGGACGGCAGGAAATGTGCTTGTTGTTTGTGGACAGACCACACCTTTGAGTCTTACACACTCTGAATTATGTTTTACTATTAAAAAAAAAACCTTCCAACGATAACAGTGCAAAATTGAACTGTCCTCACGATTCTTGTTAAAGACTAACTCTGAAATCCAATTAAAGAAACTTCTCCCTCTACTCTTTATGTAACACCCGATCTCATAACCTTATTTTAACATGGAATATGCTCTGCGAGCAAGACTTTATAGGTTTACATAGAGCCCGAGGTGTTGGCTGAGTGTTTCATATGAAAATAGAGAAGAACTTGAACTCATTTGGTTCCTTGAGCCAAACTCCTGACAGAAGCACTAAAATGAAGCTGTAGAGGAGGGTGTCCAGACCTTTAGGGCCAATAATGCGACCGGCAACCGCAGGAAGTAAGAAAAAAAACAACTCTCTGCTCACTCATTTTCTGCCCACCTAAATGCGAGTACATCCGTTGGCTATATTTGATTATGCATTTCTGAGTGACATGTTACAATATTTTCATCAGCAAGCAGCATTTTAAGATGAATCTAACATACTGATGCCTATTGAAAGATCTGAATCTAACATTGTCCAGTTCGACTGAAGGAGGCAGCATCAAGGATTATAATTACTACTATTGATTACTTGCAAAACGATGTTACCAGTGAACATGAAAATTTCCTTTTTGGCAGAAAGGGTCCATCTACGTGATTATAATTTCTTCTTATATGGTAGAAGATCTGTGTCTATATGGTTTATGCCATCACAGACTTTTAAAGGAATATCTTGTTTATGACAGTTTTAACCAGTAACAGTCATTTCACTTTGTTTTATGACTCAGAGAACATTGAAAGAGAAAGACATCTTGTTCTTTGGTGAAAACTCTTTTATTTCTTTTTTTTTTTACTTTAACCCAACCATCCTAACCGCTGTATCCCCATGCTGGCTGAATTTTGACTTTAACTGATCCTGATGTGTGGCAAGTTAATCTGAATCCCTCTCTGAACCAACTGCTCATAGAACAACATCTTGTATTGTCACGTAGCATCAGATCTCAGAGCGAGACCCACTTTGATGTGATCAGTGCTTCAGTCATGGCTCTCTAATCCAGTTTCCTATTTGACCCTCATTCTCAGCTGCACTCTGCATGTCATTTTCACTACATAGTTCACGTGCAACCTCTATGAGCAGATATTTTATAGGCCTGGAAACTAATTGTCGGGTCAGTGAATATTATTTGTGCATTGACACAGGCAGCTGGTATGTAAGAGCTCAAAGGTACAGTGGACAAATGACGGTGAGGGGTTCAACGTTAGCGTGGTCAGAGCTGTTATATGTTCCTTGTTTTCAAAGAAGCCTGGAACGTGGCATTACATCTCTGTTATCCTGAGCTTTTTAAACACAGTCTCCGAATCACTTAGAAAGCAGCTGCTTATTATTACACCAGAGTTTCTCTGTGTGATCTTATCTCATTGGAGATTTTTTTTTTGTGGACTGCCTGGGTAAAGGAAAACAAGAGCTGGACAAGTAAGAGGCTTTTACACTCAACCACTAACTGCCTGATACCTCACTTTCAGTTTTTCTGAAGGGGCTCCTAAAGGCATGTGATGGGGACAGAGGAGGGATGAATAGCCAGCACTGTATACTTTAAGCTAGCTATATGATGCAGTGGGATGCAAAGGAAAGTCACACAGATGTGGTTTTCTTTTTTTTATTACTGCTGAATTTAGACTGAAATAATCACTTTTATTCAATGCTGCTTATGCAAGGTGGTGATTAATAAGTTCATGACCTAAGTTAGAAGGCAAAAAGAGTTTGTTATAGCAAAACCTAGCCCATTTCTTTTTTACAACATGGTTCCCTCCTATATCAACACACCTAGTACATTGGTTGTAATGCATATTAGTCCCTTCTTCGTACAAGTCAGCGTCTTGGACTTTAGAGAAGTGGTCCAATGCAACAATGACATCATCACTGTGAAAATGCTTACAACTTGGCTCCTTTCCCCTCTAAGGGAGAATATCATGGTCTGAGGGTGCTGAAGCAGGTAAATAGGAAGGATGTTGGGATGCTGCAAAAAGAACATGTATCAATTACCTGAAACAGGAATACTACAAAATGTATTAACTTTAAACTTTCTGCATAATCATTCAAAGAATTTAACTGCATGTGCATGTGTAACTTATATTCATCTACCTCAAGCCATGAACATATCAGTCACCCTCACCCCCACCCTCTTTTTAATGGTAGAAAAACTGTATTCAGAAAACATTCTTTAGAAGCCAACTCCCTCCCAGCATCATTGGTGGGCTGCAGCCTATCAAAGCAAGCACCGAGCAGTGTGTTAATATAAAGGCTATTTTTTAAAGTTAAACTTAAATTGATTTTAATTTATTACTAGGTTATATGCTGTATGACCACCAAAAATAGTGGAGTATTTTACTGTCCCGCAATAAAGCACAAAAAGAAATTATTTTCTTTACAGTTACTCAACTTGCAAATTTGTAAAGACATCAGCTTCTATTTCTGGTTTAAGAGACTTAAATTTAGGGAACCCTACTGCTGTTTATCCAACACTTCATAAAAGCCCAGAACAAGTCCCGCATACTCTAATTCAAAAACATAAATTATTGGTCCCATAATATATTATATAACCTACTGACGGGAAGCCTACTCACTTGATTAATTCAAAGTTTAAGGCTTACTTTTCTGAGGGATTCCCCTACACTACAGAGAAAATAATACCATAATTAGAGTCAAGCACATAGGAAACAATATTTTCCACAATATAACCTAACTGGAAGCCCATTTACAGCTACACCTCAGCTGGAATCTAAAGAGGCCTGAGACATGGGAGCCCCAGTGTTAACTACCATTGCTGAGATGTAGCTTGTTTGTGTGCAAAGGCTTTTTTGTTGCATAATACCTTTCTGTATGCCCATATTTTATGTTTCTGGGTCTCTGCTTAGCAAAAACTCCTTTCAGCAGCTAATGAGTGCGTTGATATGAGCCATAAACCATATGCAGTAACTCAAGTGTTATCCGCAGGGGTTCTTATCAGCTGCCCAGAAGAGGCCCCACGCCAGTGTCTGTGGGTGTCAACCCACCGCTCCACAGTGAAGATTTGTAGCAACGGTCACACAGCGTGCTGCTTAATGTACAGCCAAATCTGTGTAAATGCGCTGCAGTCATGCTTGCGCCTCACATTTCATAATACCTCGGCTTTAATATACATTCCCAAGCCAAAACATATTCTGTCATTTTTTATCACAAGCAAACTCTCAGGGTGAAAGAGTTATGAGCTGAAAGGCGACTACCAGAGCTGTCTTTTAAAAGAAAGTGTTGAGAGGGTCAGCATGGGAGCAGGGTTGCATTCGAAACCTCCTCCCTCTGGATGTATTAGGGACCCCCCACTGCTTCTTACACATACACACACTCTCGCCACCGACCGGGTTGCCTTACCCCGCTGCAGTGAGCTTTAAAACAAGCAGAAACCCCAGCTGTGTTCGCTGTAAACCAACAACCAGTCTGATCAAGGCCTGAGGTTGCCAATATCCTGGAAGCGTGGTTGAAATATCACAGCTCATTAAATGCCAGCGTCATGTGCCACTAGAGACTCTTCTGTCAAAGGTTGTTTTTTTTTTGTTGTTTTTTTCATTTCCAACTGTGAATTCTTTTTACCGCATTTCTCAGATGGAGGGAATGTGTTACCAAATCCTATTGTTGCATTTCCTGCTGTGTTGTCACATCTAATTAGGGTTAGAAGTAGACAGTGATTGGATTGGATTTTCCAAGATTGTTTTAGTTAAAAGTACATCATGGGAATTTGTCGGGTCGGGGTGGATAGCAACCATGCATCATGAGCCACAGCCAGATGGGTATGAATGCTGCGTAAAAGCACTAACATGAGCTTTGCACCCTTCAGCTGGCAGCGCTGGCAGCTCCCTCTCCTGCTCTGCCTCTCCACGTCTCTTATTCAAGCTTTTTCTTTCTCGCTCTAATTCTGAGCTTGTGGGTATTTCCATTGCGGAGTCTAACCAACAAAAAGACCAGTTGCTTTTGGCCTTTTAGCTCTACCGAGGGACATTTAATCATCACAGCTTTACTAACTGCACTTTCAGATTTGCCAGACAATACAATAGACCCACCAAAACCAAGCCCTGCTCTCGGGACATTACAGCCTGAATCAGAGTTTAATCAGATTTTTTCTCAAAATACTGTGAAATTGTGCATGCTGTGGTGTGAGTGGAAAGGATGTCTGAAGCTTGAGCTGTCTGTGTGTATGCTGGAGCTGGCTAAGCAGATACAGGAGCAGATCCACAGCACAGACTGTGTTCCTTGGACTGAAGAAGCTGGGAGGACAGCTGACACATCTGTCATCCATGTTTTCTCTCTGGGAAATGCTGATTGACAGGAACACCATCTCTGCTTCACCTAGCCCTATGAGGGCTTGTGTGGAGCACCCATGTGGAAAAAACAGTGTGGAGAGAGTTGGGAAGAACATGGCAGCTGTGGCCTTTGCCATGAACTCCTGCCATCCGCAGCTCCACAGGACATGGCTGGATGGCAGCGAGCAAGCCAGAGCTTCCATGTCAGCCAAACCCAGGGCCTAAAGAGTAGGTCAGAGCTGTTCAACTTAGCTTGGAGGCGAAGGATGGAAAAATAGGGCTTGTTTTCCCCCTCATACTGCCAGGCTTTTTACGACATGGACACTCCTGCTGCGCAACATCGGGTCTGGTTAGCTCTCTGGAGACACCCCATCTCCAGCTCAGATAATGTAAAAGACTCTGTCTGGAACACACAAGATTCATCATGTTACACGACATGATTCAGCACTCTTCCTTTACACTGTAAATATTCATGTAAATAAATAGAGTGATTACACATGGTGCTGTCAGCCTGTGGAGGAACAGCAGTTAACATGAGGCTTTGCGTGTCTGAGATGAAATCGGTGGGTTCCTTGTCAAGACCACAGCAGAACGACCGGCTTTTGCATGCACTACATCACAAGTAAAGCTCGGCCACTCGTCTCCCAACTTCAAATGTGCTTGACATGCAAAATCTTAAATTTAACTGCAGGATCAAACAAACAACAAAAGCAGCGATTCAGGTAATTTATCGCTGGTTTGGGTGCTGTGCCGATCTTTTCAAATCGTGCAACCTTGGCCACTTTACTGAAAGTTCTAGAAATTCCTCTTTGAGCTGAAACATAAGGCTTTTCCTTCTGTGTTTATAATATATCTCATGGCCAGAACCAGGCTGAGAGATAATGATGATAATACGTTTAAGTCCCAGGAACACTGGACCTTCAATGGGATCAACCTCATTATTATGACCTCATTATTTCTCATTAGTCTCCATGAGGCACCTAGATGAAGACTTTAAAGGTGGTCCAGAGGTTAATCCTGCAGGGAGAATGAACCCGCTCCCCTGTATCTGTTTCTGGAGCTGCTGGACAAGCTGCCTGACTTGGACAGTGATCCGTTTGGGAGCTTCTCCAGTGTCACAGATAGCCCTCACTGTCCCAGATAGCCTTTTGCCTGATAACCAGACAGAGGGATGAATGTCTGTCATAGTGATCCCTTCCGACCCTCCTCGTTCTCTGATGACCTCCGACCCTCGAGCTTTGCCTCCCTGCATTCTAACGCTCGTGGAGCCGCATTTATGTGTCAACCACCCCCTCCATCTTTCATACTGACATCCTTACTTATCTTCTATTTAGAAAACAAGACTTCCAAGCATTTGCGCTGTTTCCTTCCCCATCTGAAACTGAAAACAGCAATAATGCTGTAATCAAAAAACCTTGTCAAATGCTACTGCTCATGCAAGAATACAGTATTTCGCACATCTGTGTTACTCATATTTACTGTCAATAACTGAGGATTGCACAACAACCCTAGTGCTTGAGAGTACTGCCAGATGTTCTTGTTCCCCCTCTTACTCTTTTTCTTTTTTTTCTTGTTTGGTAGCTAAAAGTCTCTCAGGTGATGACAGGCCAGGGAAGTGTGAGGGGTAAAAGACAGCTTTGTGCTTTCCAATTAGCTTGGTGATTTATTGTGCTGCTCCCGGTATTGGTCTTGTCTTGTATTAAACCCAAACCTGACTGATTCAGTTTCTCCTAGAAAAAAGTGAATGAGAAACAGTCATACAGGGAAAAAAGTGCATTTATACCCCCCTTAGAATCACACAGTTCACACCAAATCTCTGCTCTGGGGATCCAAGACATAGGTTTGCTCAATTTTACAAGATTTTATAAGATAAAATCAAGCAAACGTATTAGCCATAGATAATCTTAATAATGTCAAAGGATTAAATGAATAACTTAAACTGTGAGAGTACAGACAATTAACAAAGAAAGTGATTCATGGCGCAGAGCTTCTTTACAGAGCTGGTTTATCTCCAGCCATATCTGATTGGTATGTGTGTGTTTGTGCATGTGTGTGTGTGTGTGTGTGTATGTCCATGGTTTGTTTAGACTGGTCGGGAAAGCGTGAGACCAGAGTGAGTGGGCAGAGGCCATACTTTAGGGTTCAAAGTGAAGCGGGGAGGGACCCCCTCGTTTTGGAGGAATGTCGAGGAGGAGGCCTGATGGTTAGCTGGAGATGGTGTAATTAAGGGGTGTGATTGTGAGAACCTTCCCTTCCTCGGGCCCTGCAAGGGTCACAGATAAAAGAGCAGACTTCAGCCTGTGTCGCTCTCACATGTGGAAAATCACAGAAACGCAGGTTTACGCGAGAAGTGCACAAGCGCTAATGCATGGTTGTGTCCCTTGTGAGACGCAAACAGAAGAGCAGATGACACCCTACCTGGTTGCAGGTTGTAGATCGCAGTGTGCAGACACTGAAAGCCTGTTGGGCAACAAGGACACATCGTGCATCTGAGAAGCATCATAAATTAGACAGCTCTGGGAGGCTCCTTCTAATCTTGTGGGCCTGTGCGTTGCCCTGTTAGTGTGGTTGTTGTAATTTGGTCCTGCCTGACGTGCTATTTGCAGAGTTAGAGCTTGATGACACAGTTGTGCCTTTCTTTGCAAGCAACTGTGTGTCAGGCGCAGCAGCAGGGTGTGGCATGGGAGGATAAGTGTGCTGTTGTGTTTGCTGACTAAATGTTGTTGTCTCTACCCCCTTCCTAACGCAACACCCCCCTTCTATATTGTAGCCAAAACTTAAAGGATCCTCACAGCTGGCTGGCAGCGTAGTCATGAGCCGTCATTCATACCTAAATGAAAACCTGACTTCCCAATAATCCTCAGTTATGGAAATATTGGAGCAGTGTGGTGTAATAAGAAAGCGTGTTAAGTAAACTACTCAGGGCCCTAATGGGACGTATTCTTCCTGTTGCAGCACACCATTAGTTAAAAACATGTGTGTGTGTTTGTATCCAGACTGTTGCATGTCAGTGCAATTTGTTGAAAGAGTTCAGCATGACATACTGTAAGTTCTCACCATCTCTTCTGCTGTGTTTTCACACTGTTGATTTGCTCACTCTAAACAAGAACAGGAAGATGAAAGGAAAAGCCTCTGTCAGGCAAAACAAGCTTTCTGAAATACATTTGGGCCCTGGAGAAAAATGATTCACAGGGCATCGACAGCTTTTTTTTTTTTTTTGGTTAAAGAAATCGTATGATCCTTTCAAAAACCCTCTTCCCCAAACCCCTTAGCTTTCGATCAACTCCAGATGAGAGGTTTGCTCAGACCCTGATGAGTCTTTCCTTTTTCTCTCTTTCCTCCTCTAGGGTGCAGGATAGAGAACTGTGAGTCCTGCTTCAGCAAAGACTTCTGCACCAAGTGCAAGTCAGGTTTTTACCTACACAAAGGGCGCTGCTTTGATAAATGCCCAGAGGGCTTTGCCCCGCTGGAGGACACCATGGAGTGTGGAGGTAAGAGAAACAACTTAGATATGTACTAAATGAAAAAGAAAAAGATTCAAGAGAGTAAACAACTTTGTGTTTGACACCCTTTTAAACAGTAGCCAGAATTGTGCAATTTCTTAGTTGACCTGCTTATTTTGAACTAAGAAAAACAAGCAGTTCAACTGGGACCACACACAGTGAGGTTAAATCACCCCAGTAAAGCTCCTTCACCCTGTATTAAAGCTTGACCTGGAGTCTTTGACTTGCCTCTAAGGTGCTCTCCGCTGTGGTTTCACTGCACATCACTGTTTCTGTGTCTCTGCAGAGGGCTGTGAGGTGGGCCAGTGGAGCGAATGGGGAGCCTGCACCAGGAGAAACAAAACTTGTGGCTATAAGTGGGGTCTGGAGACCCGGACGCGGCACATTGTAAAGAAACCACCCAAGGACACAATACCCTGTCCCACCATCGCTGAGTCCAGGATGTGCAAAATGGCCATGAGGCACTGCAGGAGAGGTAAGGATGTTATGCGGCCATATGTTGCCATGTGTAAGAGAGCTACTCTGACAGTCAGTCCCAACTCCATCCATGTTCACTTTGCACTGCTCTGGTGAATATTAAAGAAAACAGCCCAGTCATCCCAAAGGAGAACTCTTTTCCTCTCAGAGTTTCACCTGTTTCATGTAACCCCTGTACCTTGCAGTCAGCCTTGTTTTTTCACCGTCTGCGTTTTTGAGGTGTGCAGTGGCGTTTCCGGGCATGAAATATCAGTATTTTTCCATGGTGGTGTTGATCGAGCCAGCCCTTTTTTCTGAGGTATATTTTTCCTCGTACTCTCCCCATCTCCTTGCCTTTCCTCAGTGGAATTCTTCAAAGTACAAACTGCAGGTTTTGTCAATGGCTGTCTCTGTTTCCTCCCCGTCAGCTTGAGAGATATTTGCGGTGCACGCAGCATGAATGTCAGGCCATTAAATAAGAAGTCAATCTGGAATTTCTCTGTGTGTGAATACAGCTAAGGGAAATATTTCTTTTTCAAAAAGTAAACCATTTCTCTCAGACAGTCCAAACACACCATTTGGGGTGATGGCCTCAGTTAGCAGTGCTTTTAAAATAAATGTCTTTTCCCTTAATGTAGCCTACTTTTACATCTCTCATAAACTTTGGATTAGGATAGGCCAAGTGTAAATATTTAATTCACCAAATAAGGAAGCAATTACAGTGGCAGATATCACTGGGGCTGTCTAAAAAAGAAAAACATTGTTTAACAGAAAGAGGAAAATATTCCAACCAGGAGGATTTTTCTCCATTTTTGGCCTGGAGGGTTGAATAGGAGGATCATTTAGTAAAGTGGTGAAAGAGTAAATAAATTTAAAACAAACTCTTTTAGTTTCTCATATTTCAGCACTACCAAGGCAGTCGCTGCTCTCTGGGTTGGAAACTGTGATTCCATTGCACATTTGGTTCCTGAAGGCCTGTCCTGTTTGTCAGGGAAATTCTCCCCAACCCCCCACACACCCCACCCTGACTTTGCAGTGCCTGCTTGACCTTTTCCGAGAAACTTTATGACCTTCTTTAATTAAAACTTGGCATTGTTGTGCATGGTTACTGCTGTTAATTATCCCAGGCATGAAGTCACTGATGGGAAATTGTTGTGAAGTCTAAATTAAGTGCATGGCAGAACCATTCTTCTTCAGACCTTTAGAAACAGCAGACTCCCCATGTCCATCTTACTTAAAGCTATTGTTCCCTGGTGACGCTGCCATTACAAACCTCTCAGCTCAGCTCCTTATCCAATGACTGAGTTACGTCTCTGTGGAAGATCGGTGGCCTCAGCTGTGTGGTTAAAAGCTGTGTGTAAAAGTGTCACTGTGTGTGCATCGTGGACTCTCTGGGCTCGTGAAGTGCTGCGGTGGCCCATTTAATAAAGGTAAATTTCAGACTTAGGCATGTGTTGTTAATTCCCGACCACTCGACCGCTAGTGAAAAATCCCCACTTGGCAAAAGCCAGTGAAATGCAACACTCTTCAGTTCAAATAAATACAACGTAAAAATGTAAGCAGCTGAAGTTGAACGAGACGAGATCCAGTTCCGTGGGAGCTCAACCAAGTAACATTGTAAAAAAAAATAATTTCCCCATAACTGATAATAAAGCATAGTCAATTGGGAGGAGAGGCCACACTCTAAAATACAGGTAATCAGGAAGTGAAGGTTTAAGACATGGCTTTATCATGAAGTACCTTGCTATAACGTTAATGTATGGATTTGATATCCAGAAAAAAGTACAAATATAAGCAGTGCTCTTAATGATCACTTGGAATTTAAGACCATCTAAAAATGAACACTTTTATCAGCTCTTAGGACACCAGACACCAATGTTTCGGATAAGCAAAGGATTATATAACTGCAGACCGCAAAGATGCTGTGGATTAAACGGAGACAGAGGAAGCGGCATGTAGGTATACACTATTTATGGAAATGCTTATCTGATCATCCTGGCTTGCATTTCTACATGTCTACGTATTTAAATTACACGGGACGTCATCGACAGATCCCTGTCTCCCAGCTTAGCTGAAGCGCACAAGGACAGGGCGAATGATCTTCTTCTTCTCCCTCTGTGTTGGGAGCGATCTAATCCCTGAGTAAAATACACACACAAGCAGAGAAAGTAAAGCCCAGATAATGTCAAGAGGAGAGGCATTTTCACAGCATACATGATGAGATGTATACCGTGTCCGATGTGTTCCGTACAAGTTGCCGATCAGTGTAAATAACGTATATCATTTGCACTGCTGGGATTTATTTGCTACTCTCAGCCTGCGCTTTTTCAGAACTGAAGTCTGTCCTGAAAACTCACTCACGAAAATGGCAGGGAAGGATTGCATCGAGCACACGGACAGACTAAGTATGTGGTGGTACGCCGTCACAAGATTTATTTCCATTCAACTGTCAAGCTAATTTTAAGCAAACTTTTGAAGTTTGGGAAAAATAAAACAGGAATCTGGAGCACTTCCACCTACCAGGTTGCACGGAATATTAAGGTAATAATCTTGCGGGAATATTTCTGCGTGGTAACTAAAATAAACAACTGCATGTCTGACAATTCAGGATGTAGTGGACAGATATTTCACAAAAAAAAAAAAATTCAAAGCATCTAAAGCTACATTAAATAATTTGACTCACTTGTTTGTTTTTGGCAGTAAGATTAAACCACTCCAATATTATTCATTCAGTAAAATTCTTATTCAGAAAGAGATATTAGAATACCTCACTGTAATGTTGAGGCAAATGTTTGTCAAATTCTGCCACGTTTTGATTTTAGTGCATAATTTTGGTTTATTTTAACGGAAAATGCTCTAGACAGTCGCTGAGGAAGAAAGAAGTCTTGTCTTATAGCAGCTTGGCTGGTGTGTGTGCCAGGCATTCGCATTGTACCCAAGAGACTGTAAAATGCTCTTCAATCCCCCCGGATGGTGCTCTGGACAAGCTATAAACAATAAAGAGACTTTATTAATAGCTGCTTTGGCGCTATCAGCATTGACAGACTGGGTTCCCCCCTCTCTGTCTTGAGAGCTGAGGGGAGGGGAGGAGAGGAGAGGAGAGGAAAGGTGAGGAGAGTGATAACACTGCAGCTGCTCCATATTGATGCCATTAAGGAATTCCCTGAGGAGATTTCCCAGCAACCCCTGTCATCAGATTCACTGGTTTACAAACAGACGAGTGTGACAAGTTTGATTTCTCTTCTCCGGTTCATTTTTTTTTTCCTGCTGCCCCACGTTGCCTATCAATCCATCTGTGTACTGTGTATTTTCCTTTCTTTCTCTCTTGCCCACCCACTCTACTATAATCTTTGAAAAACAGCTGCTTCTGCCATGCCAGTGACATTAGATGTTGAGTAAACAACTTAAAAAGTGAAAGCTCTTGAAACTCCCACTCTTAATGTAATCCCTGAAGTGAGATTTAAGAGGGAGTAAAGTCCAACACAAACACACCATTGCAACTCGGGCTAATTTCCAACAGTTTTACAAATCGGCTTTCAGATTCTCAGACGGTACAAAAGTCTTTATGGTAGCAGGCCAGAGTGACATTTGTGCTGCCTTGCTTGCTTGATTTGTAGGTAAAAGAAGATTCATTTAATGGGTATTTTTCAGTGCAAGAGGCGGCCAAGCCCAAAGAACCACAGTCAAGAATAAATATATATATGTTTATATATACATAATATAATATATATTATAACAATATATAATATAAAGTTAAGGAACAGTTAAGATTCATAGCTCAATAACAAATTTTGGAACTGATTATAGGAATACAATCAGGACCTGGTTTTCTATAACAATGCAGGACAGTTTACACTCTAAATGCTTCCCTGACTGCTTCTATGAGCCCATGAAAACTAGCAGCCACCCTGCTGATCATACGAACAGAAAAAGATTGAAAGTAGTAAGAAATAGAAAGAATAAGAAAGAACATGCAGTATAATGATTATCTTTGGCCATTGGTTTATGTACCTGCACTTGGAGAGCTACAGGCCTATGTGGGAGTATTGATCCGCCGTGTGTGTAACCAGAGAAACCCATTCTGCTGTAGGGCTCAACTGAGGCCAAGCCCTCCATCCCATCAGTCATCTGAGTGCTTGGATCCAGCCACTACTAATACTGTCTGTCATAACTTCTGTGTGCAGTTTATGTTTAAACTGTAACTGTAATAACTCCCTCTTGCAGCATGGATGCCCAGTCTGTTCCCTCTGCCATCAATTTGAAAACCTTGGATAAACAAGTTTTGCTACTTGTGTGAAAGGGGTGTAGAAGAGCATAAACCTACCGAAAGCTTTAGTTTGCCACTTCATTACTCCTCCACAGTGTGATCTGACATATAAAGGCCCTGCATGGTCCTTGTCTGTATTTTAAACCATTGGACACGATTAAGAGTAGGGCAGACAAGCACTTACAGTTTAGTGCAAGGGACCAAAGAAAACCCAGATCCTCCCCGAATTGACCAGACCCATGAGGATTTGGTTGACTGGTGGGATTTATGCCAGTTTGTGTCTGAAGCCAGTCTGGTTCCGCTGTGAATCCGCAGTGCTGAGGACCTCCTGGTCCTTACCGTCTGTGAACCATCTGCTCCAAAGTCTCTGCTCCTGTAAACCGACGCACAGAGTCAACGGAGATTGCCTTAAATCCGCTCTGGAGGAAGCTCGACCGCCTTGTCTGAAGCGCACAACATTTGAGACACCAAACAATTCCGGTTTGGTGCTGTAAATGCACGTGCATGCATGTAACACATAATTTTGGTGTTTATATTTGCTGAGCCAAAAGGTTCTGGTAAAAAAAAAAAAAAAAGCTCTGGCGAAAGATGCATTTTAGTTACACACTCAGCATGATCACATCTGAGTCAGGCCTGTGTTCATCCAAACTCATTTCTCTATGTGTTTTTGTCAGATATAACCTTTACCCATTAGGCCAGCTTTTCTCTAAAACAAATGCAAGCTTTTAACCTTAGACTAATTGATTGAATGTGTCCTTGTCTCAGCAGAAAAGCTCATGGTGCAATTTGTTCAAGCCAAACAACATCGAGTTCTGCTCGAGCCACCACTCTTAAGTCTACTACAAGCCTTTGAAAACAGAGGTTTGCACTTATGTTCCTCTATGTGCTTATCTCATTATTCCAATTAATGTTCCCTGGGTTTGCTCTATGGGAAGTCAGGACTTTTGGAAGGGAAAGCTGGTGCACAGATGACAAGTCCTGCTCTGATTTCTGCCACAGTGGAATGATGGCTGATTAACGGCGATCTTTGGCCCGGGTAATATCACGGACAATCCGGATCAGTTCTTCCCGCCAGCGGGAGCGGAGTGAGGAGCGTTTTCCCAGGACAGAAGGAGGGCTCTAATTGGCAGCCGCCCTGTCATAGTGATTATGTGCGCCTCACACCGCAGCCTGTTGTGACTGGGGGAGCCACGGCTTAATCTTCATTTAATAAGGCTGCTCCATAGGGGCTGACACAGTAGCTGGTGAGAAGGCCTCAGAAATTCCCTTCCTCCTTGGAACAGCAAGGATGGCCTGGCTCTGGACGCAGGGCCTGGATTGGTTTCTGACAGGGACAACCCCTACCCCACCCTACCACCACCACCAATGGCATAAGCTTGCTTCCTTCATTCATGTCATAAAAGGCAGCTGAAATCTGGTTGTGATGATGAAAAAAACTCAGTGGCAAACAGAAGCATTATGATGATTTCCTCATGCTGTACACACAACTATGAAACTGTGAAGCTGAGATGACAGAGAGCACTTTGGAAACTGTGCTGCAGTGAATAAGAGTATGGGTGAAGAGGAAAGACACATCAACCTGTCATTGACTTGGCCAGGTCTACAGTATCCCAATGCCAATGGCAGTTATGGTCACCGCTGCGGTCACAGTCACAAATTAACACAACTTCTGTTTCAGCTATCCCATACTTGCAAATCTCTGCCATAGATTATTCTTTTTTTCCCCCTGTCTCCACGCTTATGTTTCATATCTCCTCTTAACCAGATGATAATTGATTACCTAGACTCATGTCTGGACAGGCAATCAACACTTGCTTTACGCTGATGTTCTCAAACCAAACTTTTGGGTTTATTTTTCTGCCTCTCGTGCAGTTTAGCGGTGTTAAATCTTCCATCGGAGCAGAAAGTCATTATGAGTACTCTCTGAGGCTTCTCTGCCCTGGGTACATTCTTTATTGGGGGGGGGGTTGCTGGAAGCAGGGGGGCGTGGGGTTGAGGGTGAGGGGGTCGTCTGATTAACTTCCCACTAAGTGCCCCTGCTCTCTGACCAAAATAAATATGGCTGCTGTCATTTTGTCAGCAACTGTCTTCAGAGAGCAATATTTGAAACACCCCATGATCCTGCTGGCTTTTATATGGAGAATCCATCGTCATACCACAGGCATGAGCCATAAACATGTGGAGGCCTTTCAAAGACCAGGGGGTGGAGGGATGGAAGGAGGAGGTGGTGGAGGAGGAGGGGTCAGCAGTGCTCAATGGGGCTTCATACTCCACATTATTATCATCTGGTCTTTTCCAAGCAGGAAGAAAGAGGAGGGGTGTGAGCGAGGATTTTTTTCACACTCTTTGGCCTAGTTGAGTTGTGGTTTTGCTGAACTGCCTTTTGTAGGCTCATGTACACACATTAGATGCAGCAGTCCTCTTATTTGTTTGACTCATTTAATTGTGAAGTGTGCTTTGGTAGTAATGCTCTTCCCATAAATCCAAGCCAGCGGATGTAGATATCTCTCTAAACAGTTTGACAGCCAAAAACAACTTAAAGTTAATGTTTTTACTCTGCTGTGTCCACAACCTGCAAAGTTTTACAAATTTGTGAACTAAGTGACAATTTTAAGCTTAAAAACCTGGATAACCTTGTACATATATATTAGTTGAGCGTGATTATGCAAAGAGGAGGAACTCTGTTGGTTGAGGGGCTTCCGTTGTCGTCCTCTTACAGAGGAAATGAGGCATATGGGTCGACGTCAACAGCCCCATCAAAAACAGACGTACACAAACAAACAAAGTGGCAGCAAACTGGAGGGGGAAAGACGGAGGAGGAGAAGGGGGAGGATACTGTACAGAAGTGGAATGTTTTCATGTTCTCATGCTCTACAAACAGGAGCTATTTCCCCCTGCAAAGCGGTATATAAGCTGATATTGCCCATGACACAGTGTGGGCTGTAATGCACACCTTCACAATGTTCCCTTGATGGGCAGTTTTGGCAGTTGCACCCTATGATTTTTTACAGCAGTTGAGACATGGTCTGTGTCTTTACAGGGATGGATGGCAACAGCTTGTGATGCAATCTTAAAAGGAAAGTCCAGCTCTTATATTGGGCTCGTTTCAGTCTTTTATGAAATATCTCATGGCTACCAGAGACATGTCCGCTCATGGTATGATGGAGGTTTGCATCTGACCACAGCTGATGATTTTTTTTTCCCTTTGTTATATAAGAAGGTGGCTCACAAAAATATACAGAAAGGGAGTTAACAAAAATTGTAAGGAATAGCTTCAGGGGTGGTAATCTATAAAACCTGTAATGAAACCTGCTCACCATGGTTTAAGTGTGCTATAATGGTCCAAATGTAGTTGTAGAGACTCCATCACCAGAAAGCATTGAACTTGTACTTCATTGAAATATCTAGAATGGTGACTTGCCAAATACAGGCACAAAATATCAAATGCCTACATCATTGTGAACCTATGATGAAGCTGTTCTGTGTGTCAGGGATCCTCAGCTCATCTTCAGATAACCTGAGCTGGTGGGATCTGTTTGATCCTGCTGCATCCCTACACCTCCTCTCTCTGTCTGCCAGACCTCCAGTCCGGCTCTGCTGCCAGCTCCCCTGTGGGCCATGGCGGCTTTCATCTCCACATCTACACCACACCAGGCAGATGAGGACGCATACACACATTGACTTACAGATACACACACACATTCGCTCAGCCAGAGTGTGAGACGCACGTAACAGACACCGAAACAATAAAAACAGACCTCACAGGCAGTACAAGTCACCACATTATCTACTCTTTTCCGCGTCCCTGCTTCCATTCTCTTTCCCTGTCTGACACTTGGGTGACACTCTCTCACCCATGTATCACATATCACAGAGGAACAACTTGCATGTCACAGAGGAGGATATGTTCGCGTGGCGCACATTGTTTGAGGCACTGCTGTACACACTAGAGTTCTCCCTCTCCAGTGGTCTGGCTGGAGGAGAAAAGAAGGAAGGCGAGGAGCCGAACGTGGGAGCCTGAAAACATCTGTTGCACAGTCGCACTGACTCAGCCACCAGAAGCCCCTCTCCTCTCCTCTCCTCTCCTCTCCTCTCCTCTCCTCTCCTCTCCTCTGTCCCTCTCTTCCTCCATCAGTGGCCAGCGTCTTTCAGAGACATCACAACTTTTAATTACAGCTGTTGATTCAGAGAGAGGCTGTTGACCCACTCATGTCTGTGAGTGTGGACCTGCGTACAGACATGCAGACAAAACAAAGCAGCAAGTATAGGCCTGCCAGCCTTCAGCTGCACATATGTCTGTGTGTATGGGTGTTTTTGTGTGTGTTTGTTAGCTAACAGTGACAAATACAGGGGGGATGCAGACTAAAAGCACAGCCATTATAGTGATAAGTAGAGGCCAGCACCAACTTACCAAGGTAGTACATTACGACACTCCCATCCACATGAAAAGCATCGCAATCAGGTGATTTCACTGGATTGTGATTTTAGTGTAACAGGGCGAATATTAGTACAAGGTAGTTTCCTTAACAAGTTTTATATCCACACAAAATACAAGCAACAACCAAATAAGACACAAGCTCATCTGCTTATCTGTGGGTTTAAAGAAAAGTCACTGGTCTGGGTCAGGAACAAGGCAGATAGCTATAAAAACACAGCACTGACACATTATCCCCCTTATAAAGTTTAAATGACACCAACTTCTGAAGAAAATATCTGGCTCTCTAGCGGCTAAAGGCTCCACTGTGTTCACCATCTATTTTCTAACACTGATATTCAGCGCTGGCAGATAACCTACAGTGGCTTTATTAGGATTTTTTCACTAACAACAACTGCCTGATGGTGCGAAAAATGATACTGACAAGAGCGGTTAGAGTAAACCAAAATGTAGCGTAAACCAAAACAGCGTGTTTAAATATGTTTAAAAACATTTTAAAGCTCAGTAGAGCTAAAGGAATTTCAGAATCATGTGATTATTCTTTGTGGGCTTGTCACTAGTAGCAGCGCTGCTTCCCACATTCGACTTGGCCCATTACTATTATAGAAACATTTATATTAAAAAACTTAAAAGTAGAAAACATCACATTTTCCCTCTTTGGAAATATATTTTAAAAATATTTATAATATGAAAAATCATTGCTCTTGTAATTAGCTTTGTAAAGAGAGAGAAGGAGAAAAAGAGTAATGTATAAGGAAAAGTGAGCTAATGACATTACTTGTCAAACTCATATGCTGCTATGAGGTGATACCTTTGTAATTTCACACGGGTGCATGTGTGTCTGCAAGATGAATTCCTAAACACAAAAAGGAATGCCAAATGTATCTGTTCATATGGTCCACAAATATATGCTATTTAAATTGATTAAACTATAGAAAGCAGTTTTTGCACATTACATTGTAAAACAAACAATAAATAAATTAACTACAGTAAATCTACATTCCCTGGGTAGGGGATACCTTCCTAATTTGTGATGCTCTAGCAAGTTTTTTTTTCTGTCTTTAGATTTTCATTTAGGGGAATTAGCCATTAACACTTTTACCTTAAATAAACAATTTTCATACTGCATAAAATTTAAAGCATTCTGTCATGCAAGAAATACATATTCTATTGCTTAATATAATTTAAGCATATTCCGAGGAGAATATTAAGACGTGAGTAGTCGAGTAGTAGTAGAGTAGATTGAGTAGTTGTTTCAATGAGACTTAATTAATTCCAGGTACCATATCAAATCCCTTCAAATGTAAATGTTCCTTCCTTTTGGGTGGCAAGTTCAGGACCATGATCCCGACAGGCCTTGAGAATTTATTTTCAGTTCAGTGGGAGCTTAAGTCTCTGTTTGATTTGATTCATTTGTTCTTCTGCTGCATCTCTGACAAATGCCGCTGCCTTCTGGAGTACACAAACATCTCCTCGGTGAGGTGAGACCCTGAAATGACCGTTGAAATTACACTGTAATCATACACAGCCAAAAACAACAAGAAAATGTCTGCCATATGCCTCAAAGCCCTCTGTTTGTGTTTTAGTGAGTTAAACATGGATTATTGACAAGAGTGGGAGAGCAGAGCTTGGGTGAAGGAGCTGAGCAGCGGTGACTCTTATTGCCTGTGTCTGTGATCAGATCCGTCACAGCCACTCAGCTGTCAGTCTGCCTGGTGTTTGACAAGTGTTTGATGCAGCACAGGCCTTAGAGAGGATCAAGCCCTTCCTGAATTGGCTTTACCTCTCTCCCCATGCAACAGGAGCGCTGCAAACACATCAAACACAACCCCCACCCTCTTCTTCCGCAGTGAACTAATGAACTATTTTTATCAAAAAATATGTGCCGTCTGTTGGATTGTCAGGGGAGACTGAATGAACAACAGTGCCCTTTGAATGTGAGTTGAACAATCAAAGACAACAAAAAGTTCACAGTCAGACTTGATTCCCTCATCACTGGCCATTGCACAGGGATTGCAGCATGATCCTGATGGCCCCTGTCTCTGTTTTAGTGTCTAAGCCTGTCTGACTTAGCTTGGCTCCCTTCTCGTTAGGGTCTGGTCCTGCTTTGGGACAGTTGTGCTCCATGTCCAAACATGTGAGGGATTTCCTCCTGGGGTTTCCTTGCAGAGAGAAAGAGGGATAAAAGGACTTGTGCAGAAATGAGATATAAAGAGGGAATCATGCTGGACAATTTCCTCTTATATCCTCCTCCCCTGTTCCCTTGCAGCTCCACAGAGACCAGGAGGATGCAAACCAGGTGGAATTAGAGAATGAAGACTGTGTGCACGCACATGAACACTCGCACCAAAAAAATGCTCAAGCATAAGCACACATTGTTGCACACACGCACTGTAGAAATGGTGATTGTGTGGATCACACATGGTCACTTTGTTTTGTCTGAATATAGCCATAACACCCTGCCCCCTTTGTTCCTGTTGCTGCACTTTCTGTTCTCCAATAGCACATGTTCAGTTTACAGCAATATCAGTGGTAAATTCTGTTCACTTTTGAATAAAATCAGGTTTTTAATTTTATATATGTAGACAAAAGCAAGAAAACTTTTATAAGCCGTCACTATTTATTTAATTGAGCTGACTAGATGATGTAGTGTAAGTCATAGAACAGTTTAGAATCTCCACCAGTTGATGATTCATTTTGCATGTGATGAAAAAAGACAAAAACAGTGCTTTTCTACATTGCTCCTTAGCAGTAATTAGTTCCAGTAGTATTATCAGGAAGATCAGGAAAAATGTAGGATCAGATTCTTCATTGCATTCTGACCATTTGACAGCTTAGCTAAAAAATTGATTCACATTTTCAAACAGCATGTTTTCATTTTTACATTTTAGCCTTTTAGGATGAGGACTATCAAATGTTTGGCTGATCTTTCAGTTAAACCATTTTGGGTAATAAATTAGTCCCGGTGTTTTATCCAATTAAGAGCAGGACAGAGTGGCTAATGTAGTCTGGCTCTCATACAGTGGAGGCATACCACACAGTGAATGTACAAGTCTTGAACAGTTATTTATTTATTTAGCTATTTTATTTTAACAGGGTTTGGCAAACTCAGTGCCCTAAACTTTTATATTTGTGTGTTCACAATAAAGTACGTTCCACCATAGACTGTAGGCATGTAATAAATGACTGGGTATGTGTTGACAACTTGTTTGTGGAAACCCCTCCTCATCTTTACTTCCTCCCCCTAATAGCCCAGTAGGGGTGCAGAAAGACTTAGCATACCCTTTTGCATGCCCCCTCATGACTGTGTTAACAACTATTTTATTCTTCTCCATAAAGTTGGGTGGGGTGCTGTAATGCAGAAGTAGCCTATGGGAGGGAGCTGAGCCAGGTGAGCACCCCCCCCCCAACACAGACACACACTAACCCTTTACCTGAGGCATAAACTAGCATTCCACCTTTGGAAATGCAGATTTTCTGTCTTGTATAAACAATAAGTGTTCCAAATATTTCTTAAATAGCAGTTCAAGTAGGTCACCTCTGTTGCAGGATGTGCTGTCCTTCATTGATCTTTTGTCAGTGTTAGGATGCTTTTAAAAGTGAACAGTTAATCCTGGTGGGGTGCAGGTTTACACAGAGTCTGGTGAGGTCTGAGGGACAAAATGTGTTTCATTCTGTTAGTCAAAGGATGCCAAACCTGATTTGCTGTAAAAAGGGAAAGGTAGAGTGTGTAAAAGTACACTAAAATGAACTGCCAAGTCCAACTTTTATTAGCTTTTACTTCTTAATAGCATGGCAAAGATAATGAAATATATTGAGCTACAGCAGAAAGTGACTGTGAATCAGTGCAAGGACATGGAAATGTAGGTGACAGTTAAACAGCTTGAGAGCAGTTTGCTCTCAGAGATTGAATAGAACAAATAAATCCACGCTGGATCTTGTATCTGTTGAAAATGATTGATTTCATCAGCTCAATGCAGTACACTTTCGGAAACCAAGATGAATGACTGTCATAACTCTTTGAGACGCTTCCTGTTTTACATCACAGCTTGTGGGGAATCTTAAATGGATCAAAGCCTTTATAGAAGTCTCATCTGATACAAAAGACACGGAAATCAAAGTAGAGTGCTTTGGCGCTTTTTCTCTCTTTCAGTAAAGACAAACAGAGTTCACATCTGTAGTAATTTCCTAGCTACAGTGATGAATTTGCTACTGTATATCCCAGCAGGTTTCCTCTTTGGATCTGTGGTCACATTTGAAGCCACTCCTCGTGTGATGCAGCTATCTTCAGCTCACTCTGCCTCGCCCCCATGCACACAACAAATACAAAAAACAAACAGACCCACACCAGTGGCAAGCCTTCAGGTTTCCCTTTGATAAGTGCTGAGCTTTATATTTTTCTCATCAGAAATGAAACACAACATTAAGCCATTCATTAAAGTCAACTAAAGCTAATTATCCCTCATTTGCCCAAGTGCCCATGGGGCAGGAGAGCCCCATATACTTAGGCCCAGATGTGTCGATGAGTCAGTCGTGAGATAGCAGACCGCAGAGGGGGCTGCTCGCTTTTTTCTGAGTTCTGCGGTTTCAAGGCGCATCAGACTCAGCAGGCTGGTCATGATGCCTGTTAATGCTTTGCTGCTGAGTTACCCTCATGACACTGTTGACTGTTAAGGGCCCCTGCAAGGTTTCATTTAGTAGAAAAAAGTTTATTCACAACTGACAAATCGAGAGAGTGGATTTATCATACATCAACAGTTGGCACATTTTTCTGAATTTTGCTCCGCCTGGTTCTCAGAAACATCAGGCTTTCATTTAAATTACCCATGAAAACCAAAGGGGGCGACATTGTGAGTAAAGATTCAAGTCTCTACATTTTGGCAGCTTCGAGTGGAAGTGGGAAGACCTTAACAGTTGGCAGGATGTCTTAGCCCAGAAACCATAGAACGTCATTTGATCTTACTCATCAGACCTAATTTCTTCTTTTCTGTGTCTGGTACCTCCACCAGACATTTAGAAATAATGGCTGAACCGCTTTACCACTGGGATGATGAAATCTAACCTTTGTTGTTCAGTTCAGTTGTCTCAGGATGAGACATTTACTTACGCAGGTTATGGAGAGATGTTTGCATTTTGATGGGAAGTAAATATGAAAAACTTTCTGTAAATGATGTACACAGAGCTGTTAAAGAACATTTATTATGACAAAAAGCCTCCAATAATGATAGGAAATAATTCCCTGTTGGTTATGCATTTTTTTGATTTTAGGTTGAAACGTCAGGCTTATTCTTTCCTAATCTTACCTCGTGCAGCTTTAAACTAATAAATGTTAACTTCAGGGATATTTAAGAAAGGTCAGTGCCATGATGACATTACAGCATCACAGTGGATCTCTGAATTCTGAGAAGTTGTGCTCAAAATTTTCCAACTTGGAAATCAGACCTAATAGCCATTTGATTTTTCCCTGTACGTTAGGAAGAAATTATACCTAACTTTCCAAGATTATACAGCATATGTGTTTAAGTGAAGGCAAAGGAGAGGAAATAAGTCTGGAGAGCCAGTTCTTGTTTTTTAAGCTTTTTGAAAGTCGGCCTAATTTTTTATCTGTCATGGACGGTTTCTACTTGATGACCTACCTTTTGAGCACTTGAGCCAGAGGTGGTAACCTAAACAGTTCACTTTCTGTGAAACGCAGCAGAGCATGGCTGAACTCTGAGCAGATGACTGATGGCGAGAAACGTTAATGTGCGGAATCATCATCTGTTCTATAGCCTTCCTGAGGCAGGTTGTGGCTGTTTCTTCCTGGTGTGACCTTCTCCAGAGGGGAAAAAACATGCTGTCTGTACTGACCATCAGGCGTATTAATCACCATGTCAGTCATGCATGTTTTGCCGGGACTCCTCCGCTCAGAGACGTTAATCTCCGAGTCGGGTTTTCGCTTTAACTTATTGTCAGTGAAACGAAGCATCAAAGAGCAGAGCGGTGAGCTAACCTGCTTTTTTAATCTTTGCGCAGATCCTCCACCAGGTCATAGATGAGAAAATAATGACCGACCTAATCCCAACATTAGCTTTTTAAATCGGAATGCGTATGTTTTAAATCATTCTTGCCTTGCAGCGTGGTGATAGTAAGCAGAGCATAGGGGAAAAGAAATGAAAGAATGAAAGAGTGAATGAAAGAGTGTGATCCAGAATAACCTTGTTAGGGCTAAGTGACATTGTGCAGAGAGCCCTTGTCAGATGGTTGGCAAGATGAGCTTCTTGTAAATGATTGTCCTCTCTGTCAAAAGGCTGATTTCTTTTTTCCTACATCTGACGTCTGCTCCCCTGCCGCAGCATTTCCCAGTAGTGATTCTCTCTGTACCCTTTTCACTTCCTCCAGGCCTGTACTTGTTAAAGATTTCTGCCTTTTGACTCTTTACATCTGTGTAATTACTGGTTCTACCTTAAATCCCAAATCATCCTTCTACAGCCTTTTCCTACAGGGGGACAAAACACAAAGGGTCATTAAAGGTTTCGGTCAACCTCTGGCCTACACCTTATAGCACTATGGGTCACTTGAGGTCATACCACAGTGTCTCACCTATAAATCAACTGAAAACTAAGTTCAGCAGTAGTACAGGGCATTGTCAGCATCAGACAGAGGAGTTGTCGGTGTGTTGGTAAAGAGAGCACTGGCTGGCTACAGATCCTTTCCCCTTCACAGCATTATAAATGTATGTGTGAGGAGGCCCTTAATGGCTGCTAATCCAATTTCTGCCACTGAAATCAAATCTCACTGGCGCCAGTAGTTCTCTCCTTCCCTCACAAATAATGGCCCCCGCTTTGGCCTGTTTATGAAAAAGACGAGCCGCCAAAAATTCCAGCTTTACCTTCCTTAAGTCCACACGAATCTTCTCCAAAATTGTTTGGATTTTTTTTTTTTTCTGTCCCCCACCCTTTACCCCCCACATGGGTCCTACAAAAGTTATTAATTGACCGTCTGCATCGAGTGGAGGGATGGGGTAACAGGAGAGTGGAGGAGTTTTCAGCAGTATAGGATCCCATTTACCGTATGTCTTAATGCCTTCTCGAGGTCAGCCATCGATTTTTCTCGAACCGCAAGCAATGGAGATAAGATTAGGCCTTCGATTCATGTGCTGCCGCCGGAGCCGTTAGTGGATGAAATCACTTGGCCTGTGCCGACAGTCAGTGCCGTGCTCCCTTGTAGCAGGTCATGGCCTCTGTAATTATAGGGTAACATATAGAGACCCCCACAGTAGCCTCAGGGCCAGCAAAGAAAAAGAGATGCTGTTCAAACGCACGCTCGGTGACAAGAAAGTAGTTAAACACCTCATTTTCCAAGAATATGAAACTCTTGCTAATGCCGACTTTCTCTTGTGTAAACTTATGCATACATATATGAGTTTAGTCTCCTCTTCCAAAACAAAGATATTAGCGTTTCGCTCAGATGAAGGGAGCTTTGGCTTTGGCTTCCTTCCCCCTGGATATGGATTTGACTGATTATCTTTCAGTGCATCAGTTGGACAAGTAGTCATATTGCCATTCCGCAAGGAGATATTATTCTGGAGTGCGAGCCTAATAATATGATACGTCTAATAGCACTTTACTCTTTGTTGGCTTTTCACCATGCAGTCGTCTCGATTATTGCTGAGAGCCTCAAATAGCATCACAGGAACACAGAGAGGGGAAAAGGGAGAGAGAATGATGGGGAAGAAAAAGAAAAAAGCGATGGATCCCGACTGGCTTTAAGAGGTTATTGAGGAACGTCCACCACAGTGTATGCAGAGGAGTTTAATATTTCTTTGCTCACTGGTTTGGCAGCTGAAAATATTGGAAATGACACTAAGTATTTTCAAGCTCATGTAGGTGGTAAAGAAGATCTCGGTCACTGATGGACAGGACCAAAGGGCATGTATATCAAAGTGTTTGTGCACACACTCAGATACAGAGAAGAATTCAGCGAAGGTCATTTTTGACAGCAGTAAACAACCCTCCTACCACAGACTCTGTTTCTGATTCAGAAATGCAAAAAAAAATTTGATTTGCTCTTGAGTTTATTGTTTGTTTGTTTGATGAACTTTTCCTTTCAAACGTTAACACAAACACCAAGCTGGCAGAGGGCGCTTGTGTCTATGAAAGAAAACTAAACATTGGTAAAATTATGGTTTGCTGTAGTGATAGTAAATGCAGCCAAAACGGAAATTAAAGTATAAAGAAGGATTGCAATTTTCTGATAAAAGTCATACTCAGTTGATTTGATCCTCACTGTGCCAGTTACAATGCAAAACAAAGACAGAAAATGATTTAGAACCTACTGTGCCTTCCAAGACAAAATTATCTTTACATGCTGTAAGATTTATGAATTTGTTCTTGGTTTTGAAAGCAATTGAGATGACTTAATCATTTCTTTCCAGGCAAATTAAACTGTTTCCTCTGTGAACCCTGGTAATCAGCTTAAGTGATTACATCGGTCGTAAATATGAGATGATGAAAGCTCAGTGTTCAGAGTGCGTAGTGCCCTGAGGAAAGGCTAAATGAGAGTTCTTGGGTATAGTGAGATAGACCATCTTACTAGAACTGTATCAGATGCTGGGGGAAGGGGCTTTTGTGGGGATTGGTTGCCCTCTAGCTGTCATCATTGAGATTGGATTATGAAATATGGTCTTAAAAAGTTGTGTGGATGAGTTTATGAAGCGTCTGTAGTTAGAACTGGGAGTTGAGCTGTGGCTTGAAACACATTGCTAATGACTTCATTGAAAAGTCTGACTGGATTCAGTGACAGCAGGGAAAGTGGTGGCTCATAAAAGTCAGAACTTGTCATTATCTTTTTAACAAACAAAATCAGTCCAGGAAGAGTGAAAGTGCAGTGATGGATAGAGATTTCTCTAGTCCTCCAGCAAAACTACACTGTGGAGTGAATCTGTCAGCACACCCATTATTGCAAGACTATATTCTCAAAAAATTTGTTCGTTTTAAAAAGTACATTTGAAAAGGGATGATTGGAGAGCATCAGGCATCAGTGATTTGTTTTTAATCCTGCTGAACAGACTTTCTTTTTTTAAGAAGAATGTTTTGTATGGTCCTTAACTTGCTACTTCAAGAGGCACAACATAAGAACAAGGGAAATAAACTAATCTTTATCAGATGCCTGAAAAAAGAATATATACCAAAAAATGTATTCTTATAGCATTTTGATATTAGTGTGACTCCAGGCCATAGCTCATAAGAAATAAATGATGCCGTTTTGTTTTGTATTGTTACATGTTTGTATATCTAACTGGTAAATTAAAGTAGTGCTATTGGCCCAGTTTAATCAATATATAAGATTAATGTAAAACTATATACTATGTAAGTATCATACACTTGAATGTATGATTTGAATGTGGCTCAACTACACCAAATCACAAAAATTTAACTTTAGTCAAAGCTTAGAAAGCAATTAAATGTGCTTATTAGAATAAGCTAGCTGCCAGAATAACCTCTACAAAAATCCATAAGTAAATGTTGGTTTAGTGCTGGCTAAGGCTAGCTTTGAATATTTCACTTACTAGATTTTATTTGGTCAAATTTTCGCTGTTGCTGATTTTTGGAATTCTATTTTTGACAGAGTGATTTTGGCAGCTAAAATTTTATTTCAGTTTTGCAACTACTGCAAATTTAAAAACATTATTTTTAAAGAAATGCTCTATCAGAGCTCTCGAACTCTGTTTTTCAGATTGCATGGGCAGCAACTGAACTTGTTTTTTTTCCAGCAGTTATGTGTGTGTGTGTGTGTGTGTGTGTGTGCGGATGAGTGTGTGTTGAGAGTGCTGTTGCAAAGAGCGTAAAACTCTTTGGATTACAGATCTCCTGCCCAGTCCTGAACTAGCCAGGAAAACTACTTTTTAACTTAACTCACACATAAGTATTTGTGTTTCAAGCAATTTCTGTAAATGCAGGCTTTTTTGGTTTAAATGCAGCCTTGCATCCAAGAAATGGTCCACGAATGCTTTGCCCGTTACAGAGGAAGTTTAATGCTGCACCATGTACTTTATTGCCTTCAAATGTAATTCAACTTGAGTTGATTGCACTGAAAGCTGTGTTTATCAGGCACCTAGCAACACTGTTTTGAATGAAAATTACCTCTTTAAAGAGCAATTTGGAAAACGAACCTATAGGCCAAATGCCTTTCAGCTTCAAATTAACTTCAGCAAACACTATCATTCCGTAAAATCACGCAAAAAATCTTAAGTGGCATCAGCTAAGCAAGTGTACAAAGACCTTTGGTAATATTTTTAATTGAAAGGTGTGCAATTTTAATGAAAAAGATGTGAAAGCTGTTTTCCAAAGGTGATTTTAACTAGGGGCTCAGTGCGAGAACTTTATTGCCGTGGCTCAGATTGGCAATGTGACTCAAAATAACAAGATTATATTAATTGCAGGAAATAACTCTGAGATGGTTTGATGTTTGCATGCATCTGTATAACTCATTGGGAGACCCAGAGCAATATCTTGCTTTCTCATGTGTAACGACTTAAATGAGTGAATATTTTCAAATCTACATCACAGCGTAACCCTGAGAATTGGAAATAGGCCTTTTTTAGGGGTCCTTAAAAGGCCACTGCAATGCCAGCACATATGAGAAGGTAATTAGAGATAATACTACATTTTACACACCGTTACCTTTTTTTCGTGAGAGCAAAAGCTTGAACAAGTGCATTAATAAGACCCAGAATCAGGCGACTAAACAAGAGGTCTTGTTTTTCTGTGCACAGGCCTTTTCCTGTGTTTTCCCCCTCAGCGAACCATAGCATGGCTTATTTCTTTGTGTTCTAGATCAAGATCCAGATAGCGTCTCAGCATCCAAGCCTTACTCCACTTTTCCCCCCATTAGATTTTCTTTTCCCTTAAATTCCCTCACACTCACTCCCCCTCGCACACATACATCTCGCACACACACACCTCGTTATCTTATTTGTGGCCTTGGCAGCCAGATTGTTGCCTTGTGGTTCGGTAGCCAGAGTTTTCTCTGTCACAGAGAGCCGTGGGTGCAGAATCTACACCACACAAGCTTCCATGAGAGCAGGAAGTCTGTTCCCAGCATGCCTTGCCCATCCCAGCTAAACCTGGGATGGATTAACCTTGGGCTAGGAGACCTTTCCAACTTGGAAAGAGAGTTATGCAACATCCCATACTTATCTCTGTTCTCCATTGCAGTCACAGTGAATAGTGTTGGGCTGAGCAGACATTTGTTAAAACCTGAGGTTAAGTCTTGAAGGCTAAAGTAAATGAGGAACTGATATGTGATGTTTTCTCATATATGGGTCAGTTCTCTGTGTGATTCTGCCTTTTTTCATTGGTAAACATTGCATTATTTCTAAGACACCACTGTAAAGGTTTTTTTGGGGGGGGGGTTCCTTATGAGCCATCAACACTCAAAGAACACTTATACTCAGAAGCTACTGCTTGTGATAAAATTATTTAAAGTGGTTTTCTGACTATTCAAACCCCTTTCTCAATTTTACCCAACTCTTGAACAGTACAATGATAACCAAGCTCAAGTCCCCAATCCTAAATAGTCTTCTCCATCTCAAAATAAGCAGGTTAAATTCACATAATCCATTCCACCGGAGTCTGTTGCACGACTATGCTTTTAAGTTCGGCTTGTACGCACTGTTAAAATCGATAGAAATGGAAAACATAGGTTATTAATCTGATGTACGATAAGCACTCCTTTCCACTAATCAACATTTTGCATAATCTCATTAGTGTTTGTTTTACAAAAAATGTTCAGATCAGACAATCAGGCGCAAATTTAGAATAACTTTAAAAAACTGTACCAGTTGTCAGTCTGACTCATTGAGTGCAGTTGTAGTACTACAGCACCGCCCCTGCTGCACTCAGAGCAAATATGCTTAGTACAGCAGAGCACAGTTGCCAACAATCTCTTTATAGCAAGGCCAGCTCGATGAGGTTAAGAGATGGAGCTGTTTGACTGTGAGGATCTTTCACAGTGAAAGTACCTGATAAATGCTGAGATTCTGGGGTGTTTTTTTTCTTATCTAGGCCTCAGAGCTTCCAGTTAGTCTCCATGCAAGGACACATTTTCCAGAAACAATTGAGAAGTTTCCAGGGGCCATTCTATCATACAGACAAATCACAGCAAGTTTTCACTGTGCTTCAAACTGATTTACTATAAATCATGCTCCCACAAAGTCATTGCTACACTGAAAATCTTTGACCTTCGGGGCTCCCGAGGGTCCAGGGGCCCATTGCAGATGGCTACTTTGCGTGACTAGTAAACCTTGTAACATTTAAAAAGAAACAGACCACATTATGTTGAGCAGAAGGACTTAAAAAAATGTTTGTTGGAAATGCAGGAAGTTTGTTGCTTTAAGAAACAAAATAATGTGGTAGTACCAATTAAAGGGATAACCACTTCTGTGTTCTTGCTCTCTTTTTTTCCAGGTGGCTCGGGGAAGCACCGATCCAAAGAACAAAAGAAGAAGAACAAGCAGCGGCTGCGGTTTCGGGCCCAGAACCAGCACAGTGACCACTTGGCCTCTGCGCGCACCAGCCAGTAAGGACTGAAACTACGGACTTCCCATTGAACAAAGAGTCAACGCAAAGCTGCTAGCTGCTGCTGCACCCATACTCTGACCGACGACTATCCCCAACCCAACTACCCCCCTCCCCCCCAACCTGCCTCCTAGCCTGACCCAACCTCTCCCTCCCCTGCCCTCCAGGACATAACCATGACTCACAAGTCAGTCACCGCAAATATATATGTCTAACTTACAGTATCAACACACTAAACACATGCTTCATGCCTCTGCCTCCCGCTGCTTCTCCCCATGCTGCAGTGACCCGCCAGGTGACTGCGTTCTCTCAGCCTCACCCCTTGCCTTGCCTTGTGGACCTTTTACAGTTGACATGACTGAACTCATTTCCCGTCATTAACAATGTCATTAACCGTGCAGGGTGATGGAAGACGGAGGGGCAACCACAGACTGTGGAGGCGGGAGAGCTGAATGGAGGGAGGAGGACAGAAGAGGTGTTGAGGGAGTTGGCAAGCTGAACTGCTCGAAAGAAACGAAAGAGGGGGTGGGGGTGGGGGGTTGAACCGGGGAGGATGAAAAAATAAAATAAAAAAACGAGATGGAGGACGGGGATACAAAAGAGATTCGGCTGAAGTGAATGATGCTGATGGACAAGAAAATGGCATCTTGAACTGAAAGAGACTGTTTTTTTCTGTTCCTATATTTATGTCAAAACTACCCTCACCCTCCCCTCTGAATGGAGACGGAGCGTTCCCATGTGTGGCCTTTATGTTATGTACATTTTGAGAGTAATATTAAAGAAATTACCATGCATAGTTGCAAAGTATTTTATTCTCAGCACAAACTGTTTACGTTCAGACCGCTTTATGCTCTAACTGTATAGTGTGGATAAAAAAAAATAATAAATTTAGTTGTTTGACTAGCATGGCAACAGACTCATGTGTACATAGTTTATCTAATTATGAAAGCTTATTACTGTATTTTCAGTATTGACTTGTTCACCGTTCTAAATGTTTTAGAGATAAAAAGGTTGTAATACCAAGCTACAGATTAAAATGATTAAAAACAAAATAATAAGCATAGCCGCCACATAGCTAATTCATTTATATGGTATATATTTGATTTATTTATTAATTCTATTTTGTACTTTTTTTGGTTCAGTGAGAATCTTTGCCTCATACTGTTACTCTTATATGCTGAAATATTCTTTGAGTTTCTTATAACAGTGCATATCTTTAACATGTGGAAAAGGTTTTTGTCTGATGTCACACAAAGTGTTGTATTACATTCATTTGACCTCATCTACTGATTTTGATGTTTTAAAGGAGAAGAAAAAAAGACAAACTATGCTTTGACATATTCTAGGTTTATTAATTAGGATCAAGCAAATGTATGGTCATAGGACTGCATATGTGTACATTGTGTTTTATTAAAATACATTTCATGTGACTGTACGATGAAGCCTTTCATTAATGTCTAATATATGTGGCTAAACTCTGAAACTACAGTTTCCTTGTTTCACTTCAGTGTACAATTATGCGTTTTCAACATTTGTGAAATCCATCATGTTGCATTGCATGACACAAGTGCTACTGTACCACCATCCAAAGGATTGGATATGGTCCATTGAGCCTTAACAGCATGACGGCACTGTTAGGGGTTTGTAAATCACTATGACGTATCCTTATGAATGGTACAAATCCAGTGCATGTGTTTGGTGGCTCATTCATTTTCAGCATCATACTGTAATACCCTAACACCGTGTCTTTGGCTGTGTCTTTCATCACGCGCACACATTCGATCACCTCCTAATGTGATGCACACCCCACTTATTCACTTTTATGGTCTTCAAGAACATCAAATAAACACATATTAAAGTCTTCTCTCAGGGCAAGGAGAAATGTTTTAATGCAAGTCATGGCTAATTTAGCTCGAGATCCACACTGTATAATCATTGCCCCAAGACAGAAAAAAGCTGAATCTGCCAGACAGCTCATGAACGCACAGTAGCAGATGAATCACGTTGTGTCACATATATATCACCCTGGAAGACACAGACCGCAGGCTTCCTGCTCCAGTTAACCCCTGAAATCACACATGATATTTCCACAGGGAGGCTTTCAGTGCTAAGATTCCCTCCTCAATATGCTCCATGTCCATCTCAAGGCTCAAAACAGCAGTTTTAAGTGCCTAAACATCTTTCCCAGGTGTTCAATGTGACACTTCATATTTTACACACTAGGTTATTCGTTTTCACAACTTAACGTTTCCACCAGGTGACATTGTGCTACTGAACCCTGAACCTGACAAAATACAAAAGGTTATCAGTCAGAAAATATGACTGAAGACGTAAAATACAAAGCAATCAGTTTAGCTAAAGCTAAGTTTTATCATTAACCTAGACCCACCAGTATATGTGTGTACTTCGGTAGCATCACTGTATTCACTCTTGTAACTACAGCCATAACATTTTAGCTTGCAAACTGTTGTGACATAATGAGAAAGATGGTAAATCATTCACATCTAACCCAAAGATGAGTCATAAAGTCTCTGACTACCAGTGAACGAAAGACTCATTTCAAGTTGAAGGTGTCGTGAAGATAAAAGCTGAGCTACTGTCTGTAAACTTTCAAGTAGTTTTAGGGGAGTAACTTTGTTTTGCATTTGTTTGCCTGACAAACCCTTTAGCTAGCCGTTACAAGATTTTATAAGGTGCTGCTACAGCCACATGCAGTACAGTGTATGGATGACTAATAATTTGTGCTCATAGTGGTGTATTATATTAGTGGTGTTTTATGTTTCAGCTTGAAAGCTAGCTGACTGTTAAGCAATGCTTTCAGTTACAATATGTAGCCACTTAGTCATCTCAGTTGCTCCACTGATGTTACAAACACACACACACACAGTGGACCACACACCACTCTGCAAACACATGGACCCGAACCTCTTATTACTATTGCCTAAAAATGAAAAAGAAAATGCTGAGTTGTAAAAAAAGGAATATGATGATGAATATTAAGTTGGAAAATGAGTGAGAAATATATATATA